>BMAW01107245.1:1134806-1232693 GCA_019974015.1 Nephila pilipes
ATATATATATATATATATATATATATATATATATATATATATATATACTCGTATATTATTTATCGTAACGAATTTATGCCTCTCCTCTCTCTAGCCCATTATATTTCAATGGCAGCAAGCCGAGACGTCTTTTTCGTTTGGCTAAGTAGTACGTTGTATAATAAATGTTGTATGTTATTTATTTATCATGTTATTTATTAATTCTTGAGGGTGGCACAGTTTCAAAGCTCCTCTCCTATATCTCTCTATATCTTTGAAAGTTATTAAATATATTGTTTTATTGTATGGATTTTTAACTTTCCTGTGTCATAGAGTTATCGTTTAATTTTCTTTTCGTATTCAATGAAGCATTAGAAATCAACTCTAATGAAAGATGGTGTGATAAAACTGTATGCATTTATTAATTTCTAAAAGAACAAGCGTTTAAAGAACTGTTAATACTGTTAGATCAGTTTACATTTCCTTATTAATAATAAATGTACATATAGCTGTTACATTAATCATAATGTAAAACTCACTATATTAAATGTATTTTTCAAGTTATATCTTGCTGTGGGAGATATTCAAATTATAATTACTTTTTAATTACCAAGTAGTTGCTCATGTTCACAAATTAAATGTATAACTCCAGAATTCTTCGATGTTATGCAAATGTAAATCAAAATATGCTATGAGATTTTAATATGTAACGACATATGAAGAAACAAGGAAATGTTAAATATAAAATCAACAAATGGCTTAAAAGCCTATAAATTGTAAGCAAATAATGTTAAAGTTTAAAATGTAAAAATTGTAAATAACTTAAATGAACGATTGTAGACTCTTTTCGTTTTGTTCTGTCTCATTAAGTGAAACATGTTTTTCACTTTATCATAAGCTTCGTGTTTCTTATCGAAAAGATATAATCAAATTATATTTTAATGTGTGGCACCTTAATATTTTATCAAATAATGTTCACCTGACATTATTTGATTAAAGCAAAGCTAATCGATTATGAAATTATAACACTGCAATTCTCACTGCCGGTAGCATAATATTCAATTTTTTTTTTTTTTTTTTTTTTTTTTTTTGGAAAAAGTATCTAGGTAACTCAACACTAATGAGACAATTTATTTTGGTTGCAGAGTTCAGCTTTTTTATTTAATCAAAAGTTGGGGTATTTAATTAAACATTAAAAAAGGGTGGTATGCTTAGAAAATAAATGAATAAATGAAAATGATACTAAAATTTTTATACGCTTAATTTGATGGTTTTATAAAGCTGCACTCTGTAGACAGAAGTTATGTGTCCATTTATTGTATTTCTTATTATAAAAATGTATGTATATTTCTTATTATAAAACATGTGAATAAGGTAAACTAAATACGAAAATGGTATTAATTTATTCATTCGGATAGTTCATTTTAGAAAAACACATGTAGTTTATTTTATTCCATCTATTGATTTACAATATTATAAACTTATATGCAAACTAGTCTCATAAAATTAAATTATTCAATTAGTTTTCATTATTTTCAGAAAATAGTCTTAACTTTATTGTTTCCCAAACAAAGATAATAATGCTTTTTCCAATGATTTTAAGGGACCAGGAACATTTAAACTCAAGAACGGAAATCGTACAAAAGCGGGGAAAGCTGATTTCTCGATTACGTTTAAAAATAATTAAGTTTACCTTATTCATTTCGAATTTACTTAAAATATTTTTCATGTCTTGTGCCAAAAAAATGCAGTCAAAAAGAAGTGTTCACACTCAATATTGTTCATGATGAATTTTTTGTGGATTCGTATTTTGTTGCCACCTATCAACAAAAATGTACATAGAACGATATTCTGCCTTTTCTCTCGAAACTAGACATCTTTGTAATATACGAAGTTATTGCCGATCCATATTCTACCTAGCTTTTAGATCTACATCTATCTAATCTTTCGCATGCCAAAATATTTTATCCTTTGAAGGACCAATCAGAAACTTGTAAGCTGCTTCAAGCTAATTTACGCCATGGATTTCAGATAATTTTTTCATTATCGTAAATGTCTTACAGGTAAGCTTTTTTGTAATAAGATATTTGGTTTATTTATTATACATTTTAACATCATTACATTAATATTTTTTTTAAAAAAATTCAGTTTTTCGTTCTATTTATACCAATAATTCATTAAAATATAATTAACATCATCACTGATAATAATTTATGTCACCATTGCGAATGTTTGCTTATCACATGTTTATCTGTATATAATCAATGACATGAAAATTGTAAGATGCATTATACATAAAAAGTTTTTCTCTTAAAACTCTATCTCACAAAACACACACAAACCAACTAAATTTCACACAATAAATATTTCATCAAAGTACATACTTTTATCTTGACTGTATTATTTTTCATTAATATAAAATAGAAGCAATATAATTAGTTTTTTTTATTTAATTATTAAATTTTAATCACAATGAATTACAGTAATATAGTTTTTTTTAAAAAATATTTATCATTTATGAATTATTTGAATTATCAGCACACTTGAAACAAAATTTTACTTAATTTTATGTTATTTGTATTTAATTGATCTTAATTTCATCAATATGAAAATTTTCCAGTTCTGGAAATTACATTCGGGACTCTTGGAGCTCAGAAGCAGGTTACAAGGTTTCTCATAAAGTGGTCCATTAGTAAAATGTGCCAAGTGAAATAACTGCCAATGACGGCACAATAAAACCAAGTTGTTCCCCATTTATACAAAATAAAAGGGTATCGAGTAATACTCTTTTTGAAAGTTTTTGGGGTTAAAGTTTTGTTCTTGTTGACATGCTCCTTTCCTAACTAACAGGCACTTGTGAAAATAACTCATACTTTCTTTTCCTAAAGCACTGGTTTCTGAAAAGATTTTTTGCAACACTTTATATATAATTCAATAAATGTTTCAGTTAAATTGTATCATTTGTCTTTATTGAGATTGCGTGTGGTTATTACTTCACATATTTCCATACACTATTTAGAATTTTTTTTAAATTAATGTTCCAATTTTAATATCACTCATATCTTTTAAATGGCTTTATGAATATAATTGCTTTTAAATGTCAATTTGTCATTACTAAAATATTTGTCAGTTCATTTTCCTTTTTTTGTAATTCTAATTTAATAAAAAGTAATGTAAAAAATATTGCTATAAATAGCAAGTAAATTATTTGAAATATCAAAACAAAAAATAATATAAGAATTTTACTGTTTAAAAACATAGTAATTGTGAAATATTAATTGTAAATTGTATGTGAATTCTAGCATTAAAGACTCGTTTTTCATGTCATAAAAATCAGATAATTTGATTCGAAAGTAAAATTTCTTGAAAGAAGTACAAATTTTTTGTACGCAATTGTATTAGTTTTGTTACAATTAGCTCAGTGTTGCCTTTAAATTATTTGAAATTCTTCAAAGAATTACAGAATTTAAATTTTAATAGTACAAATTCGATTGGAATCTCGTATTTAATAACTGAATATTTTTATTTCAAAATGACAGTAATGAAATTTAGGAATTCCATTTGGAATAAATTCTTTATAAATTTAAAGAAAGCTTAAAATGTCATGCAATTCCATTACCGCATACACACTTTTAAAACTTCTCTTAGTGAACATAGAAATGAATTTTTCTCTACTACTTCTCTTTCTTAAAATCAAAATTAACATCATTATCTCGTTGAGATCGCGAGAAAATTTAACATCACACAAAAAGACACTTGGGATAACGATCTAAATTATAACACTTTAAACTGATACATAAAAATATATTATTTTGAAAGATGTACCCTTAAATACAAGTCATTTTGAATCCATTGATTATTATAATGGAAAATAAAGCTACTTTTCTTAGAAGTATTTATTCATAAAGGAGACAGATTGTGTTAACCAGAATAATTTTTGGTATCTTCATCTACCTTTATCACAAATAATAAATATCTAAACGTAACATGCTTGAAAAATATAGATATTTTAATCGGAAAATATAAATCAAAAAATTTTGTAAGAGTTTTTAAAAAAATATGTTAAATAATTTACAAACAGATAAAATTTCTTTAAAAGAATCTGAGATTACTTGAATGATTAAATACTCATGTAGAGAGAGAGAAATTGATGGTGGCTATATTTTTAATGTCAAAGAATTTGCCACGAATCCGAAACATTTTTTCCAGTAAAAATATCCAATTATCAAAAATATATTTTGGTGACGCTAGTATACGGATAGTGTTTTATTTTATAACACCAAACTTTTCTATTTCTGCTGTTCATCAGTACATCTAAATATTTTTAAATTATTCAGGAAATGTTATTTCTTTTTTAATCCGTGAAGCATTTCCAATATTAGTTTCCATTTATTTTTCATTTTATCTCAACGTATTCGCTTCTAAAAGATGTACTGATTCTTTTCAAAAGGACAACAAAAAAGCATTTGTTGATAAGATTCTAACTTGAATATTTTTTTATTCAGAATTACTATTTAAAATGATGGTATTAAATTAAAAAGCTAAAAATATATACATTATACATTTATGCCACATTCAGTCGTTTCTTTTAAACATTGGTTGCTTTGAAAAAAATTGTGACATTTGTACATTTATCCAACAATGACTGAAATTCAATCAATGTAATAACTACTATTTGAATAGATGTGAATCCATAAAGGTGAAGAATATGAATGGAAAGGATATTCCAAAACTTATGTATGCGATGAAAATATTTCTAGTTTCTTATGGAAATCAATGTCGTATTAAAAAGAAAAATATAAATAATTTAGTTATTTATTAAAACAAAGCGATTCACAAAACAAAATTTCATACCTACTAATTTGTAAAATAAGTTTCCTTCTATAGAATATTTAAAATTATCAAATATTCGTTACCTTTTATTTTTTAAGGATCTTAAAAATTGAAAACGGTAATTGGTTTCTTAACTTAACAAAAATTTAAGTCTTATTTTTTGTAAACTTAAGTTCGATTTTTTCAAGAGATATGTTTCTCAATGTCGTTCCATTACAATGTAAAACCCCAAACAAAATATTTCAAACTAACAATACTAACAATTACTTTGAACATTCGAATGCTAATAAATTCATATGCAATTAATAAACGAGAAGTGATTTAACAAGGTTTTTTTTTATAAAGCGGATGTCTTAAGTATTGTTTCACATCAATAAATTGTGGGGCAATGAGTTTTTCCTGAGGTTACTTCTTCATCTTTTACTATGCGATATGCTAATAGTGAAGCTCTAATAACGAGCTTCAAAAATCATACCATCTAAAATTCACATTGATAACACAATAAAAACTTATCCGCTTAAAATACTTTTATTCATTGATATTAACAAAAAATAATAAAAAAAATATGATAAATTGTTTCATTAACATTCCGTGAAACAAAAATATATATTGATACCTAACTAATGTAAAATCATACGAAATTCATAAAAGTAACAAACCAGTTCATTTTTGTGAATACTATAAGTATGAAAGAAATTTTAAAACATTGGGTTACTTAAAAGGTTTTAATCGTGAAAAAGGAAATGAAGAAAAAACGGGGAAAGAAAAACATTGAAAATTTAGTGGTCCCATATTAGCATAAGTGTTCTAATTTATGGTTTAGCATATAGGTCCTTAGTTTTTATCCATAAATCATATGATAATGATTTAATATTTGATAATTATAATTATGACACAACGCTATATGATTCATGGTTTTCAAAATGACCGCAAAAAAATTATATCTTACTGAGGATAAACAGTTAAAATATAATTAAGTATGTTCAAAAAATATAATTAATAACGTTCAAAAGAATTATGAAATAAACCTGTATATATGTGGCAGCTTTCCACTTCATTTTTTAACGTCCTTTTGGACTGTGGGCCTGTAAGCAGATTTAAAGAAAAGGATGAAACGACCTTTTCTCCACTCACTTGCATCGCAGATTCCGGACCTGTGAAGGTTAAGTTTGAAATAAATTAATGGTTCTTTGCCTCTCACACTTCTTGGCCTCTCACAGTTCTTTGCTTCTCGCACACCTTCTGAAAGGGAATTATGGGGTATTGGTGGTTTTATCAACACAATCATCCCCAATAGGGGGGTGACCCGTTGAAGGAACAAGAGTTGGCAACTCCTGGAAAGGCTAATTGGATGCTGAGGAACTTACCGTTAAGCTATGGAGTATTGAAGCAAGCTGGAAAGATATGTTGACAGTCGGAAACTCCCTGAGACCTGTGAATTTGTAACGTCCCTATTCATGGTTCGAACCTCTGAGGCAGGAAATTGGTCGGTAATTTTTTCTTTTTTTGTAGTTTATAGTCGCTTTAGCCACATCTTGCGCCGGTGGCCTTTACATTCTCACACTCACTTAGATTGAGATGTCGCTTGAAAGTAAGGAAGGTACAGATACTAAAAGTGAAGTAACTGTGGGCTCAAATACCGGTTGTGACAGAGATACTGCTAGGGTTCCCAATGTTTGGCCTCGTAATGTATAAGCTATTCTTCTCGTAAAGCTATTCATTAGGCAGCTTGAAGCTAGTTTTAGGTTAGCTGGCATTACGATCTAGCAAACTAAATTTGATCATTTCGTTGCATCATTGAACCTTGAAACTCTTTCGCATGCTACGGATATTGTGTGTGAACCGCCCCCGTGTCCTTATACAGCACTAGAAAACCGCTTTCTAGAGCAGTTTGAAGAATAGCAAAACTGGAAAGTTAAAACTCTGAGGATTTGGAATTAGATTAGAGATTGGTTAGGCGATAGATCCCCTTCTTTATTGCTTAGACAAATGCGCGAGTTGAGTGAAAACCATGTTGACGAAGCCTTTCTTAAGAACATCTGGATTAGGCATTTACCATCGCAAGTTCAAGCCATTTTAGCTGTTGGTTCAGAGAGCCTTAACAAGTTAGCGGAAATGGCTAATAAAATCATTGAGTTTTCGCAGAGCAGTATAAACTCCGTATCTGATGGTAGTTCGAGTTCTGGTCACGTTAGTCGTCGAGATGAGCAATTGTTTAAGATGCAACAATAGTTATATAAACTCTCGAGATTGTTTAGGTCGGATTCAAGACATGCATCCCCGAAAAAACAACGTAGACGAAGTACATCGGTATCTAGAGCTAGTGCAAGAAACGGGAAGGTTGGCAGTTCTGGTACCATTTTAGGTATCGGAAAAAGGCGAAACGTTGCATACCTCCTTGTGCTTTTGAACAAGAAAAACTTGAATCACTCACTGGAGTAGCGACGACTTCTGTTTTGAGAGGTGAAAGTCTTAGGCTTTTTGGAAATGATGTAAATAATCATAACGGTTTTCTAGTTGATACAGGTAGTGATATTTCCTGTTATCCTAAATCATGTGTAACTAAAAATAATGGGAAAAGTGATTTCTTTTTATACGCAGCTAATGGTTCTAAAACTGCAACTTTAGGCTCTAAATTACTGACTTTTGATTTAGGTTTAAGACTTAATTTACAATGGCCTTTCATTGTCGCTGAGGTTAACAAGTCTATTATCGGTGCTGACTTTCTAGAGCATTTTGGTTTACTGGTAGATTTGAGAAAACGCTGCTTGGTTAATCCTTTAATTCATTTAAAAGTTAGGGGCAAAATTATTTTAAGAAATGTCACAGTACTAATAACAATTGTCCTGACTACGTAGCAAGGTTACAACGACTGATCAGAACTGTCAGTCCTGCCCTTCCTCTACGTCAGGGCCCTCAACAAATCTACATTCCTAAAGATTTGCAAACATGTAGTCATGTATTCGTCTTCCGGCCTCCATTCAAGAAACCATTACAGATGCCATATGAAGGTCCATTCAAGGTGGTTCGTTGCCTCCCAAAGGATTTCATCGTCCTTATTAAGGGAAAAGAGCGCCTCATTGTTATGGATCGCTTGAAACCAACATTCATTTTGGACGCATCGAATGAACCGCTGGAACAGTCTTGTCGTAGTACAAGATCCGGCAGGAGGGTAAAGTTTCGTCTCCCTTCGTGAGACGGAATTCTTCGTGTGGACTTCGAGGAGCGAGCACGCCTGAACTGTATGGAGCCGAATAAGCCTAACATGGCCGATGTCCTGGCCCCAAACCTAATGGAGATTGCACCTTCTGAGAGCAACTCTCCAATGCCAACTGAAAGCCAAATTTGCGAAACTATCCAGAACTTAATCCACCAAATTAACCTATTAAACCCGAGAATAAAATACATCAAGGAACTAATTGAAGTCGAAAAGAAAAACCCACTGAAAAGAGACCCTAGACCAACCATGGAACTCCAAACTGAAAAAGGAACCTTGGAAACAGAACTTGAAAGACTTACAGGTGAGCTGAATTCTTATTCACTTTGCCCAGTACAAAATTGCAAATTACATAAAGATCTAAATTTCAACTTAAATAATCTAAAAAGTCTAAGAAAACGCATGGCTGAATCATGCAACATTACTGATGTAGTTAAGCCTAACGAACCAACTCCGAGTACTAGCAGAGCTCCTAAAGCCCAGAGAACTATCGATCAAGATGGATTCCTAATACCCACTAGAACATCTAAATTTAATAAACAACTCAATCCTCAAAATAATATAAACTTAAATACAAGCAATAGTTTTGATGCGCTTTCGGACTGCGATCCAGACGAAGCTGAAATCGACCTACCCCCACCCCCTCCAAAAATCCAACCAATCATGTTAAAGCTCACCCAGAACTACAACCTGATCATCCAAGCAATTAATAGAAATTATCCGAAGGCCACCTGCAAACTCTCAGGACAATATATAAAAATCAACCCTGAAAGCGAAGATGACCATAGGGGAATAACCACCCAACTAACAAATATGAAATCTGAATACTATGTAATACAACCACTTTCTGAGAGGCCTTTGAAAGTCTGTATACGAGGCCTACCAACTCACGCTGACCCTGATGACATAAAAGAAGACCTAGAATCACAAGGAATAAAAGTTCAAAAAGTCGCGCAACTGAAACAACTAAAAACCAAATTACCACTCCCCATTTTCATGATTGAAGTCAGAAGACGCCCTGGATATATATAAAATACAAGCAGTCATGCACATGCTGGTGAAAATAGTCCCATTCAAAAAGAAAAATACAACCACGCAGTGTTATAACTGCAATTATTTTCATCATTCATCCATGAATTGCAGAATGAATACAAGATGCCTTAAGTGTGGAGCAAATCACCGAACTGGCGAATGCCAAATCAAAGAAAGAATAGAAAAGCCAACCTGCATCAACTGCAAACAAGATCACATGGCATCCTGGCAAGGATGTCCTCTTTTCCCCAAAAGAAAGCCTAAAAATGGAGAACCCACCAAGAAAACTAATGATAGAAACATAATACCCACAACCAGAGCAGTGACTGCCGACTTCACCTTTGCAAACATCTGCAGTAACAATGCAAATCAACAGATGGAGCCACCTGTCCTCCCAAACATTGTCGAAGCTTCAAACCAGTTTGAGCCATTAGATCCTCCTACTTTCAACACCAATAATAAAAATTCAAATTCAAATAATAATAGTACAGGCAATTTTAATTTTATAACTGCAATTAGCGAACTACAGAATCTATTTAACAAATTTCCTAAGTTATTTGAAGCCCTAAACAACATGTCAAAAGTCAGCAATGACCTAGACAAGCTCAATATATTTATAGCGGGTGTAGTCGCCTCACCACCCACATCCCACAACTAAAATTCAATCTCCTCGGCCTCAAACTGGTTACCTGGAACGCCCTAGGGGTAAAGTGTCGTGATATTGAATTACGACACTTTATTGATAAGCACTCCCCAGATTTAATTTTATTACAAGAAACACATCTAGGACCGGGTATAAAATTCTCTATGCCTAACTACACCATACACAGAAATGACAGACCTAACACGAATAACAGATTCTCCGGCGGCACGGCAATCTTAATCAAAAAAAACCTCCCACACTACCAAATACCAACACCCACACTAAATGGTGTAGAAGCAACTATCGTTGCACTCACCCCTTCAGACGGAAACCCCATTCTTATTACCTCAATGTATATCCCACCAATTGTTAACACCTCACTTGTTCCAAAATACATACAAACAATACAAAACTTAGGATCAATCTCATTAATTTGCGGAGACCTTAATGCTAAGCACACTAGCTGGGGCTGTTCATATAATTCATCTAGAGGAAATGCACTAAGAAATTTTGCCGATCGAAACGGCTTAGAAATCTTAGCCCCGCCCACACCAACACACTACGGCTATAACTCCGCCTCCACCATAGACATAGCAATAACGAAGAACTTTGATTGGCCCGCTCAAATCCACTCGCTACCGGAGTTAAGTAGCGATCACAACCCAGTTCTTATCCATTTTGATACTCAGAACAAATACGAACTGCCGGAACCCAAAGTTCGTACAAACTGGGAACTATTTAAAAGCACTCTTCTTACAAACACAATACAAACATTCACACTACCCAAAGCACAAAGCGGAGAGGATATAGAAAACCAAGTCGCCGAATTAACACAAAACATTTTAAGTGCACATAAACTCGCCTCGAAACCCATAAAACACAACAGACAAACTTTTATCGGACAGGAGTTACGAGAATTATTCAGAAAAAGAAATAAAGCTAGAAAAATCTGGCAATTCACCCGTTACCCTGCTGATAAAGAAAACTTAAACAGACTCCAAAACGAAATTAGGCGAAAAGTGCACTTACACAAAAACAAAGATTGGGAGGATACACTTGAAAACCTGAATGCGGAAACCGGTACCCTTTGGGGTATGGCGAAAGTATTCAGAAGAAAACGAACTCCCATCTCCGCCCTTAAAGGCCCAGCTAATATCGCACTTAGTAATACTGAAAAATCAGAAACTTTGGCAGACTCACTTCAAAACCAATTTAAATTAAATGACATAAACACACCTAATCACGATGAAAATGTTACAGATGTCGTTCACAGCTACCTGCAAAATGATGGAAATTTCCGAAATCAAGTCTACCCACCACCATTAGCATCTGAAATAGCCGATTATATAAAGAAAATCAAAATCCACAAAGCTCCCGGAAAAGAAGGAATCACCAACAAAATGATCAAAAATTTACCTCAACTCTGCATATTCCAATTAAGAAACATTATCCATAATATGCTAGAACTCGGTTATTTCCCAAACACCTGGAAAACTGCCGTAGTCATCCCGATCCTGAAGCCAGGAAAAGATCCCACCCTACCAAGCAACTACAGACCGATATCCCTACTTCCAATTTTAAGCAAAATAGCAGAAAAGATCATACACAATAGACTCTCCAACTTCCTCCAAGAAAAAGATGTAATTATCCACCAACAACATGGTTTCATACCAAAACTATCCACCAGCCACCAACTACTCAGAGTCATAGAATTTATAAAAACAGGATTCTTCAAAGGGAAGAAAACTGGAGCGGTTTTCCTGGACATCCAGAAAGCTTTTGACCGAGTCTGGCATATTGGATTAATATATAAAATGATACAGTACAACACCCCACCATATCTAGTAAAAATAATCAGTTCCTACCTTCAAAATAGAAAATTCCAAGTCACAGTAAATGAAAAACTATCAAATCCAAGATCAATAGAAGCCGGAGTCCCACAAGGAGGAATCCTCTCAACAAGTTTGTTTAATTACTACGTGAACGACATCCCTACACACCCAGAAACAAAACTATGCATGTATGCAGATGACACTGCGATATTAGCACAACATAAAAAATCACCTAACATAGGCCAAGCACTAAACGAACACTTACAGATACTAGAAGCATGGTACTCTACTTGGAAAATTGCCCTGAATGTTTCCAAAACAGAGGCCGTCTTCTTTTCACGAGGATACAGAAAAAATGAACCAGACATCTTTCTGGAAAACAAAAATATACCCTGGTCTCTAGACACCAAATATCTTGGTGTAACGTTGGATAAAAAACTCACTTTCAAACAACATGTAATACGAATTAAAAAGCAGTACAGATCTGCAGTTAATAAAATTTTTCCCCTTATCTCGCGTAAATCTGCTTTAAGCAGACGTAATAAAATGCTTATCTACACCCTGATTCTAAGACCTATTCTGACCTATGCTAGCCCGGTCTGGTCACACTGTGCTAACACTACTTTTGACTTATTAGAAAAATCGCAAAACTCCACAATTAGAACAATAGCTAAAGCCCAATGGTACATGAGAAATACAGATATTAGATTTTCACTTAAACTCCCCACACTAAAAAATTTTATCAAAAAACTTTCTGCAAACTTCTTCCAAAAAATCGATACTTCAAATAATAAAACCATACAAGAAATAGAAAAATACACCCCAATAAGAAATAACCCTCAACTTCATAGACCCAGAGAAATCTTAATCCTATAATTTAAAATTATACAATAATTTAAACTTTCTAAAATCCAATACTAAATCACCCAACTCCCGCGATCTTAAAAACCAAAACTAGCATCATTAGCATCCGCCATCCACCCCTACCCACACACACTTATATACTCAAACAGCTCACCGCGCCACCGACCAATCACAACCCACGCTCTTACTGCGACCAGACCGAGCAAGCAAGCAGGAATTCAATAGACTTCTGCTGCAATATTACAATTAATTCTCCATTCTGCAATTAAATTTGATCATCCATTATATTTTTACTTTGTGATAACTTTACTTTCTGCAATAACTTTTTAAACTTTTTAAATTCCCTATAATACTCTTTTTTCATCAAACTATTGCAATTTTTAAAAAATAACTTCCATAATAATTCATTAACTTCTGGGCAAGTGAAAAACCAAGGTTCAGTTCACCAATCATTTTTAAGCCATTTCACAGGGGATAGAAGCCCGTGAGGGTTAAGTTCCCCGAAATAATAGTTGTCGCTACTCCTTCGTGAGACTGGAGGAGGAGTCCTGTGGCGGCTTCCTACGTCATTGTTTGACGTCATTTTTGACTGCGGAGCTGTAAACAGATTTAAAGAAAAAGAGGGAACGACCTTTTCTCCACTCATTTGCTTCACAGATTCCAGACCTGTGAAGATCGAGTTTTAAAGTTGTGAATGTTAAGTTTGAAATAAATGAACAATTCCTTGTTTCTCACAGTTCTTTGCTTCTCGCACACCTTCTGAAAGGAAATTATGGAGTATTTATGGTTTTATCAACACACTCTTCACCATATATAAGATACTAATAAACTACAAAACTACAGCATAAATAAATTAAACAAATTTAAAATGTACTTTTAAAAATATGTGGGAATGCTGTTATTTCCGAGTTAATAAAGCAACTTATTAAAAATGCATATCATAAATCAATAAAAGCAAGGCAATAAAGTTAAAATAAATAAATCAAAGAAAACAAAAAGTCAATAAAGAAATAAATTCTTTAAATTGCTAGTGCAATAAAAAATCAATAATATACAAGAATACAAAATAAATATGTTTATAATCTACTAATAAATTACCCAACTATAGAAAAATAAAATTTAATTATATTTAAAATGTAATATTAAAACTAGTAATTTAAAAAAATATTCAATTATGACAATGATCATAAAGACAAAATCACAATGAAAACCCACAAAGCAGAAATCAAGAAAAAAGAAAAATAAGACCATTAAGTTAAAAATTGAAATAAAATATTTTAAAATATCAAATCAGACTTGAGAATGAGATAATGCGTGGTCATATTAGTATTTTTGATCCAACTTTCCCTTTTCAGCATAATTACTTCATAAAAAGATAATAAAAACCAATTACTACCAAAGTTCCTTATTAAAAAAAGTAATAAAACTAAAAAAATAAAATGAAGATTAAACAAAAGAAATCAAAATTCATTTTAGCCGAATTAAAATAATCCCATGAAAACAAAATATACAGATTTTTTTTACTTTTTAAAAATAATGAAACTCAAAAAGAGTTATAAAATTCTTATTTGCCTTAAACGCATGCGATCTACTTAATCTGTAGATCCTACATGGTGCTTGTTTACATATAATCAACGACTAATTCGCTTTATTGATTGATTTTGTAAAATAAAAATCAAAAAGTACAAATCTTGCAAATTTTAACTACCTATCAAGAATCATAATATACCAGAAAACATAATTATAAAATACATATATTTTTAATTGCAGTCTATATAAGTTCTTCATTACAATCCATAAAATTAAATTGCACTCTAAAAATTCTTTATATTAAAATCTAAATAAAAAATATAGAAATTTGTAATGCAAGGATATATGACCAGCTGATAGAGTCGCCATCTATTGTCTAAGAATTGAATGATTTTTTTTTTTTTTTTTTTTTATTTATTAACATAAACCAAATTTTTTTTAATATCATTTCTGGAATTTTAAGACTTTTTGTCTTTTTTAATCGTAGTTTAATCTATTTATTTCAACTTTTTTTTTTAACTTTCTTTTTGTAGGTTATGAAAATTTTTTTAGAGAATGTTCATTTATGAGTTTTGTGGCAATAGCAATTTTCATTAGTTTCAATTTTACTTTTAAATTTAGTTAATTTACTTTTGCTATAGTTCAGTAATTTATTATCAGTTTATATACATGTTCATTTCGTATATCCATGAACTTGCACTCATTAAATTTTTCTACTGGCAAATTATATTAAATAGCAAAATTATTGGTTAAATTATAAATCATTATCTTTATGAATTATGTACTATTAGAGGGAGGGATCCAATTCCTGAAATATGTACCCTTATTCATTATATCTTTCATGTCTGTTGCTTTTTATGATGCTCAAATTTCAATTAATGACATGTTGATACTCATTATTAATCGTTTATTAGTATTCTTTGTAATTGCAAACTAAACGATTCTACATAATTTTAATGATATTATAATTAAAAAGAAATTTACCCATTTTTTTAGATCTGAAAGTTTTTTTTAATTGAAATAATTTCAATTGAAAGAAAGCTTTTATGCTTTTCAAAAATATTATTAGAATTCATCCTTTTGAAAATTCCTTCGCGAAATTTAATGTACAATATTCTGCTTTTTATTGTACTAGATATTATATTTATTTACTAAGTAGTGAGTAATTTCTTTAATAATATGCATACATCAGCTACCTATTTTATTCTTTTTAGATAGAAAATCTTTTAGAATACCTGTTTCTATTTTCTTTGAGCCAGAAATAAAATATTTTATGTTTAATATTTAAACTATTTTCAAATTTACCTTTTAATTCACACATCTTACTTACTTAAATTATTTCTTCTTTATCTAGGCTTTTTTTTTTTTTTTTTTTTTTATGTACGGCAATCCTATTTTTTTTATTATTTTTTAACTTCTTTATTTTTATCATTATAATATTTAAAAAAAATCATTATAATATTTTGCTTAATAATTTGTAATATATTTCTATTAAATCACACACACATATTTTTCCAGGTTACTGAAATATGAAAGAGCTAAAAATATTTCATAGAAAATATAGTTTACATTTTTTCTCAGACTTAAAGTATAATGTGACCTTTAATACATATATATCATAGATAATTTATATGAATAACGTTTAGTTCTATTTGTGATTTTGCCTTTAATTTTGGTTTTATGATGTCAAATAATAAGAATATTAAAGATTGTAATATGTATTTAATTAATACACTGAATGATTGGACATCAACTTATTCATAAGCACTGTCAGAGTTTATACATTAATCAGATAAATACATGCATAGCAAACAGATGGTTAAAATAGTTAATTAAAGCTTAAAATCAAGGAATAAATAGCTCTATTTGGTTATGTTTAAAATTAATATAAGCTATGCATCATTTACATACACATAAATTATTCACTTATTCCACATATGCTCTAGTATTATACCAAAAAAAAATGATAATCTTGTTAGCGTATTATCAGTTACATCAGGGATCATTTTCAATTTGGCGACCTTCTAACGTCAAAAATATGCGGTGTGTTTCATTTTAATAGTGAGAGTCTTATTAAAAGTAATGTAATAGACAAGGTCGCGTTTCTTCATGCACTGGAGTATGACCAAGTGCAGAGGAAATCAAGTAGAAAGTCGTCCACATAGGTCACCAAGGAAACAGGATGACAACAAAATGGATGGAAGACCTTACTCTAGCAAATGTCTTTTTCCTGTATGTTCACTGTCTCAGAGAAGTTGCGTAAGTAGGTCTCGAAAAGAATCGTAGCATAAAATTCCAATTTAGCTGTTCAAGTGAATGTGGGAATGCATTTTTAATTTACTTTCAGAACTTTCCATTAACAATTCCTGTAAAATTGTTTTCTAAAATATATACATCCTCTGAAATCATTACTAGTTTTGGACGAATTATGGCTGCCTCTTTAAGTGAAATGATTGCAGCTCCTTCTTTGTCTTTGGTGAAATACGAAACCCCAGCTTTGGTAACAACAAGGGACGCGGATGGTAAGGCAGCCCGCGTAAGTAAGCAGTTTAGTATTAAATCATTTTAAAAGGCAATAATTTTAATTGAAATGAAAATTAATTTACAACGTTCTAATATTTTGTATAGTCATTAATCCGAATAATTACCAAAAAAAAATAATAGATAGATATATGTCTAATATTTTGATGCATCAAATGCATGTATAAAAACATCTCCTTCAATATCTATATTATTTTAAATATTTTTTATATACTATCATCATATTACTCTATAACAAAATAAATATCTAAAAAATAATGAAAACTGAATATTATATGGTTTTAAATTATCAATTATGTTAAATCGATGTCATTTAGATGTGTATAGAAGCATGTAATTTATTTTCTGATAAAAGCACTACATAAATATCTTTTGTGAATACCACTTCACGAAAGGGGAGGGGGAATCACACAGTTCAAATCAGAAGTTATTCGGTCGTGCCTTATTTAAGTAATCTAAAACAGGTTAAAACTTACATTTCCCTTATTGGAACTTTCACCCTCTTCGTTGAATGACAACTAACTTACATATTATGTTAATGTGAATAAATACCAAAAAGCAATCAAAATGAAAGGCTTTTGAAAACCAATAGGACAAGTTTATGAAGAAAAATAACCCCAAATTACAATTAACTGCTCCAACAAAGTTAATTTTTATAGTTACTAATGCTATAAATATGAAGATGCAATATTTTTTTGAATTATTTTTAACATTTTAGAAAGAATGTAACAATGGTTAGATCAGCTAATATGTAGATGATATTGTTATGCTTGGTTATGCTAAATCTACGTCATCTACAGATAAATTTGATTTTTGTAAATACACAAAAAAGTTTTTCAATGAAGTTTATTGCCCTAACTATCAATAATTATATGAATGATGTTATCTAATAATCACGGTAATAAATTATGATCTTGTAGAGAGAGTGTATTAATTAAAATAATTTGCGAAACAGTAAAAAATATTTATTTTATATAAAACCTCGAAAAATGTCATTTTTAAATTAATTTTTTCTTAAAAAAAAAAACTCTGCATTGATATCACAATACTCTAAATTTCTATGTGTTTACTTTGGTGACCTTTTTTAAGAAACTCCTCCCTCAAAATATTTTTAATTAAATTAAAACAGCCGAGAATAATAAAAAATATAAATCAACTAGATTTGACAATTAACTGACGATATTCATAAATTTTCACAAATTCCCAGAATAACTCAAATAAGCACAATTATTTCATTACTATATATATTAAAATATATATTGTTACGGTTAAACCACACCTTTAAAACTCAATAAGCATATTTAAACTTGACTTGTGAAAGAAAATAAAAGTAGAACAACAAATTTGGAGGGGAGAGGGCCAGGAATACAGGCAGATTTTTACGTTTTTATTACTTAATTATTATTTCATCCAGCTAGAGAGACAGAGAATTAATTTTTTTTTATTTATACCTCTATTTCCTGTATTTTATTTATTTTACTCCTTCATGTTTCTAACATTGATTTTAGGACAATAACATTTTATGGAGTCTGATGCCATACTTTTTGTTGTTCTTTTTTCAAAAACAGAAACTTCTGCAGTAAATATTTTACCATAAATTAAAATATTTTCAACGACTATATTAAGGAAACTACAGCACCAGAATGCAACTCGTTTAGCAAGTTTCTATTATGTTTATTGTTATAAATAGTCTTTTATCCATTTTCGGACGAATGACATAGCAGATAGTAAACCTAAGAAAAATATTCCTAAAATTCCTTTTTAAACTTGTCAAATTTCCTTTTTTATTTTTATTTCTCTTCGAAACAAATATCACTGTTCAAAGGGGGGGGGGGGTGTTAAATAAGGAAGCGTTTATATGAAATATTTATATTAATATCATGGCCTCAAATTTTATTTTCCTTCATAAATAAGTATTTAGATTGGGATTTAACCACGGCAAGCACAAGCAAAGTTATCACGCTAAGGACGAGAAGAGAAGAAAAATGGTACAAATTACCAGGCTCATATCATACTAAACAAAACTAATTGTTTTTCAAGTAATATTCTTATTTTTGTACCTTATTTCAGGAATCATACCATAATCTGTGAAAGGGCTCTCTCTAGAATCCTTCTATTCGATTAATGAAATTTGGATGATGCAAATAACTGAGCTAATGCTTGAGCAAACTGAATAAATAATGTATTAATGATAATTTTGCCAAATCTTTTAAATAATTTAAATGCATATATGTTTTTTCTTCACAAAGCATCGGCGTTATTAAATACGCACTTTAATTTAAAATGAATAACAGTACCTAAACATCAGTACAAAACAGTATCTAACCAGTACAGTTTAATTAACAATGTGCATATCTCATTAAAATTATATTGCTAAATATCAATTTTATCTCATAAAAAATATCTGTTAAATTTTTCTTCAAAAATTTGTAATTACATTTCAGTATTTTAATGCGTATATCATTAACAAAGACACTCGAAGAAATCTAAAACTCCACAATTTTATACAAATAAAAAGTAACTGAAAGTGTAAATTAAAAGAGATAAATTTATTAAAAATGAATAATAAATTATGTTAGTCAATGTGATTCTCGTTACTTATTCAGAAACGAGTACATATCGTACATATACGTATTCAATCGTATGTATAAAGAAATCAATAAACAATTATTTGGCCAAAACAAACTTAGTAGTTGTACATTGTCTTTCTAGTATTTTCAATATAATTTAAAGAGGAAGAATTGAAACTTCGAAAGTTCAATTTATTTTACCATTTTTAATACTCTAAATCTAATATTGTATTGAATTGATTAGATAAAAGCTCAGAACATTTACCGAAGAACTAGTTTAGAGGAAAGAAGAAAAATTTTCAATGAATGTTAGAGCTAGAAATAATATTTTCAGAAAGGAATTCTTAAATTGAAAAATTAGGCATAATAATACGAAGATTCAATTGGTTAGTAGAATCTTTCTTAAGTCTTTTCGGAATGTATTTCAATCACTTTTTAAAGAATTTATTTGTAGCTTTTATTCATCAGAATAAAAGTAAAATTACGATACATTAGTTAGGAACGAGATTGAAATACTGAATTTTGTTTTCATAGTTCATCAATCTCGTATAAATTCATTTATTCATCAAGAAAATCATTAAATAAAGAAACACAAACTTATTTTTCTGTAAAAAGTGTTTGATTATTTATACTGATATTGTTTGATATGACCATTTATATTTATATCATATATTAAACCAATTATAATTTAAAAGCTGCTTTAAATTAAACGGCAAAAGGGGAATTTTCTTATGGTATTGCTAAGTGAAATTCTTTTGTGACATGTTATGCTGAACGGAATACTTTGCAGTTGTTTTATTTCAGAGAGACTCTCGATTACCTAATATACGCGATAAACCATCATCGGCAAAATCAAGTCGTCAAGAATCCAAGAATAAAGATCATCAAGTTGCAGAAATATTGGACGCCATTCTTCCTCCCAGGTATTCCACACAACTATAAAAAATATTCTTGAGAATTGCACAATAAATTTTAAATTTATATCTGAAAACAATAATCTTAATTGGAGAATTTTTTTCCCTATATGTAAAACTTCATTCGGAATCTTATAAACGTGTATTTTTTACAATATATATATATATATATATGTTTCTGGTATATGGTGTAATTACTTACTTTTATACAGAAAATATTTTTTAAAAATTATTTTAAAACTGAATTAATATAAAATTAAATTTACGCGTTTTTATATTTTCATTCATTTCCTCTATTTAAAATAATAAAAATTAAACAAAACATATAATCCCTCGCTCAATTTAATTTTTAATTTCATAATAAAAAAGAACGCATTTAATTACATTTTTTATTTCATTTTTATGACTTAATATTACAAATAGCTCTTCTGTAACTTTTTATGAACCGCGAGTTTTGTTTTTTGAGACATTTTAAACTATTACTCTTTGAATCTTTAACACAATTTAGCCTATTTTTATAAAACGATTTGTGACTCAATATTTACATCATGCCATATATCATAGCACAGCAGAAACGGAAATCATCTTTCAGATTTTTACAGTTATATTCAATTTATTTTAAGAAGAATTTCAGAAACACACGATGTAAAAATTACAGTAAATGATACTCTGACTTTTGATGATTTTAAAATGAAAATCTTTGGAGAAATAATTATAATCTCTTATTCACAATAGTTTATATCTCTAAAAATATATCTTTGCAATTTGTCTATATCGTAAGAAGAGTATCTCGAGATAATAACATTCTTAGACTTTAAAGGCATCGTATTTATATAATCACAGTAATGCTTAGAATTTATACAATCAATTTAAAGTACGTAGGGAGATTTTGTAAACTAAGTTCAAAATAAAAACAAATTCTTTTAACCGAGTTTTTCAGATTCTTTTCTTCTAACTTGTACGTAAATAAGAAAAACCTCATGAGCGACACGTATGATTTCTATATAACCTGTTACATTAATTCGATTTTATTATGATATATGTTTATAATAAGTAGTTGTTTCATATGAACCACAAGTACTGTAAATAATAAAAACTGAATATAAAAAAAAAAAACTAAGGAAGATAGTAAGAACTATTAGGAGACATATTTAGAATACAAAATGACTCAATCATTTCATACAAATCATTAGAATACAAAATGAATTATCAATTCTCTTAAATATTAAAATTGAAAAAGGCTCGCTTAAATTTACATTCTGGTTCACTAACAATTCGAAGCTAGAGAATTAGAAGGAGAAAAAAGTTAGCAAAAAAAATTGGGATCTAAATTAGCAAAAAAGGAAATTGAGATTTTAACTCATTTCTACTTTATAATTCTTCTTAATTCAGAGAATTTGAAGATGATGGTAAATTATGGATTCAACCAGTATCGAGAACTCCAGCTACCAGATTAGATGTTGTAAATTTGGCAGAAAAACTAGACAGTCGTCTAATTGAACGCAATGCAAGGGAAATCGGAATATGTCCTATAAGAAGAGAGCTTTATGATCAGTGTTTCGGTAAGTATAAGTTCTTATGTTTTTCTTAGTTTTTATTTTAAAAAAATTATTCCATTATTTAAAGACAGCATAATTTGTTATCAGTTATAGAGTTAATTATGACAATTCAGTCGAAACAAAAATTAGCTTATTAATCTAATTTCAAAATGTTATATAATCTATATTAAGATGAAAAATGCTACTTGCCTAAAATATAATCTCTGTCGACTTCTCCAATTTTTTCACTAAGGAATTAACATAATCAGCTTAGTGAGGCTTCTGTTATCTTCGTTAACAATATTAACAATTTAACACAAGAATACAAAAGTTTTAAATAAAATAAGTCTTTAGATGATTGCTTACAATAATTATTCGGTAATTATTAAGTCTCTACTTTGAGCATTGCTTTATTTCTCTATACTTTCTTTTCCAAATTATGTAGGGCTATGAAGTGATTTTATGAGAGAACGAAAACATGTATCTTTAAATTTTTTAAAAAATATCTCGTTACTAATAGCCAGTTTATAGTTATCTCGTAATAATAATAGTTAGTAATATTGTTAAAGGAATGAAAACTGTAAAATAATGGTATTAAAAATAACTATCTCTTTTATTATCTCAATAATATTCTCAGTTTCTTAAAGAATTAAACATTTGAAAATGATACATTTTTGTTTATATTTGTATTCACTCTTTAATTTTAGTCCACGTTATTTTTATTCGTATAATTACATAAAATCATTATAGTTATAATATATACACAATGCTATAAATTTCTTTAACTAAAATGCGTATTACAGTTATCAAAAAAATATTGTAACCATTGTTAAAATGCATTAAAGTTGTTATTTTATAATTATTACGTAGCAAAAATATAGTCTCGTTCTCTTTCCAAAGCAATAATTTTGAAAGTGCATTCGTTCGTTACTTTTTGATTCCCCCCCCCCCTTAAAACTAATAGCATTTGTTTGCTTACAAAAAAATACGACTGAAAGCAAAACTAAACGAATTTAAGACTGGTTAGCTTGAAAGCGAGTTCTATAAAGTAATTGAAAAATTTATAGTGAGATCAAAATTATTTTGCTACAGAAAATCTTTTTCGTCTTTCATAACAAATTAAACATTATAAACATTCTATATTATATGTTAAGCATTGTTTTTAGTTATAAAATCAATGAATCCACTAAAACCAATTTTTAATTGGTTTGTACTTTTTAAAAACTCTTCTATCATTACTAAGAGCAGTTGAGAGATTTTTTTGAAACCAGTTGTTGCTAGAATATATTAAATTCATATGGTAATACTTGAAATTATGTTGAATCGCATTGTCTCTGGTATTACTAATGCTATTAATAAAAATAAATTATCTTTTCAATAATTAAATACTTAAATTAGTTGGAGAAACACATGTTTTCTCTTATTACAATTAAATGTAATGAATAATAAAACTAGTATTTTGAATGCAGGTCTGTTTTATTGTAGTGATTAGGAAACAAAAAAAAATGCAAAGTTTATAATTAAATGTTTTGAAGAAGGTTTTATATTAAGAAATAATGTTCAACAAGTGCATTTCAAGAAATATTTTATGAAAATATCCCTCAAATTAATTTAGAAGTGATTTACAACAAATAAACTTTGTTAATAAATAATATCAAATCTACAGCACACCCACATTACATTTAAGCAAAAGAAGACTTATTCTTCTGTAAATATTTTTGTTTTCGAATTAGAGAAACGATTGTTACTGACATTGAGCAGCTAGTATAGCCATATTTGTATAAATGCATATCATTCTAAATTCAACATAAACAAAGGCTCGAAGACAAATTAATCTCAGAAATGAACATTCTAGACAGAATTTTAAGTGTTTGAGTTTAAACGATCAACATATCTAAGTATCATTCATTGAAGATGCTCCTTTTAAAAATTTGTTCCTTCCAGCTTTTTTATCACAAATAGTAAAAGTCGAAAATTTTCAAGCTCATTTGTTTACATTAGTAATTCATATTTAAATTTTATTTGTAATTTATAAATATTGAGAATGCGAGCCTCCCTTGTAATGTAGCATTCATTTGTTGGCTAATCTGTAGATGTTTTTTTTTTCGTCAATAGATGAACTGATACGCCAGGAGACCCTCAATTGTGTCGAAAGAGGTTTGCTTTTTGTTCGAATTAGAGACGAACTAAGAATGAGCCTTGCAGCTTACGAAAATCTTTACGACAGTGGCGTCGCTTTTGGTATTCGAAAAGCTCTTTTATCTGAAAGAGGGAAAATGGACATAGTGGATAGGGTAAGGTTAATCCTCATACTTTCGAAACACAATTTGAAGCAAAAAATTTACTCGGGAAATAAAAAAAAAATATTGAATGATTGGGATTTATATTCTCAAAGGAAACAGTGATCAGTAAAATGTATTTGATTAAATTATACTTTTAATTCTAGGTAATATCCTCGTTTTTATACCGATTAAAATAAAATATACAATCATTAATTATGTCTTTAAAAATCTGTAAATATTTTTCCTGTATTCTCTTCGTAAATTCCTGCTCCTAATGCTTCGAAAAATATGTAAAATGTTTCTTTTCTTCAGCTCTCTCTCTCTCTCTCTCTCTTTTCCTCAAATTAAATATTTTTAACGTAATTATTTATATTTAAATAATAAATAAATTGTTTCTTATTTTATAAGTAAAGCAAGCAAATAAAGTATTAAAAGGTTAAAAGATGTTTTCCCAAACTACAAAGCCTGTATGAAAAAAACTTATGTATATAAATTTCATTTCCTGATATTCTAGAAAAACCATAATATAATAGCAATTTTAAAAGCAATATTTAAACAAAAGATAAATTATTCTCTTATATTTTTAAACAAGGATATCCTGATATCCTGAAATTGAACTAGCAGTCCCATAAAAATCTAAAAAATTATGAACGATGTACATGCAACGGCTGTGAAGCATCCCATTAATCCGAATATTGGATTCTGTAGATACACATGGAAAGGAGAGGAAGATGAAACTTCTTTTTAATTGGCAAGAGACAGGTGGGAAAAGGGTGCAGGAATACTTGGTAGACGGAGTCAGTGGTGATTTGGCTCTATCTTGGCTACTTGTTTCTAGTTATTTCATTGTAATATCAGTAATTTTCAGTGTTCGAAATAAGATTTTTGTGATTGAACAATTTTCTGGGGTAAATGCGATTAGCATTCTTTTTTCCGATTCATTAGTTTCGCTGGTCAAAACCTCTAGAACAAAAGGATTTTAGTCTTTTCATTTTTAGCTGTTTCAGTTTTTGAAGTATTGCTCAATATTCCTGGGCACTTTTTGAAAAGGTTTACCACTTTAAGGAATAGGTTGACTATTTCTGAGGGATCACAACCTGATTCCCGGATTTATCTTTGTCATTTCTTCGAATTTCTGAAGGATGCTTACAGTTTGAATTTTCGTTTTTCTAGAATCCTGCTTAGTTTTCACTATTCTTGGATCCTTCTTGGGTTTTCGCTATTCTAAGATGCTCCTTGGTTTTCCCAGATAGGTCTAACTCGTGGCGCCATCTCGGGATATGAAGAGTCATGTACTTTGACATTTTCGAAAATTATATTTTTCTTTGAGGTTTTTTGAATTAAAATTATTCATTCTTTGATGTTTTTTGAATTAAAATTATTCATTCTTTGATTACTTTTTGGTGTTTTGTGAAGATGAAACATTTGCGGTTAGAAGCTAAAAGTCTGTATTCTTTGCAAATAATGCAAAAAGGAGAACTGATTAACTCTTTAATATAGCAGTCTTTAGTTCGGTGGGGATTTTTCCATTTGAGGCATCTTGGTTTTAAATGGAAATGAGCAGAATTGTAATTGAACCAATTGCATTTAAAACTTTAGGTAGCACTATTTCTCCGGTAACATTTGATTAGATAAATCTTGAAGCAAAGTATATTTATTTTGTTGATTTTTTTTTTTTTCCACTTCTATTGAATTTGCGAGGGTTAGCATAAAAACTGAGATACGTATCTTGATGAATCTATTCGTGAGATGGACAGTTTTAATAAGAATAAATCTAAGTTTTTATAGTTCTTCGCCATTTATTTCAGATTTTGTGCAAATCGAAAGTCTTTTCATTACAATTTTCATCGATCGCTTAATTCTTAGTTTGATGACACGAAATTCGTATTTGCTGTTTGAGAGAAAATTTAAAAGTTTTCTATGTTCATCTTCATGATTTACATATAATTTAAGGAAATCTCTTGAAAGTTTGTTATGAACGACCTCAAAATTTAATTAATCGCCTTCAGCAGCTCTCTGAAATTACTTTGTATTTTGAGAATGAAAGAAAGGGGATGGAGTAAAGTTTTTGCTGTAATAATAGGAGTCAAAATCTCTTATTCAACTCCTTTGTTTCCATTTTCTTCAGTAATGGAAAGGAAATTGAATTTATTTTCCTTCGGGATTTCATCCTGGGTTTCTGGGAAGGATGGGTTGGCAAATAGTTGAATGGGTGGAGGATAGGGAGAGAGAGAGAATCCAGCAGAAAATCTAAATTACTATTTTCTTGAGTTCCTTTTTTTTTTTTTTTTAATTAATGGGAAGCAGTGGATAAAGGCTTTAATTTTTGAAAAAGATTTTCTTCAGTATTATAAGGAAAGATGGGAACAGTCAGTAGAATTAGAGCATCGTGACGGTGCAGTGAGTAGACATAATTATCTCAGGAAATAGAACTAAATTCCCTCATCGGTTCCTGGACTCTTATCTCTACTTGCTTCAATCATTCTACAAAGTTTCTTGATTAGGTATCCTGGAGGATATATGGTCTATTTAATTCGTCTTTTGTTAAGCGGAGTTTCTGTGTTCCTTCCAACAATCTTTCACATGCCGAGGGGGCATTGTGTATCCGAGAGTTGTAGAGGTATCCATAGGTATTCGCTCGCCAATTGCTATAAAATGGGGCTGTTTGGGTAATAATATGGGAAATTATGTCATCTTGATCCGAAGAGTGGAACATGTTACCTTCTTTGCCGTCAAGTCAAGAAATATCAAAAATTCCATAAAGATTTATAACACAAGACGAAAATAAAGAAAAAAATTATTATAAAATAAAATCGAAAAGACCAGAGTATAAAAAAAAGTGCGAGAGCTTACTTGAGCAGATCAACACGTGAATACAATGAGTATACGTGGCAAACTTAATTTCCGCTCTAAGAACAGAATGATTAGGCAAAAGATAGCAAAGCCATTTACCAAACAGTGTCAATACTATTTGAATACCAGAAGATAATTGCAAGCATTTCAAAAGTTATAAAATTCTTATGAAACGAAAATAAAAAAAAGAAATAGCAAAATTTGTTTTTTAAAAAAATAATAAAATTACACACACACATATATATTATAATTGTACATTCTAATATCATATATTGACAAATTTCTAAAAAACATCACAATCATACGTGATTAAAAACAATCAAAATTATAAATTTCTGAAATAATTACTTAGATTTTAAGGGTTGTGACTTAAATACGGATTCATGAAACATGGGGAAAATAAATCAAAAGCATAAAATGATATTTTTGAAAATTAGAAACAACTTAGAAAACAAAGAAACGAGGAAAGGATGCAAAGCAATTAAATTTGGTATCTCAATCTTGGAACTAAGATGTGGAGTTAAACATAGCTTTATTGGATCCAAATCATTCCCCACCGCTATCACTTTGTAATTAGAAAAGTAAAAGACCGAAAATAAAAAAAAATTAACAAATCCAAAGCATTTCACAACATAAATATTATAAAAAAAAATAAAAATAAACTACAAAATGTTAATTTAAAGTAAAAATTCATAAATACATAACTTATTTAAAAAAAGAGAAGAGAATTCAAATTTACTATAAAAACACACATTTTACTTCAGAAAACAGATTAGAAATGACTGACAAAATTATATTCCCAAAGAAAGCGATTTCAATTATTAAAACTATTAAAATAATTACACTACAAACAAATATTGCTAAATTTCTATAAATAAAAAGAAAAGCAATTACTAGCACATCAATCTATATATTTAACCAATAAGATTCAAAATGTTATTTGGTAAAATCAAGAAATTAGTGTTATACTAAAGAAGAATTTAAAATTTTAATAATAATTTTCAATAAAATTTGCAGGAAATAATTTATTCCATTTTTCTAATTTTCATATTTCAAATGAGTTTTTAAAAAATTATGAGAAAATTAGCTGAAATGCAATAGCTTAAAGCAATAATTGAAAAATGAATTAAAATAAGCAAAAAAAATCTAATTTATTCGTAACTAGTATTTAATTATATAGGTTAGAGTTATATATAATATTTCTATTTAATGAATTATGTATATTATTATTATCCCAGAAGATACCATATTCACATGGAAATTGAATTATATATATATATATATATATGGGGGTGTATTATATATTTTACTATCACTAATTTTATAATTTAATATCAAATACTCAATACCTATTTCGTTACAATTATTATTCTGTACTAAATTTAAGTAAGAAAGATAAAATGACAAATTAAGTTTATATTCCGGATTAGAATTATCTTGAAATTCAATAAATATAATACCTATGAAACAAAATTATTATTTATATATAGTCATGTTCGTAATAATATAAATAACTGTTAGCTAAACTATTTCTAGGTGTTCCACAGCGCAATGTACCTTTAATTTGCTTATATTTATCATTGTTTAGTATAATTTTCGATAAGTACGAAATTAATTAAGTGATTAAATATTTCGAAAAAAATAAGTTTATTAATAATATTATATTTAAAAATAGTCAAAAGTTCCCTAAATAGATCAACTATATCTATTATTTAAATCATTCTATGGATAGAGTAGATTTCTTTGCTTTTAATATACTTATTAATTTTAGTACTATTTTTTAATTATAGCAGTATTATTAAAATTATCTATAATTTTTGTTAAATTGTTTTTAATAATATATCTGCTTTGTAATATATGTATTAAAGACATCAGGGTCACTGCGAGAAATGTAATAAGTATTTTATAAATATTATGATTTAAAAATATGTTGATATTTTATATTGTTCATTTGAAAACTTATTTTCTTATAAATAGTAATTATTCTATTATTAATTTCTTCTTTTTTTCCTTTCTTGCTATCTTTAGTCTTAAAATTCACGAAATAAATTTCTTTCTTGAGCACTTATACTATTTAAAAATTTTATTGACTAGCTATATTTAATAGCTGAAATAGCAATAAATTTATCTAAAATCTCAATTAATCTTATCTTTTACATTTATAATTATTTGAGATTATGAATCTATAAGAGCGCGTTCTTTTATGGTGTCATTTAATAAGAGCATTTATTTCTTAATCAATTTTATTAAAGGGCGACACTTTACAAATATGAAACACACACAAAACACAGAAATTCTACGCAGAATGGACTTTAGTCCTTTAGCGAGCTTTTAAAGGCGTGTTACACCTTCAGGACTTACGTCGTTTCTGACTCGGGCACTGACGAACACTACACAACTAGAGGGCGCCAGTCCTCACAGAATCTAAATCCAGGACCTTTAAACTTATTATCTCTTGATGTAAATAAATATTATTCAATTTTGATTATAATAGCATATTATTATTTGATTATAATAAGCATGCTATTATTGAAAATAAATATTATTCAATAATAACATGCTGGTGTTCTTCTATTTATAATATCTTTAAAATTTCCACAGTTGCAAAGATAATTATTCTACATATCAATGGCATTATTATCACGAAAAATAAGTTGTTCCATTTTTATTACATTTATAAGCTTCATTAATTATAATATTTTAATGCAGAAGAAATTTTTTATGTTTTTATTAAAAGTTTTATAAAAATTAATATATTTTTTTTAAAAAAAAATTAAGTTATTTGATAGTGCAATATTCAATTTTTTATTATCTAATTTATAATTGATATTACATTTAACTACTAGAAAATTAGTAACTTCTGGTATAATGTGGCGGCATTGGCCTTCTATTTTATAGTTTCGTTATAAAGAAAAATTCCTAAAACAGTATTAATTTCTTTTTTCTCAAGACACACACACATAACTATATATATGTATGTATATAATTTTAGGTGTTATAGTTTTCTTTCAAAATTACAATTTCATTGAATGATCTCTTTCTTATTGTCTCCTTTATACAAGCTTTTTCTTTTACTATTCTTGAACAATTACTTTACTATTTCTATTACTACTATTTACTATATATATGTGTGTGTGCGTGCGTGCGCGTGTGTGCGCGTGCGTGTGCGTGCGTGCGTGTGTGGTGTATTCCTTAGTATTCAATGATGATATGGGCGGATAACGATAGCTTGTAGGGGCATATCTGTACAAAAAACATAAGAAGCTTTTAGGACTTTAATATTAATAATTAGGCATTTAATGATAAATGTGGGCCTGTTCATTATGGTTTTTTTTTTTCAAATTCCTATTCCAAGATATTACCACCAAAAGAGGCTCGGAATTGACTTCAGCGTCTCTTCTCCTGGACTATTTTAAATAGATCGTTTATTAACATCGTCCTCAAAAGCCATTAGAAACAGACCTCGTAATTTTGAAGCCACTGTCGACTAACGAATACGGCACTCAAGCTGGAAGCCCGCGCTCCAAATTTCCAGCCATCTAAAACTGTTGACTTTAAATCTCGGTAGATTTAACACGCATCAGCCCTGCTACACGGAGGGTCTTTAATGTAATCTGGTCTTGAAACTGCAGTTCGAATGAAGCATCGCCGGTCATGAGGTCGTGACATGACCATTCGGCTACCGCAGGACTGTTTCAAACTAGTACTTGTAGAATGAATGGAAATGTACAGTTTTTAACGACGGTCTTCAATACTTAGTTCATAGACCATTGTTCCTTTTAATTAAGCAGTTAATAAATATGAGACTCCCATTGAAGACACGTAAGAGGAAGATAAAATAATTTATTAATAATCTCTTAAGAATAGATAAGGTTGCTCTCTCTCGAATTCCACTTAATTCGTCAATTATATATAGTGCTTTAACAATCTGAGCTTACCTAATCACTTGTTCTCATTCAAACTCTTCAAGTAGCACTAGCTTCAATCCAAAAAAGCTAATTTAGATGTTTAAATTCAAATTATAAATATATATTAGCAAGTCGTTATAATCTTTTTCCCTTCATTTTCCTTCTATTTCGTTAATGTATCACATTATCTTTAATTCAATTCAATTCACTTCTATCTTCAACTAATTTATCTAATCAATTTTCATTTTGGTTGGGAAGAAGTTGTAATTCTATGCAATTCACATTTTTATAAAGTCACCGAGATTTTTTTGAAGAGAAAATCGTGAATAGCCCAAAGTCGCAAGTTGAATCTTGAATATTTGATTTCAAATTAAAATATGGTGTTTTTTATAGAAAAAATGCACATCAGTTAGAAAGATTGGATTATTTTCGATTTTATCAATATTCGTTCTTTTTTCACTGTATTGAATTAAACTTTTTTTTTTTTTGTAAAGAATAAAACCTATGGTAAAAATTTTAAAAATACATTGAAACTGTATGTTGTAAGAACAATATTGATTTATAAACATAAAATTTATTTTTATACTTGACCCGCTTTGAGATTAACTGCTTTAAAAATGGGTTTCTGAGATAATTCTATTTAATATTTAATAAATCAGAACAGGTCCAAAATAACTGTACTACATTGATGTCTTAAAAAATAATTATTATCGTTATTATCAGCTGGATTTCCTGACGGCGGAAAATGAAGAACTACGAAAACATCTCAAGCTACAGGAAGCCCGGCACTCTCTTCTACAAAGAGATTGGGAACAGCAGACAGCTGTGGATAGCAAAAAATTGGGAGATAAAATTGAACTTCTTGAAAGAGCTAATTCTCAGTTGAAGGTAAGAAAAAGTAATGTTCCGGAATGATTAATATGTTGAAGAAGTTTGAAAAATCAAAATATTTTACAAGCAAAAGAAACTTTAAAAAGATAAATAAGAAAATATTCTAAGCATTAGATTCACAAGTTATGTGTTTCAAGAAAAAAAAATAACTCACTGAATACATAAAATGATAATACATAAAGCACTTGGATAATCAATGAGAAATTTTTTAAAAATATGTTTTGTTAAACATTCCGTTACCGTGGAAATTGGTCGGGGGAAAAAAATTTACAGCATTCCATATATCTATTATTTCCAAAGGAAATATGATTACGACTTTTGGAAATGTTGTTTTGTTATATACTACAGAAAAACGCACATGTATTATTACAACATAATTTTTACTATGGTAATTTTTTTTCGGTATAACTTTTTATGTCCTTGACAGCTTTATTTTAGGCATATGTAAGTATATCAAACCATTCTATTCTGGGCCATATAGCAAAACATATACATATATGTTCATTTTGTAAACATACGAGTATGTATATCATTCGTATGCGTAAGCAAAGGAACTTACTATCTTACTTTCGAAAAGTTGCATGGAACATTAAAGGTTTCATACCTCCATCTAAAAGATATTTTGAATTTAACTTGCTGCAGTAGTCAAGGGGTCATGTTTCAATGTCAACAATGTTTAAGTTGAGCAGCTATTTAAGATCCTGAATCTATTAAAGACTAATCGTGGGGTATAATGTTAGCTACTGCTTCATAAATGGAATTGAGCTTCAATGTCCCCTAGCAACGTGGAGGAGAAGAAGATACGAAATTCAAGTGTCGTTCTCGTCATTTGGTTATGACTCAAAATCACAAAATTTGTTTCCAATAAACTCCTTTTAGTTTCAATTATGCAATGTTGATTATCTTTTATTAAATCTTCTCAATAGAGCATTTTCTTACTTACAAAAAGATAAAATTAGCTTTGTTTCAAACTAACACTACAAATATCAAAAATTAATGCAGTACACTCCTTTTAACCTACCTGTCCAATTGATCTTCAGTTTAATTTCATAGACCACTCACATCGGGATTGATATATTTAGCCCTTGTCATCGTATTCGTTATTTTTATCTCAGCTACAGTCTTTTGTTTAATGTCTTTTCAATTAAGCTGCATAACCACACAGCTGTTTGATCGGTTTTTGCAATTTTTGATTTATTTTTTTAGTTTAATAGTTTTTGTATTTAGAGCACATATTTCATACAAATTTGAGCTGAATTTACCAAGAACTGCTAAGATGATCCCTGCAGTGATACTAAATTTTTTTCATTTCAGAATAGAACTGAGTATGTAGATTGTTGATGAGAAAAAACTTAGAACATGATAAATTTCATATATTACGACATTTTTCGATTAACTGAAATAAATTTATATAAAATAATAATTCAAATAATTAAAGAGTTATTTTCGTAAGTTATCATTTTTACTCAGTTATGAGTTTCCTATATATTAAAACTGATGTATATTCAATGTTCAATAAACTTAAATGACTTCTACATCTACTATTAAAAATGTATAGATGTTTGATATAAATAATTACAACTGTGTTAAACAACGATATATTGTTTGAGCTACAACTCATCTAGACATTTTGTTTTTCTCTAGGAGCAATTAGAAGTAATAGCGTTCGCAACAGATCAAGAAACGATTGAAAATGTTGTCATTACTCAATACCAAGAAGAAATATGAAAAATCATTCATACATTTTTGATCGAATTTTTTTTTTATTTAAATGTAATAAACTTTATTACGAACAATAAAATTCTATAATGTAACAGAAACTTTTACAAGGAACTGATGCATTTAAAAAATAATAATAACTTTCAAATCGATGATAAATTTTACTACAAAGTTTAAGGAATTCAAATATTTTTTCCTAATTTTCTTAAGAATTGGATACAGAGAAATTAAAATTGCTTTTTTTGGGTAAAATATTGTAATGAATAAAAAATTTCACATGAATCAATAATTTATTATTTTATATTCTCATATAATATCTATAGACCAAAGTTTAAAAATATTCACTCCACAAAAACATTCTTGAAAATAACGCATAGACAAAACTTATAGTTTCACAAAAGTGTGAAAATACCATTTCTAGCCATAATTTTTAAAATTAGAAAAATTTTTATAAACAAGAATTTCGAAAATATATATTACCTATTCTAAAAATTGTGAAACCCTAGCAACACGCCTTCTTCTCCACTGTTTAAGAGTATGCCCCTTTCCTTTTTATAAGCTTAATTTGAATTTTCTCTTCATTCCCAATGCACCTTCGACATTTTCATTTATGTGTTCGATCCATTTGTTACTTGATTGGGGTCTTAGTACTGTATAATGCTGCGTGCTGACTAGGGTTGCTTGGGATTTGCGAAAAAACCTGTCATATGAGATATACGACCAACTGGATTTTGATATACCAATCGGACAAAATGGCTATTGTTATGACCGTTATTGTTCATTTTAATTAATTATTTCGTTACAATTTCTCATTCTTATTTTAACAATATTCATAATTAATTCAAATTTTACTCTGTTATTAATTGCTTTTGCTTTTGAAAGATACTCATTTTCTTTAGAAAGCTTTATTTCCTAATAGAGGGTTTATTAAATGAGTTATTTTTTTTTTTATTTAAATTTGGCTTAAAAGCAGTGCGAGTCTCTTTTTGAATTTAAAGTATTGTAATAGTTCTAGGGAAAGTATATTTTCGACAAAGAGAAAATTTCCTTCAATCCCGATTATATATACGTCTACATATAAATTTAAGAAGTTCTTCAGTTGTGAAAAGAGAACATATGAATAAATATGGAAATAAAAATAAACAAGCCCTGAAAAAAAATGAATGAAGAAAGTTTTGCAATATCAAAATTGGATACCTTAAAAATGGATCGGATACTCCAAAAAATTATTTGGATATATCTTAAAAAATCTCGAATGCCAAACACATAAAACATTCCTATGTAACTGCATATTTCTGTTCTTATGAATTTATACTTAGAATTAATTTTCTCTGTGTACAAACATAAAATTAGCTTATTAAATATTATTATAGAAAAATGCATCTTATGTGATTCATTATATATTTGAGAACATTTGTACTAAAAGACACTGATTATTAATGTGTGTGGAAGTTGTTATAAAATTATAAAAAAAAGCTGTACCTTTTACACATCTGAATTTATCTATCTTTAAAAGCTACTTCAAAATTCTTAGGAACTTTAATCCAGTTAACATGCAAGCTCCAGCTTTTGGAACTATTGCATATTAAAACCATTCTATTGTAATTAATATTGAAAATAAATTATTATAAAATTAAAATTAATTTTAATTAATGTTGCACAATAAGGAATGTGATGATAAAAAGAGGGTTTACTCAACATTTATTTTTCAAATATTCTCACTGTCTACTTTATAGCTTTTTCGTTATATGCGTAAAGATTAAACTTGTTTTTTAATCTGTATAATATTATATTATTTAATTTTGTTAAAAGTTTTGATCAGATATTTCAAGAATTCAATTAATACCAAAATTGTGAAGCTTGTGAAATCTCCTTTAGTAAGAAATCTTGCACAAATGAGCTACTTGAGTGCCATACATATATTGCGTATACTTGATGTGCATATCAACCTAAATTTTATCATTATTTTCAATTAAAATCTGAAAAAAATATTTTAATTATTCAATTCAATTCCTTAATTGATATTTTAGCTTCCTTAAAATAATTGTATTCCCCATTTAAATTAAAAGTATTTTCTAAATATAAAAGCATACCTTGAAGAATTTAGTAATTGAAGAATTCTTGCTCTTGAAAAGTATTTTTGTTCTTAAAGGATTTTTTAAGAATTTACTATACACTTGCTTAAAAATATTTTAATACATGAAAAATTCTTAAGTCAACAAAACTAACAATATCCTGCTCTATTAACTATGAATTAAATTTTCTGACATTTTTTTTCTTTTTATAAAATACGAATCTCTTCATAATTCAACAATTTGAATAAGCATAACACTCAAGTTTTCTGTTGAGCATTTCTTAAACTTTTTTTTCGATTAAAAGGTATCACAATTTGTAAAATTTATTACATTTAATATCTTTAAAACAGTGATCTTGCTTTTACTTCTAACATTCCATAAGTAAAGAGGAAAAACTTATAAATTTTATAAGTTGTTTAAAATTTATATTTTAACCGGAAATATCAATAAAATTTATTTAAAAAACATTATGTCTGTATTTATTGTAGATGTATCCAGAATACTCTTATCCTTGGTATCCCCATTCACGGACAATAACACCTATATATTCCAAGGACCTGTACACGAGAAAAGCCATGCTGTCTATTAACGCTGCGAGATCAAGAGTTCGAAATCTTCTCAACTACCCGACTTACCGACTTCCAGCCTTACGATTATCTCCAGAAACTCGATATAATCTTTATAGAAAAAGAGCTCGACACCTGTCTCTCGAATAAAATTGTTTTCAGGACTGAAAAAAAAAATTTCAGAATATGTAGAAAATATAAACGAACTGTAGATGTCTAAGCCAACATTGAACAAATAACACAAATAATGAAAATGAACAAACTGCGCAAACAAAAGAATTTATTTAGACTACCTCATAATAATTCGAATGATTAGATTACATCTGAAAAATCGTTCCATTGTCTTATTAAGGAGTTAGAATTTATTAGTCATGTCTCTGTAATTGAGGTTATATGACCTTTTGGAATCAGAATTTCAGATTGTATAATTCTCCTGTATTGCTCTCATGAAATTGTTATTAAAATCAGCATGTTGTGTGCTTAAATATGTGTTGTGAGTATCAGTAAATTAGTATTATGCAAATTATATCCATTTGCATGTAAAAGATTAGGCTCACTATTCAATTAAATCACTAAATATAATCAGAGTGACAAGATTATATAATATAATAGAGTTAAATGGCGAATTTTATTGTAGTAGTATAAATACCTTTAGAAAATGCAGATATTAAAGATTGTCATAAGCTACGGATTAGGGAATGAAATGCAACTTCTTAATCTTATATTGTAATTGATAGTTGAAAAATTATTCTTTCTTACTGTTAAATGTCTTATGAGTCATGTATTTTTAGCCCGGCAAAAGTAAGTTATTTTTACCAATGCACATGAGTAATTCGTTTAATCGGAAGAAGGCGATTAAAAGATCTTGGTGAGCTCAGTATTTTCAACTGTTGAAAACGTGTTAAGATCATTATCACGCAATCTGTGTCAATTGTTCCCACAGTTAAATCTAGAGTAACTGTATCCGTCAGCAAATAAAAAGTAAGCTTGACGTGATCTACTTTCAAAAACCATAATTTTTCCCTCATGGTACAAGAATAAAAACTTAATGTTTCATTAATTTTTCTTTTATTCCGAAAAAAAGCGATTTATTTTTAATGGCGGGATAAATGTGGAGTATTTTTGTTGATATGATAAGATCTTTGCAAAAAATTTTAAAATGTAAAATTTAGCCATAGAATCAATAAAAAGATCTCTGATAAACTTTCTTTTACAAGCGAAAAAAACGCATCTTTCTTAAAATATAATAAGAATATTCCTCAGAAAATGAGCAAAAGTATGGAACTAAGTTAAGCTATAGATATACATACCTCGAATCAACTTATACCATAGGATACAGTTCGTGCAGATGTAAATTAGTTATATCCAGCAACTCAACAATTCATCAGTAATAATTTCGGAGAACTACAGATAGTAAAAAATATTTTTTTTAAAAATTGTGAACCAGAGTTCGAGAAAATTTATTTCAAAGAAATATCGAGACGCATAATTACATAAATCTCAAAAACAACTTTAAACAATGATTTAAAAGATCAAAACAAATTCATTTATAGAATTAATAACAGAAAAAAAGTTATAGCTCATTTAGCTCACAAAAGCAGAATCGTATCACTTTTTCTCTAACCATGATAACAATCATAATAGGTATAATAAGCATAAATTAATCTTAGAATATCATTTCATTGTTGTATAAGGTGACGTTTCCTTTCAAAATGTGCCAAAATAGTATACGTTTAATGAATTTAATTACACTACCATAAAAAAAAACATCTCTCTCTTTATCCGGTCTTTTTTTTTCAATTTATTTGATTTCAACTTCTAAAATCTGTTGTCAAAAAATTTATTGCTTTCTTCAACTGAAAATTACCTAATTTTTAATTAATATAGCTCACATATCCTACTCTCTAAACTGCTTAGATGCACACCTTTTTTTAGCGATTTTTATTGTTTGTTCCTTTAGACATTATGTATCTAAGCACAATGGTATTTTATGAATTAAAAATGTAAATTAATATTTTAATCAAGTTGTAATAAGCTATTGAAAGGCTTATTAATAAATATAATTAACTTTAAATAATACTAAACAACCCAGGTTCTTACGAATTAATTAGAGATTCGATTATGAAGTAGAACACCAAAAATTTAAACATCAGAATTTGAATATTACAATTTATTCTTTTTAACTTATACTTGCTATCTAATAAAATGAGACTAGACTCACCCGGTCAGGTGAGAGGACGGAGAGATAGAGGTGGCCTTGTTCCCCTTTATGATGGGGAGGCGAGTTGCGGTCTTTTAACTTGCGTCATTGCAAGTGATCTAGTGGTTTGCATTGACACACCAACCCCTTTTCAAAAAAAGAGGACAGCTCATGCTATGACAGGAAGAGGGTTTACAATCAGACGATAATTTCGCTGTTTTTAAATTGTCCATCGACCCGATGACAGATTGTTAGTGAATTCCAAGGAGATCAAGTATCACTGAACCCATGACAAAATCCCTTCTTCTGGTCTCACAAGGAGGTAAATTGGATCCAAGATTTGGTTTTATTAAAGTCGCACTAGAACACGAGGGCTATTGTCGATGGACCTCGTAATTTTAAACCTTGGTCAAGTGACGAGGACGACACCTGAACTGGCACCCCCTCTCCTAACTTCCCCACTACGCCAATGGGAGGACTTTGGGCACCCGATAGATTTAACGTGCATCAGTCCCGGCTACTCGGCGGATCTTCAGTAGCCAAGGCTCGAACCCGCGACTCAACGAAAACCGCTGGCCACGAGTCCGAAACCATGACCACTAGGCTACCACGGACACAAATTGCATCTAAAACTAGGGTCGTTGAAAATCAACTAAAGCATGGGACCTATCCCATCATTAATACCCTCTATGAATTGATAAAGTTTGTATAATAACTACAATCAATCCATACACTTCCATGTATAACGCAATAAAGGAATTTAGTTTATGATTCAATTCTTTTGCGTTAAATTTTCATATCTTTCAAACACCTTCACAAAACCGTTCAGTGATCTCCTTTGTATGTAGTCTCGTACAGATTTTTTCATTTTTATATACATCCAAAACGGAATAGCATTAGGTTTTGCAATTATTGCTTACGGACCGCCCAAATGGAAGTGGAACTGGTGTTAGATTAACGAAGAATTTAAGGGTAGCAGCGCGTTAAGTATACAGAATAAAAAATAATACATAAGGAATGTAATAGCTCTACATAAATGCTTTATAGATTGATACAGGCGTTCCAACGGTTCACGAGATTATTAATACCCGGAATGTAAAACCACCGGAATTGCCTGATTTATTCTACTACGTCAATCGAGTCTCGTTGTTGTTGCGCGCCTTTCGTGAGCGAACCAAAGACATGGTAGTCGCAAAGTGATAAGTCAAAGCAATACGGTGGATGTTCGAGCACTTCTCATTAAAATCGTTGCTACACATCAGGGCGGCGCTGAAGTACAATCCTTTTTGATTACATGTAACGTCGAAGATTTTTCATTATTGGTTTCAGTTAGTGCATGGTAATGCAGTAGCTGGTTACATCGAAAAGAGTGTACATAGTTCCTTTCCTGATAGACAGTGCTGTTACTATGTCGAGTGTAGTGATTTGCGGATTCCGTCCCCCTAGATTGTCCCATGCAGTAATTGTTTCTTGAATGATGACCACGAGGGCTTGACTTAGTCGAGGCCTATCGTCCATACTGGTCAGTATGTTAAGAAATTTTCAACACCATTGGATAAATGAAGTGCACGAGAGACACTCCGTCCCTTACATATTTTGCAGATGTTGATAAATCTCAAGTGGGCTCTCATTTTCCGTGTTAAAATATTACACAACTGCAATGAGCAAGAAGAGTGATAGATATATACACTGGTGTGCAAAATTTAAGTAATAATGCAAATTTCAAACATATAGTCATGAAATTGCAGAAAGGGGGGGGGTTGCGATCAGTACAATGAACACGCAATTTAATAGAAAGGTGATGCGTATGCAAATATCAGGAATACAGCGTCTTAGGCGACGTGAGTGTACTCAAAACGCGTGCGCGCACAGCTCAAGACTGCAATAAAAGGAAGAATGGAGGTGCAATTAAGACATTCGCTGCAAGTGCAAGAGTGCAAGTGAGTTCTTTCGTGAAATATGGCTAGAAAAAATCACCTGGAAGACATAACGCGTGGAAGAATATTCGGAGAGCTGGAGGAGGGGCGTAGTTTGACTAGTGTTGCTGAAAAGTTTGGAATCAATAAAAGTGTCGTTTCAAGAGCTTGGAAAGCCTTCGAAATCATAGATACAGCTGTAAGAAAGGTTGGTGGTGGCCGCCCTAGGAAAACAACTACAGTGGATGACCGATATATCATCCTGCAGGTGAAAAGAACCCGATAACAGTCAGCAAGCCCCATTGCTCAGCAACTGTTTACCACAACAGGGCTACACGTGTCGCAGTTTACTGTGACCAGATGCCTTTACAAAGGTGACCTATTCTTCTGCCGTCCTGAATGCTGCATCTCTATGAAAGTTGGCCATCGGCGGCACCGTTTAGAGTGGTGTAAGGAGCACAAAACCTGGACATCTCATCAATGGAGTCGTGTCCTCTTTACGGATGAGAGTCGTTTCAGTGCCCCAAGCGATTCTCAACGTCAGTTGATTTGGAGAGAGGTCGGGACACGGTTTCATACCAGTAACATCACGAAAAGAGACCATTACGGTGGTCCTGGAGTTGTAGTCTGGAGAGGCATTATGCTGAACAGGCAGACTGAGCTCCACGTTTTCCCCAGAGGTTCTGTAACCGGAGATCGCTATTGTAAGAAAGTGATCCTTTCCAATGTGCGTCTGTTCTGAGATGCTATTGACCCAGACTTCATTTTTATGGATGGCATTGTACTGCCACACCGGGCTGAGGATATTCAGCAGCAACTAGAAAGTGAAGATATCACTCGAATCGATTGGACAGCCTTGTCCCCTGATTTAAATTCCTTAGAACATGTGTGAGATGCTTTGGGTGACGCCTTGCGGCACGATTGAATCCTCCGGGGAACACTCAACAACTGAAACAGATGCTGAATGAGGAATGGGTAATCATCCTCAAGAACTGTTGGGCAATCTGATGCTGAGTATGGAAAGACGGTGCGTAGCAACCATTGTAGTAAGAGTAGGACATATCCCATTCTAAGGAACATCTGCTTGTTGTTTTTCCCCTTGGATAGACAATCATGTGTAACAATTCTATGAATTCAATAAAGCCTCTTTTTTTTTGTTTGATTCCATACTATATACATTGTATTCCTTTTTGCGCAACTATGCTTTCGTCATCATTTAAATACAAAATGAGGTCTTTCATTTCTGAATTTCATGTCTCTCAGAGAATTTCTCGTGGAGTTATGGCAAAAAAAAAATTGCTTAAGTTTTTCACACCAGTAGGAACAAAGGACTAAGGGATGGTAAAATCAAAGCAATTGTAAAATAATTTTTCTTGACTGCATATTTTTCTAATTTAAAGCCCTGAAAATTTATAAACATATTTAAAAAAATTTAAGGGACTAAAAGTTCATATTAAATAATATTCATGATTATTAATAAGCATAACAATAGCGTAATTACAAATATGCTCATTTTTCTATTCACAATTTTATCAAAATATTTACCTTTCCTTAAAAATTTCAATATCCCCCCCCCTTCTACTAGGAAGAAAATTCTGTTTTAACTAAAATTATTCCTCAGATTTTATTATTATGTTTTAAATATCAAATAATTTAGCTTATTTCTAAAATCAAGCAGTTACATTTGTGTCTGATTCGTCATAAAAGAAATAAGTAATACAAATTTAGTTAAACAATTATTTAATTTAATTAAAAGTTTGAGTCTTTTCATAATGCAGTCACATTTCTGTAAGATCATCATTAAAATAAAGATTTATTGTTGAAATGTAATCATCAGCATTTAATCTAAGTTTTTCTGTTTTGAAATCATAGTCAGGAACTCCATTTTGTTCTAAAGTTGCTCTCGTTATCAATTTTTGGCCCATGTATTTCCAAGTGTAGCTTCTTGCGTGACGATTAAATTTTAGATATCTCAGAAGAATTTCATCAATAGTTTCTTCGCTACAAACCTAGTAAAATATTTGTAGAAAGTTACCATCACAGTAATTGACATAAAATACAATGAAAGAGCTAACGTGAAACTTGTTTTATCCTCCCATAATTTTTTTTTGTAATACAATTTTTTTGATTACAAAGTAATTTATTTTAAAGTCATTACAAAGCGAAGTAAATTTGTGGAAGGATATTTAAGAAAATGAGATTTTACAAAATATTTTACTTCAAAATCATTGAAATAAGAATAATAGACAGGTTTGCAGATTTTTATTTTTTTATTTTTCCAGTTTCTATATCCATTTCACGTTAATATAAAAACTATTTTTCCCATTTTCTCTTCCAGCGTATCAAAAAAGAAACTGAATTATAAAAAACTAAATGAAATAGAATTAGATGTATCTCAATCGTTTTAAAAAAATTTTTGATTTGATCGTATTTTAGACAATTTTTGAGATTCCTGTGCACACATTTTCATAGGAAAATGCACCAAATACTTAGAAATACAGAACGTTCTCTATCATAGGTATTTCATCTTTCCGGCTCCGCCAGTAACACGAGCTAACAAGACACATAAAATTATATTATGCTTTATACTTCATTGAATAATGTAGAATATTAATATAAAACAGTACTGTTTTTATTGATTTACTTACTTCCTATATTTGGCACTTTAATTGCGTGTAGTATGTTAGATTTTATACAATAATGCGTAGCCTTTCCTGTTTAAATGCATTATTTTTGATGATGTTCCAATTATCCTCAATTTTCAGTAATCTGGCGATGCTCTAGTGTGATATCTGCCTGTACTTAGTTTCGGGTAAAAGATTTATTTTCATTTAAATAAATTTTACTTAGGAAACAAAACTTTTAAGCGCAAGTAATAACACAAATTGTTACTCAATTTAAGGGTAAATAACTAAAAAGAAATATAAGAGTGAAAAAGATCATGTTCCTCGTTATAAATTCAAAAAATCCTTCAAGACTTTTAAGAAATATTTCGCTGCATTGTTCAAGGTCTTGTAAATCAATTCCACTCTGAATAATGAATGTATTCTCATCATAGTATTATTACTGTTAACTCAATGGAGCTACCAAAGACCAAATGTCATTTTTCAAAATCGAAACATCTTCCTTGGGATTTACTTGTTGTTAAATATTTGTGACGTTTTTCACCTTCCAAATTACTTTATAGAATATAGATTTTTATTTTTTGCATGATATTATACATATAATATAAAAAGAATAGTTTATAATTTCGCTTGAGCAGTTTTAATTCTTCCAAGTTCTTCAAGCCAGGTTTAAGTTGTATTTTTTTTAAAAAAAAAATACGGCAAAATTTACACTTTCTTAAGTTTTTTATTTTCTATGCTGCAATAGAATCATTTTAAAATTAAATAGTTTGAAGATTCCTTATACTATGTGTAACTCATTCTTTTCATCTTACAAATTTAAATTTTTTTCCTACAAAATGATAACATTAAAGGAGAGAACACAAGATACTACTAAAAATTAAAATTTGCTATCCTTAAATTATATCTAAGACATTAAACATTAAAACTATCATCATTTATGAATACGTTTAAAGAGCACACAGTCCACTACAGAGCTCCACTACTTTGGTCATTAAAAAGTAAATGAGCGTTAAGTTATCAAATAGAGTTTGCTAAAAAGATCGTGGATTAAATTGCCGTTTCAGAAACTTCGATGTACTTTTCGAAAAATACAAGGTGTAGCTATTAAATAACAAAAATGACGTTGTAATACATTATAGTTTAATTTCTTACATATTTACTAATTATCACCTTCAATATACACCTTTCCTCTATCTCTACAACGCTCCATGCCAATCTTCTATTGTTCGAAACAGTTCTGGCAGTCTACTGTTAGCTCCTTCAGTATGCGAGTCGCGCTTTCTTTTACAGCTTCAAACGGACTCCAATCAAGTTCCTTTTAATGCAGATTTCACTTTAGGAAACAGATAGGAGTCGCATGACTCAATATCCTGCGAATAAGGCAGATGGACTAACACTCGGATGCTGTACTTGGTTAGAAACCTCTTGACAATGTGGAATGAGCTGGCACAATATCTTGGTAGAAAAATTTGCCGTGAGGATTCTTTGTCAATTGCTATAACCTCAGTCATCCCCCAGATTCTTAACCGACAGTTAGACAGAACCAGATTACCGATTTTTTTCGATATTGTCATCCATTTTTGACGTGATGTGGGAGGGCGACTGGGGCGGAAATCAACACCAACGTCTTCTCTGTCGTCTTGAAAACGCTTAAACTACTCAAAAACACGTGCATGCCATAAACATTCATTTCCATACACTTCCTTTAATAAATTATAGCGGTTTTTTCAAGTTTCATGTGAAATTTCATAATGATTCATTGTTCACTTATCTATTTTTTGGCGAAACAAAAAAAAAATGAGTCTAATGCGAATGAAGGCTACGGCTGTAGGGATTTGCTTACGGAAACCAGAGACACTGCATTCGAAACAGAAGGCTTCCCAATAAACAACTATCGGTCTCTGACGTTTGGTGCATGGGTACTTCTGTAGCAGCGTCAATCTCGTTATTAAAGAGCTACACCTAGTATTTAAATAATTTTTTTCAAAAGAAAATTTACTAAATTTTCCAAAACTCCAATCAATTTTTGTTCACAAAAATTTTTGAAGGAGGATAAATAGAGTTACATAATGTTGAATATTTTTCCGTATACTTTAATCGTGACTGTCAACAGCTAAAATAAATTGTAAGGAATAATATGGACATATCTATTTCAAAATCGTTGACTAACCTCAGTATTCTCATAACGCCATATTTGATAATATCCCCCAGGAATAAACTAAAAATAAAATTAATGTTTCTGTAAAAAAACTTATCTTCCGTTTAATTTTTTATTTAAAAAATAAGAAATAAGAGTCCGTATATGTTCGATTAGTAGTTGTTTAAAAAAATTAGTATTTTTAATATGTTTTTAGTATTTTTTAACATGCTGGATCAGTGGTTTATAATTTTTTTCTCTCCTTTGTCTCTCGACTGGACTTTTTATTTATAAAGAATTTCCCTCACTATTGGAGGATTTGAAAAAACTTTTAGACATTTGTCGAATAAACTTAGTGAGATTTCTCAGAAACTATTAATGATTCTTTTCTCAACAATTAGATAATAATATTTATCCATAGAAGGGTCCACATAACTTACAATTGTATTTCACTAGATTGAAGAAGGAAAATCAACGCAAGCAAGAGTTGTCAGCACTTCCAGTAAAGATTCTAATAAGATTAGGATCTCTAAACTTGCTTCTAAGAAACAGATTTTTGAAACAGTAATGGAATATCTAGCTATAAGCTTTATTATAAACATATTAGTAAGAAAGATAGTTTTACCAGATGAGCAAAAAGAAAAAAAATCCCTGGAAAATTAATATTTCATTATATCAGTGTTCTTTTAAACTAAATAATTGCTTACTACACTTTAAAAAAGTACATATTTTTAAAAATACTAACCTTTTTCTTTCATACATTTTGAAGACAAAAAAAATTTTCTCATAAAATTACAGATGCTAAAAAGAAATTATCTTAAATGCTTCTAATACAAACCAATAACACCGCCATGCTCAACAAAACGTTACCCACATTTGTGACTGAATGTGAAATGCCCACATTTCAGACGAAAAATTGCATCTATGAAAAAAGTTTTAGCCTCCATCTTCCAAAACAAATTTCAGTTCGAAGAAAAACACATCGCGACGATAGTAGAAAGATAATATCCTCAGTTAAGATGTCATTTCAACTAAGACTATTTCAGACAGAACCAACTGTTATACAACTTTTTATCTTTAACTTTTAACTAATTATAAAAATGATTTTATATTATAAGTTTTCAAGCATTTTTTAACAACATAATCTTACCATAACCTGCATTAAAATGATGAGGAAATACTGACATACTTCAAGAAGAATTGTCTCCTTTGTCAGCATATTTTTTATTTTAATCCATCGGCTTTTATCAGTTAGTAATCCGATAACATATTTTTCATCTTGCCACCAAGGAACATTTGCATCTTCGAGTTTCATATCCATTACAGATAGTTTTAGAATACTATAATTGTTATTCCTTTTATTCAGTCTTTGTTTAGTAATTCTTTCCATAAGTTTGTCAGCCATTTTTTCATCCTGAATTCTCCTTTTCAAAAAATTGTCTTCAATTCTCTCTTGAGGAGGAATGTCAATGAAAGCTCCAAATGGTGCAAAGGCATCGATTTTATCTGTCTCAGGATTCACATGATATTTAACCTGTCATAAGAAATTGAAATTCGGTAATTAAGTTAATGTAGTATAGTTTATTATAAATAAAGTGGGTACTTTTCTGTTAGCTGAGTACCAGCCAAAAACCTCTAAGCATAAAAGTTATCACCAGGTTATCACCAGGGCCAAATATTTTTTTTGTGTCAACAATTAAACTTGGCGATAATTACGTTAGATTTAAGTTTGGTGGCTTTTGTTTGGTACCCAGTAAACGGAAAAGTACCGTTATTAAAATATAATAAGTTCATACAAAACCTTAGCACATCAACATTAAGATAATCATAATTTCTCAACAAAAGTAGTTTTTTGCAAATCGTATTGGAGAAAAAAAAATTAAACTAAGAACCAGGACAATGTCCTGAGAGTAGAGGACTCATTAAAATTACAAAAAGTATTTTTATTGCTTTAGTGATTAGTTATATCCTATTTCCTTCATACAAATGATTAATTAATCTAGGAACGATCTATCCAAGCTTTGCCATTTTAGTACAGATCGTAAAATAGCGCAAGATATTTTTTTTAAAAATATTCTTTATTTATTCTAATATTCAAATTGTACCATTTCATATTGCGAATATTGAGTCAAATATTAAAGCAATTGTTTATTTAATAATTATTTACTGCACAAGTATCCTTTCTTACTATTTATTTTATTTTCCTCTAAAAGTAAAGGGGTGTCAGGACCCTTAACTTTTAAAAAATGTGTCTAAAATGCTTTCTTTTTTAAACTTCTGTATTATGCATAAAACCTATTTTATTTTCAAAATATTTCTTTAATTTTTAAACAAAGGTTCAAATTTAAAAATTGTAAATTTTTGAAATTTTTAAAAACTAAAACAAAAAAAATTCTTGATGTTTTTGTGCAATTACTTTAAATTTAGGTTTAGGTTCAAGAGAATAATAATTAAAAGATATGTACAAATTGTCATCTATTTCTAATGATTAGCATTTCATACACTTTACATGAAAGTAGGAAAAAGCATGTTTTGAGGAAAATGACTGTTAAGTTAGAAATTTGAATAATTCCATACCCACTATAATAGCCGACATAAAATGCCTCTCTTATAAATAATTAAGTCATTATTAAACGTTTTTATGTATTTCACTTGGTGTGTGTGTGTGTCATCAAATTTTCAATCGTTAATTTAACCAACTTCCCATCAAGCTAGAGCTCTGAAACTTTGGGAATCGTTCTTACTCACCTAACAATGCAATATTTAGACATTTGCGACAAGTTTTAACTAATATTTTCTTTAATAATGCAGTTTAGCCCAACCACTTGGGGCGATTTCAAAAATTGGCACCAAACTTATCGATTTTTTTTGGCTGAATGTTAAGTCCGTTAAACGTACCAGAGTAGCCACATTTGGCAAAATACCGCCATATAATTCTTGTCACCAAGTGTGGTTAGGTTAAACTGCATTCCAACCATTTAATTTACAGGATAAATTAATTAATTTAAGTTAGTTTTAACGTTTTTATTATTTTACTTGTTGTCTGTCTGTCTGTGTATCAGTGTGTCATCAAAATTTTCTAATATTAATTTAACCAACTTCCCACCAAGCTAGAGCTCTGAAATTTTGGGAACCGTTCTTACTTGCCTAACAATATAATGTTTAGGTATTTGCGACCAGTTTTAACTAATATTTCAGTAATTTTTTTTAGTAAATTTTGCCACCATATAAAAACGTTGGTTTTTATCTCGAATTATTTTACAAATGCACATTATATATATAAAATATTTACTTGGTTTGATTCACTTTGATGACCAGAAATGTCATAAACAAGCCTGTTGCAGTTGCTTCGACATTTTTGATTTTTTAAAATATATACATATTTACAAAATATAACTGTATCATTGACTTAAATTTTGGTTTCAGTTACACAAAATAACTTTTTAAGGATACATAACCACCATTATTTATATGTAACTCATTATACTTTATCTATCTAGTCTAAAATGTAAAAAGAAAAAATATTCAAGAAAGTATACTGTAATGCTAAAATTTTGAATAATTTAAAATTTATTTTAGTTATTCTTAAAAGAAAACCTTTATAATTATGTAAAAAATCTTTAATTTTAACAGTCTACAATTACAAGCGACAATTTATCTGCAAATCTATAAGTAATCTACATTTTTTACTTCGTTACTCCACGTAGTCTTTCAAAGTGATTTCATTTTGAATAGCTATATCTTTTCAACTAATAGGAATACCAAAAAACGGTTGGAATCAAATTATTCAGAATTATCCAAATTACGTAAAAATATTATTTTCAAAAAATCAATTTTTTGAAAGTTTTAATGCTCCCGACACCCCTTCGTAAGAAAATTTCTTCTTTCACTTGTTCAGACTTATAGTAGTAATACAAACAACTATTTGGAAATTTTACATTTTTAATTGCACTGTAATTCTCATAATTAAACATATGTTATAAACTTGACATAAAATAAATAATTAAACACATTTATCTTCTGATATATATATAATTTAATTACATGCGTTATTATAATGCTTTCTTATTAAAAATTAAAATCAAATACGCTCTCAATTAATTTTTTGGTTACTCCAGCTGAAAACGCTTAGAATCAAAAATAGAAACCATGAGATGCTGTACTTCATTTCTCAAGTAGAAAAAAATAGTCATTAATTGAAAAACTCGTCCTGCCAACTGACAAAGTGTAACAATTATTGTAATGTGAATTCTCTTACTTCTTTCTGATCATCGAAAAAATGACTGATGTCTTTCCCTCCAAAGGTTATTAATGGAAAAACTTCTTCACCTTTAATGAGAAAAATAATTCTTCACCAATTTTTGTGAACAACAGAAAAATATAACAATAAATATCTAATACTGAGCAATTTTAAGGAAGCTAATTTTTTCCAATAACTACAACATATTTAAATTTTTTCTTGTTTCTAATTCTTTTTCTTTTCCTTTTTTTTCAATATTTAGAAGTTTTCAAAATAACAATTTTATAACATTTAAATAGCCCTGAGATAAGTATGTACCTGTAATATAGTATGAATTATAAGACAATACATTTCATCAAGATATGGAATGTAAAATTTGTAGCCGTGGTTATTAACAAACTGACAAATGAGATAAATATCCTGGCAAAGCTCGATAATTTTTATTTTTCACTTTTGATGCGAATTTTGGATAACTCAAATTTGAATACCTAATTTTTGTGCATGCAATCTCCTTTTTCTTTTCTTCTCATTTGTCTTGTATTTAAATCTGAGTTGTTCGATGAATTAAGCCCTTTTTATTCAATATTTTAAAATTTAGTTACATCTAGTACAATTTTAATTTAATTTCAAATAAGAAAAACTAATAGCTTAGAAGTTATGACTTATAAAACTGTTAAGCTATCTATTAAAATCTGACAAATGAAAAATAAATATTACAAACAAAAAGCATTGCAACCATGACGACCAACCTTTTATTTCTAACTCCTGTTTTAAATTTAAATTAAAACAGCTTCATTAATGCTTAATCTGAATCTTTTTACCTTCTAACTTTATGTATCTTCAACCTAATATGCGATAGTACTCTAATTGCCATTACATTTAACATAAAAGTTATCTCATTAACTATATATATATATATATATATGGTAATCTATTTATGAAATCTTTATATATACTGTTTTTTTTTTTTTATAAAGGGGTTCAAAATTATTCTTAAAATTATCATATTTCGAAATAAAGTTATTTGATTCAAATTTAAACGAATGAAATCTCTTTACGCAATATTAAATACATTAAAATCTTTATTACATCTTTTATCGTACTATCTAGAAGTATCAAACTGGTTAAAAGATGTAATGAAGTATTAAGTTTAGTTTAGTTTTTATTAACGTCGCACTAGAAGCAACACGAGGGGATGCAGTGAAGTAACAGCCAAAAAATGTCACTTATTTGTTAGGTGATCAAAAGATATTGTTTGTACGGTGGGATACTAATGTATTACTTTGTTTTCTGTATCTTCAAAAATTTGAGTAGAAAAAAATTGAAATTCAATTTAAACTGGCTTCAAAAAAATGTCCTAAAAATATGCACTTATCTCTATTGAGCAATGCTGCATATAATATTATGTTAGAACAATTAGAGATTGGTGAGCAAAAAGTTCAGATAAATGTTAAATGCAATTAAAAAAAAGAATCTTAGATATTATAAGTCTTAATGTATGAAAGGACTATCAGATAATTTTAAAATTATCAATACTTCATTACATCAATTCTACAAAAAAGGTAAACTAGCTTATTGAATAAAATTCAAACAGTCATGAAACAACAAAAACCATCCAAAGAACAAGTTATTATCTACAAATATATTTTTTTTTTAAAATTTTCTTACTTTTTTCGCTCATACACAATGATGTTATATCTAACACCTTATTAAAAAGTATCACCCATAAATCGTTATTCTTATTGTGCAAAGCAACATCTCGGCGAGTAAAATACTTTGGCTTGTTCATTAAAAACAAAAATACAGAGAATTTTGAGCCCAAATTCTGTGCAAAACAAACTTTATAGAATTTTGATCAACTTTTACGGTCAGAAAATTTAAAAATTTATGGAATGTAATGTTTAAACAATCAAACTTCACTAATTATGGCATTGTAATTATTTTATCACTTTTACATTGTTGAATTATGTTAAGAGTTCACTGAAATAAAACTTGAATGGATTTTATCTATTTAATATGTTGAGCTATTGTTGTGTATTCTATGTTACAAAATGAAACACTCTGCTTTTCAAATTTGGTAGTAACTATTAATATTTGTTAAGAGTCATGACATCATTACCAGAACATTCGTTTGTCTTTTAATCAAACAGTAATAGTAAAAAATTAAGCTTAAAAATATTCTTTAAGTATTTCGATTAACAGATGTACTACGGTTGGAACTTTTTTCCTTTTTGAGGGGGGAGAGATGAGGCATTTCATATCAAATTTCATGCTTCCAATAAATGCCGCACGTAGGAAGTTGGCGAAGTATAGAAACGGTGTTCAGCGTCCGAATGCTTACTGCATCTAAAGCAAAAAAAAAAAAAAAAAAAACAAAAAAAAAAGTTAGCTAAATTCCTAACGTAATAATAATGCTTATATAATACATATATATATATATATCAGTCACTGCCTATATATAGTTCAGGAGATGCAAGAAAGTCTGAAACTGAACATTCTGAGTACGCTAGAATAATGAATGTCTCATATAGTAAAGAAGAGACTTAAGTCTTTTTTATACTCTGCAATCGCACCATTCCATCGGATCGGGATAGACTTGTTTGGTTGTATCCTAAGACGAAGAAAGCGCATCGACTTTCTGTAAAGAGGGAAATTTCTTCTCCAGTGATTTTGCAAGAAATCTAATCCTAAGATTAAGGCATTTGTAATGTACCCAACATATGCCTGATGTTTCAGAGAACTGGTTCCACATATAAAAACTGCATCTAATTTTCCGTATATTTTCATTTCCTCTCCATTCACAGTTTTTAAATCAATGTTGGGAGTAGTATATAATCTCAGTTCTTCTAGTCGCTTAGCTATTCCAGTACTTAAAAGGGTTGCGTTAACTCCTGTATCAATTAACAGTGAACATGGGATAGCAATGATGGTTCCTTCAATGCAGTGTCCTTTACTTCATCTACATGGGCTGTGATTGGATGTTTCTTTGGGGATTTGATAAGAAAAGATGGCTTTCGCCCCTAAAGCCAGTCCTTATTTCTGAAGTTTTGGCCATCTGGCTTACAGTCTCTTTGAAGGTGTACTCTTCGATTGCAGTCCAGCACCTAAGCTCGAATGACGACAAAAAGTTTTCAATCTTCTCAATTGTTCTTTAATTTCCTTTTCTGAAGAGTATTTGATCCAAAGAGCACTCTATCGTTTCATTTGTAATGTCATCTTCCAAGGCAACTGCTATAACTCTTTTAGTGTCCTTTTAAGCAGATCCAGCAGTCTCAAGCTTGACAGTGTACAGAAGAACAGCTTTCAAATCCTTGGTTTTGTAAAAGTCTAGAAACGTTCTTTGTCTCCTCACCCTTAATGGTATCGATAAAATGATTGACAGTTAAAGTGTCTCGCATTACTATGGGGCACATTGGAAAGGCGGCTTACATCAGCCTCTCTGTTTCTGTGGCTAGTTCCTGTAAGTGTTTTTTACAACGTGTTTATGTATTTCACTTGGTGTGTGTCTGTCTGTGTGTGTATCAGTTTGTCATCAAACTTTCGATCGTAAATTTAACCAACTTCCCATCAAGCTAGAGCTCTGAAACTTTGGGAATCGTTCTTACTTGCCTAACAATGCAATACTTAGACATTTGCGACAAGTTTTAACTAATATTTCAAAAAAAAAAGTTTAATAATACAGTTCAGCCCAATTATTTGGCACGATTTCAAAAACTGCCAAACTTGGTGATTTGTTTTGGCTGAACGTTAAGTCCGCGAAGCGTTCATGGATAGCCACATTTGATAAAATACCACCAAAATTTGCGACAAGTTTTAACTAATATTTCAATGATTTTCTTAATAAACTTTGCCGCCATATAAAAACGTTAATTTTTATCTTGAATTTTTATTTTCTCTTCAATTCGGCTCAGGTTGAAGTTCGCAAAATGTTCATCGCCGAAATGACGGTGAAGGGCCTATTCAAATTGTGATAGCCTTTATCATTTCAGCCACTTTATCACTTTCAGCTTCAGTTTCCCAACAAAACTCTGCTATAAATAGATTGATAAATAATTAAATTTAATTAGAGCAAAGTAAAATTGTTTTGTATTTCACAATTTATAAATTATTTTCTCAGATTTTTTTTCCCTCAATAGAGTTACAGTCTTTAAATACAATAATAATTGTATTTTAATTTTCTTTAGTAAATTTTAGAAAATATTCTTAATTAGAAGGATTTTTATATGATTTAAAATCCTTTGATATAAGAAATAAAATGCAATGAAAAAATTGTTTAAAAAATTAAGTTCGAAAATGATTTTATCATAGATATCAAATAATTTTATTCATGAAAATTGAGAAAATTGAACACCAAAACTATTTTAATGTAATTCAATAAATTTCCACGTTTCTAAAAATTGTGCATTGATAAGAATTGTATTAAAATGTTATTCATCACGCAAAATATGTTTTATGTTATAAAATATATTTTTGTTGGATAATAAAACAAAATTTAAAAATTTCGTCCTTGTTACAAAAAATATAGAAAACGTTACGAAACTGGGATAAAATAAAATCCTTAAATTATTCTTTTCTTAGATTGAAACGCATATTCTAAATTAGGTACATTTAAGAATATAATGATTTTTGTCAACCCTAATTTTGTTTTGAATGTTAACATTAATTATAAAGCAAATAAGAGATACTAATGACAAATAACAAAATCCCTAAAAGATAATTGTAAATGCACAGTAAGTAATGAATAGTTGAAATTCAATGTAAACAGAAACTAAAACGGTACACTCAGCATAAATTTTCTTTTTAATGTAATATTTTCGAGTGGGCTCCGTTTATTAATAAATTCTAAATCAACTTATCATAACATTCGAGTTCACTCAACCAGAATAAAAACAAAATACTACTAAATAAGAATGCAAATGAAATACATGAATGTTTATCTTTCCGACACTTCTTCTCAGACTCATTCAGTAAAAATGAATATTTCGAGTATTGAAAAGGATTTCTTTTTTCTTCGATGAATTAATTAAATAACTTCAGGACTACACACAGAAGGCGAGCGTAGTTTAAAAAAACGCCGGAGTAGCAAAATTCAAATTAGTAACTAATTCCTATCTTAATTCCAAAATAAAATTTACACAATACAGAATGCGTTTTTATTCTGATATTTGCCAGATCGGCAAAATTATTAAATCCTCAACTTAAAACTCCAAAATAATCATACAAGATTATAAAATGAAAACATTATAATACACGTCAAGGATTTAAAAACACATAAAAGAAAATAGCATAGTACTGATCAATGATCTTAGATCAGGAATATTATTACGACCTATCTCATTGGGTGATTGGGATAGTTTATTAACTATGCACTGAGAAGCCTTGTAATTTTGAATGTCGGTCAAGTGACAAGGACGAAACCTGAGCTGACATTTCCCTCTCCAAACTTCCACATCATGCATCGGAAGAATTTAGGACTTTGACCAGATTTACCGTTCATCATCCCAGCCAAACGGTGAGTCTTTAATGGCATCAGGACATAATCCACGACTCGACGAAAACAACGTTTGACACGAGTTCGAGACTATTATTACTAGCTACAGCGGCCTATCTGATTAGGATGATCTGTTCATTAGACGGGCGTCATAATAACCTGTTCATCAGAACATATTCAGATGGGGTGTCCTCATAAAAAATTCAGGTCGAATAAACGTTGTTCGATAGGGCAACAATTCGATTGGGCACGAATTAATAACACCAGCTAGTTCTTTTTTGAAAATTATTTAGATTTATTATGATTTACGCATTCATAGAAGCAAACCCTTACGTCAATACAAATACTATCAATTATTTATTGATTATGTTGGATGGTATCATATGAACATTACTTTGCGTCATATCTTAAATTCACTATTCATTGTTCGACCCAACAACAACCAAATGGTTAGCGAGCGTCAGTCATTACGACTCTTTGCTCAATCTTATTTTTTTATATATACATGAAATTTATTATAAAATGTTAACCAAGCATATTAAAATGTGTATTAAACACATATGATTTATCATGAAATAGAAAAAGAAAGAAGAAGAGTGGAGATATAGGATGTACGAGATATATACAGGATGAGATATTTTTATCTGTTTTTTAACCTTACTTTCGCCTCCGTAAACGGTTCTACCTTTACACGTTATGCTGGGAGACCTCGAATACGTGAGCTCAGTAAATATCATTTTTCGAAATATAAATTATTTTAATTATTGCAAATAGATTACAATTGCATCATTTTTTTAAAAATATTTAATTTAATTTGCAGTTAAATTTATTTAGATAATTTTACTATGAAGACGAGGAGCTTAAAGAAATAAGTGAAGAAAGGAGAAGGATGGATAGCAAAGTGTTTATATAGACTATTTAATTACATACGCTTTAACATAAACTATGTTTGATTTAGGGGGTGATTACTCTTGAGAATAAAATGATTGAGTAGGTTCGGATAGTAAAGGGGAGCAGTGAGTAATGAGGGTTTGATTACAGTCGGGTTAGGATCAATCGACAGTGTTTCAGTAGGAATGCTTATGGTTATGGGGGAATGAGGTGAAAGTAATTATTGCATGTTTGATATGGTAATAGATGGGTTCCGTTATTATGTGCAAATAAAAGCTGGGCTCTAATTAGTGAATTAGTATGATTAATAAGTTTGAAAAAGAAGCGTCTGAATAGATGGTTTATGTGGCTATTAATTTGAAGGATTTTAAGATCCTCGTGTTTGACAGAATTTCTCACATACCAAGGGGAGTTGGTTATTATTCTTAGTAATTTGTTTTGCAGCGTTTGGATTTTCTTAATGCGTGTAAGAGCCACTTGGCCCCAAACAGAAGAAGCATGTTATAGAATTTGTCTGATTATTTGTTTGTAGAGCAGAATTTATTGGGGAGAGGGAGTACAGAGTGTTTATCTATTAGTGGGATACAGTCATGGATTTTATCCCAGCTTTTATCAATAATGAATTGTATGTGTTTTCTAAATGTTAATTTGGAGACCAGGATAACCCCTAGATATTTGACCTCGGCGTCCCATGAAATATTGGATTTAAAGAAATTTAATAGGGTGTCAGGGGGTGGAACATGTCCTTTTCTAAAAATAATAACTTTGGTTTTGCTAGTGTTCTCAGCAATCTGCCTGACGGTCATCCATCATTCAATTATTTTTTTTAAATGCGATTGTAGTTTTTTGATTACTTATTAACAGTATTACGGACAATAAGAGAGCATGCTCTTAATTAATGTGGTATATGTAAAGTTATCTTGGATTAATGTGGTATAGGGGAGTGGAATTATATAAAATAGCTAGTTGCAATTGTTATGCTAATTATTTAATATACCACATATAAATCTTCAAAGACTATCATTTAAAAGTGACGGAGCTATCTATATCATCATCATAAATGGGTGACATTTTTAGAAGCAACTGGATGAAAACGACTGCCACTTTCAGCGTCTATTTGATCATAACACTCCACGTAGTAAGATAACTATAACTATAAATAATAGTATTACATACAATATTATTATACTAAAAGGCAATTTCTGCTATCACTCTTGTGGTGTTAAAAATATTTTTCTCAAGAATGATTTGAATATATGTAAGGACTATTTAATGCCTTCAAGTTACTAAGCAATTGAGTTGAATACCTTCCTAGATATGTGTCTTTCCCCCCCCCCTCCTTTTTTAATATCTTTCATTGAACAAACCACATGAATAGCTATCGTCTCACCCTCCTTCTCTTGTTCTGAGCATACCTCGTCTTGTCGTTCTGCTTGTGTTGGTTTCTCTCTCCCTTCCCAAGCTTTGCCGGAAAGAGGATCTCTTATCACACTTTCCAATATGGCTCATCTGGAACACTTGTGATTACTGGCTGATATCCTATAGATGGGGGATGGTCATCTCTACAGCAATTCCCTCGGCCATCTTCAATTGCAGAATGGGGAGTGGATGTCATCAGTCCCATTTCAAAAGAAATAACTAGAGTCTACTGGGGGAAAAATCATACGTCATGAACAGAAATCTCATCTCTCCTGAGATGAGTTTCTGTTCATTGCTAAATTTTCGTAATTAATCTTTTTGTGTTACAAATATTGCTGTTATTGTTATTTTTTATTAATATTCTTAACTTTAAATTAATATTCATTTTTCTAGAATTCTTACTTGATTCTTAGTTCGCTGCAATTAGTGAACAGGAAATATGGATATGAGTTTTTTTAACAAGTGCTCAACGGCGGAATGGCAAGAACACCAAACAGCAAACAGTCTCATATATAAAAAAGGATCGGAATCCAGTTTCATCAATACCGTGAGGAGAACGTGGGGAAAAGGTGCTTAATAATCTTGATTAGTATGGAGAAGTGAGTCAGCAAACCAAGTTTACTTAGCAGTTACCCAAAGCAAAGTAAAAAGCTATGTTTTTACCTGAATGGTATTAGCATTTTTTTTGTTGCAGTTTCTGCTGTTACGCTATCGTTCTTAACATGGGGTAATAGCTATAGTAATGTTTTTCCTTTATAAATTCTAGAATAATTTTATTCAAAAACATAAATATTTTTAAATAAAGGGGAAGAACTAAGAATTCAAATTAAATTTTATTTTTTTGAATTAAAATTTTAATTAAATTTTATTTTATTTTCAACATAATTTTCGAAATCAATAGAATTTTCAGTTTACTCAATTTATTTAATAATATTATTTCAAAAATTGCATGATGAACTGGATAAAAGATTGTTATGGGGCTGAACCATCACAAGAGGATGCCAGTTGGTTGTATTTATATTATCACGTGATCATGATAATAGGGAGACAGATTGTAATGGTTGTATTTTGCAGAGTTGATTCTCTCCATGAGTCCTTCCGAATATTTTGAAAGCCCCAGATTCTTTTTTGGCTAACAGTTTTGCATAATGAGTTTTCATGCAGAATGTATTTTAATGTCATTTTAAATTTTATTTAATGCCATAATTTTCGCTTAATCTAAATTTTATTCTTAGCATCTGTGATTAAATAACCAGTATTTATGCCACTCAACAATCGAGTCTGCCGACCTCTAGTAATCAATATCCTTGAAATCGATTTATGTAAGCAAAGTGGCAACCAATCAACCGGCGTCTTATAAGATATAGAAATTAATAGATTGTTTTCTGAACAACAAAATCATATGTTAAGAATTGTTTTAGCTGCTGGCAGTCTGTTATTTCTTCCTTTAGCAATTTACATAGCCATCATAAATAACTGATGCGCTTTCTTTGATTTTGTGGGAAATCACTATTTTAATTTTATTTTACCTTTTGAAACTGCTTTAGACAAGTTGAAACAAAAACAAGCATGAAACGTCAAAGTATAGGGTTGAGGTGCGTACAGGTCATTGTACCTTTAAGTTTTTGTATATATACCATTCACAATCAACAAAGGTTTTCATGATGAATCTGTAGTGTATAATATCTATCTATCAAATCATTGTATTTGTTATTGTTCATGAATGACTGCTTTTTATTGTTTTGCATGGTTGGAATGCAGTTTTACATTTAGCACTAGATCATCGTTATGTTCTATTTTTTAGTATGAGTTTAAGATTTTTAAATTTATCTAAGAAAACTAATATCTCAATATTGTTCATATTAGTTGAAAAATGGGAACATTGTTATAATACAGTGCTGTATAAATATACGAGTTTATTTTTCATTTTGTAAGTAAATATGTTAATGAACAATGATTAAATTTTGGATAAGAATTTTTTTTTTTATTTGACAATGCCACATGCATTTTTAATTATATTTTTAAAGAATAGGGTGTAGGAAAATTTCATTCATTTTCCTTTTAAATAATAAGTACATATATGTTATAAGCTGATTTGCAATTATTATTTAAATGAAATGGTATTAATACTTCAACTTTATATATATATATGAGGGTTTATGCTAACTTGAAGATTCAAATGTGCAGCTTTCTAGTCTATATGTAAATGGTTTACTAGAGTTAAAGAAACTTAGCTGATTGACAGGGATATTAAAATTTTCACCATATTGAATCTAGATACAATATATTCCAAAGCATACTTTGGTTTTTCAAATGTAAATATCCATGAAAATGAATATCCATAAGAAGTAATTGAAAAATAAGTGCCTATTTTCTTTGCAATAAGTGTCTGCAATAGGTTTTTATCTTTTCTTACTTTTATTTGTAGAATAAAGTTTTGTATTTTTAACTATTTCAATTGATAGAAATAACTTACAAATCAATTTATTTAAAATTTGGAAAAGTTTTTTTTAAATTCTTTCTGTATAAAAATTACATTCATGGGAAAACTTTTTAGACCTGATGATGAATGATGCAATTTTTACTTGTTTTGTAATAAATTAAATTACAATTAATGTTTTCATTACTATTTGTTAACTCTACCTTTATGCTTAAGGTTATTAATATTTCAATCTTTGTTTTCAATTTTAAAAAATGCATTATGAAAAGCATTTCTGTAATTTGAATGCATGAATTATACCAAATTATTTGGCTAAATAATGTACAATTTCTATAGTTTATTTAAAAATTTACATTTTGTGTCCTTTTGTCTATTTTTTTTTTTTTTTTTTTTTCCTTTTAGAAGAGGAAGTGAAGAATCTCAACCCCAGGTTAATGAAAATAAACGTCTTAAAATTTTTCATCCTCAAGATGAAAATCTCGTAAACCATGATTTAGAAGCTGGTGAGCATTTGTTTGATTTTTATTGCCAAAGATATAAATATTTTGCTATTGTATAGAGTTTCATTGATACATTTCCATGAAAGTCATACTTAAATTCCTTGTTCTAGCAGTAGTTTGGCTGCGGTAGCCTTGTGGTCATGGTTTCGGATTCGTAGCCAGTGGTTTTCGTTCAATCACAGGTTGGATCCTTGGCCATGGAAGACCCACCATGTAGCTGCGGCTGATGCACATTAAATCTGTCGAGGCCCAAAGTCCTCCTGTTGGCATGGTATGGAAGTTAGGAGAGGGGGTGCCCGCTCAGGTGTCGTCCTCGTCACTTTACCGAGGTTCAAAACTATGAAGTATGACGCCAATAGCCCTCGTGTTGCTTTTAGTATGATGTTAATAATAGTCTGTGTTTTAAAAAAAGCATTAGCCTCTAAAACTTGGCAGTGGCTCGTGCTTATTTTTAGCACAATATTTTTTTTCAGACTTCTCTCTCTTTTTTTTTTTTGAGTCGGAAATTATAGTTCCATCTCTATCATCACCAGAAAAGTATCTATAGAACAATTGAGAGCTATAATGTTGTAATGCTCACTGGGAAAAAAGCTAAAATGAACTAGGATAAAGTTTGTTAAAAATGTCAAAAACAAAAAAGTGCAAATGTGGTAAGACTTTTATGGAAAGCAATTATTTTAATTTTTGATGAAAAACTATTGAAAGAATATAAATAATCAAGTTTTGAAAATGAATAAAAATATGCATTTAATTTTTTTTTTTTTGTGATTATATTTTTTACACATACAACTATTTATATTTCAATATGTAGCGGTGTAATATCTTTATTATGAAAAAATTTAATTTATAAATACATATAATTTTATGTAAAAATTTCTAATCATTACATATTTACAAACCTCAGGTAATTTAAGTGTTAAAGAAGTAATTCTAATTTAACCTATCATTTTCAATTTTTTTAATTTTATCATGAATGATAATAAAAAATAAATTCATAACTAAGCATTTATAAATAATTGGCTTGTGTATAAATTAGCATAATGCACCAAAAATAGAACTTTTTAATTCTTAAGAATACAAGGTACATTTATTTGTTAGATATTGAATTTTATGATGTTTATCAAATACTTATGTATCTCTGACTTAAAATGAATCAAATTGATGCACCTGTATCTAATGTTGTGTGTCTTAACTTTGCTGAATTCTTTGATAAATATTCTTATTTAGGATTTGGATATTTTTCACAATGCTGTATAATAGCTGTTAAATGTGTATTTTAGGTTCTGGAAGTGACAGCACTGAAGAATATATGAATATTAATGGGCAAGATAGGAGCATAAAAAATTTTGTAACTCCAGAAAACAGTTCTTCCATTCAACAACCATCAGAAAATAATATTCCTCATAATTCCAATTCCCCTGTAAAAAATTCTTTTATAATGTTTGAAGAAAACGTTTCAGAAAGTAATCATATTAATGGCAATTATGTTGAAAAAAAGGAAGGCTTCTCTGTAAAAATTACATCTGAAAGTAACAATATGAATGGTTCTGATGTAACTAGTTTGGAAGGTAACCCTTCTTTTACTGATCATGTAAATACCTTGAATTCTGTGAATGATTCATCAAAATTTCAAGAAAATTCAATCCCTGAAACAACTGGATTGTTTCAATCAAACAATTCAAATTGTACTGTTTACAAAAAAATTGGTTCTGTGGCACAATTCCATAATGATTCAGAAATTATCCATTGGCCATCTGAAATCATAAATGAGAATAACGAAGATCAAATTTTGCAAGTTCCTTCAACCTCAAAAACTTTTCCAGAAGATCATTTGGGTGAGAAATTAACTGATGATGATATTTCTAGTCCATTGGATAATTTTAAGGAATCTTCCACTTCTTCCGAAGAGAAAACTGATTTGCAAAATATAATTGAAAAGGAAGCTACTTCATTGCAAAAATGTATTGATGTTGAAAATATTACATTGTGTCAGTTAAAGGTGGTACAATTAGATGGTCATGCAGATGTTGTCTTTTGTGTTGATGCAGATGAGGATTTTGTACTTTCATCAAGGTAAAAATAAAATATAATTGTTCATTTTTTTTTTTTTTAAATATTTCATTCTAACTTTTTTTTTTATTGATAAAATGTAATTTCTGATTTTTATCATAGGAAGCTTAAACTTAACATACGCTTAACCAAAAAATCTATCTTGATTATTTTGGAAGTTTGGAAGCTGATTCTTGGAATTTTGCTTTAATGTATTAGTCTTGTACAATAGTTTTCTTTCCCAATTTATATTTTCCAATTTTAAGTAAATTATTCAATTTTTATGTAATTTTTTCCACACACACACACACTCCACACTAAAAAATTTTAATTGAAAAATTAAATCATAAATAATTATGATTTTTAGTCTTCCAAAATATTTTATCCCATTGTCATGTATTTCCTTTTTATAGTTGGTTAAAAATGAGATTGCATAAAATTTTATTGTTCTTGTTTCATAACACTTAATTTATAGTATCTTTGTCCTCTTTTGATTTTAATTATTCCCATTTATTCATAACTTGCAAATGTGTCATTGACATTTGCAATAACATATTTTTATATTACGCTTTGCTGTGATATTTTGAATTAAATGTATTTAAACTGAAAAAGTGTTTTGTATTTCATTCATTGAGACATATGTATGTGTAGGCTATTATTTTATAAAACAGAATCCATGTGTTTAAACTTTTTACAATAATTTTTTTTTTAATATTGTAACACATTGATTCCTAAATTTGTCTAATACTTGGTGCTCTTGCTGTGTCCACATTGCTTAAAATATTTTTTGAAAAATTATGTTATATTGTACTGTTTATGTAGGGTGCCATAATTCCCAGAAAATTGCAATTCACTCTCTAGATACCACTGTATTAATGTAGAATATCAAATTACAAATTGTTTTTTGTAAGTGTGGAATATAGTATGGTAATTACTGTCTAGTACAGAATTTTAAACAAATATTATAAAATATAAGCTGATCATTAAAAATTTCAATTCATATGATTTGCTCCCTACTAGTTCTTTTTTTAATCATTCATTTATTGCTAGTTGTCTATTTTCTTATCTTTTCTGTTTAAAAGGATTTCAGATTTATAATTCATCTAATTTTGCAAATAAACTTCAACAAATTATGATGGTGCAAAATATTTTTTAGTGGTGACACAACAGTGAAAGTATGGAATGTTGAAGAAGGGAAAGAAATCAGTAACTTTGCTGGTCATAATGCTGCAGTAACATCTGTAATTCTTTTGAATTCGAAAGAATCAGAAGCTCTGAGATCTAAATTAAATTGCTTCCAAACATCAAGAATTGCTGTGAGTGCTTCCTATGATTGTCATATAAGACTTTGGTCTGTTTTAGATGGTAAGTTAGAATGTCATCTTAAAACTTTTGTACATTTAGATACATATGCCAATTGATTCATATGTTTTAAATAAAAAATAGCTGTTGAATTTTTAAAAAATATTATTTATTACAATAAGAAAATATTTTCTGTCTCTTTAATGTCAAAAAAAGAAAGAAAGCTTGTTCATTTCCTTGAGAAAGTGCAATATTTTTATTGAAAAGTACTTTTGTGGTCTAAAATAAGTTCATTTTAATAATGTATAAACTTTTAAAAAATAACAATCTCAGTAGTTTAATTTATATCTTCATTTTAAAAAATATATTTGTGGAATTGGAGACAAATAAATTTAAATTTACGGAAGGAATGGGAAATTTAAAATATTGTGCTGCATGTATGGAAAATCTGGAAATGATTAACACCGAACCTTTTTAAGTTATGTACTTTTCTTGCTGTGGATTTTGATGAATTCAGTTATGTCAGAATTTAATTGAATTTTTAGATTCTAATTTTGATGAAAAGTCTAGTTTAACATTCTAATTTTCATTTCTAATATCATTTTAAAAATATTTCATTATGTTTTCATTTTATTGCTCTTTGATTTGTTTAATATTTATGTGTATTTTTATGAATGTCGTTATATTTTAAGTAATAAATTTAAATATTTTATTTTTTTAAGGTCATGAAATACTATCTATGTATACATTTAACAGTATTATTTGTATGGGCTATTTAAAGAACAAAATGTATGTTGTAGTTGGCACTGGTGAGTATTTTTTGTTTTCTTGTAATTCTTTTTCTTTATTTCTTTGTAGAAAATTTCAATTTGGATAAACACTATATGTATATATAGCTAGATTTTAAAGAGTTATAATTTGTCTTGCATGTATTTTAATATTATAACTGTGCATATGTGAATTTTTAGATATTGATAAGTTTAAACAATGGAAAGTAGTATTGCTAAAAAGTATGTTAATAACTCATTTAAGTAAATGCTATAAGTTTTATTACAGTTATGTTTTAAAAATTTACTTTAAAAAATGTGATTATGAAAGATTTTTCTGTTCTTCAAATTACTTGAAATGTTTAGTCTATACTATAACTGTAATTGGAAAAATACACATGTAAAATTTTGATATGCTGGCAAAAGTATGTTCTAGTTAAAGCACTAAACATGTATTTTTATTTTAATATAGAAGGTGGAAAACTGGAAGTGTGGGACTTGCATTTAGCAAAACTAGTCCATTTTGTGTATGCTCATGACTCATCTGTGTCAAGTTTAAAGGTAATAATTTTCCTTTTTTTTTTTTTTTTTTATTATTATTATTTTTATTTTGGACTTAATGTATATCTTTCTTCATGGTTAATTGGATATTTTTACTTAAAGTTATTTGTGAGAGAGCAAAAAAAGGACTTACATCTCAACGCATAATAAATTATGCCCTTTGATATGCAGTAATTTTGTATTACACTATTGAATTAATTTTAGTATTGATATGAATTGTCTTTAATTATCTAATGTATGAATCTAAATAATTTAATTTTATGTGTGCTGTTTTCATAGAGATGTGTGATCCTTCAAACCTAATTTTCATTCCCCCTTTCTCTTTTGACTTCAGTACCATTTTAGTTCTCCAGCTAATGTTAAAATAAACCCATTTGGCCTTAATCCTTTGATGGTTATGAACAAGCCCAGCTCGCATTTGAATAACACACCATAATGCATGCAGACGAGTTCATCTCATCCAAAGTATTTCGCCCAAATGGTCAAAAACCGAGCCCTACTCACATGAGGAAACCTTTCCCTAATGCATGCTAGCAATCTGAGTTTATTCGCATACATTATCCTTCATTATTTGCAATATTAAAGATACAGTATCTGAATTGTCATCTGTATGCTATCAAACTAACTAAATTTTAGTTAGTTTGATAGCATACAGATGATAATTCAGACACTGTGAAATTTGTTTGTGCACTGGTGGAAAATGTTCCTGATCTAATAATTGTTGATCTCTTATGAAATTTGGCATGAGTTTGTTTTAAAAACTGCTCAAAAGCAAAAGCCAGTTAATTTTGATAAATAAGTTTTATATATATATGATGAATGTTTGAAATGTGTGTTTGAAATGAATGAAACGTGTGTTTTCAAAGTATATCACACAGTAAAAGAGTTTTTGGTAAATATAAATAAATGTTTCATAAAATCTAAAAGTGCATGTATTTATGTAAAAGTTTTAATTTAATATTTTACATACTAATATTTCATATTTACTTTGTTGAAAAAAGCCAATTACAATTGTTGTAAATATTATATTTATGTACTGCAAATAATTCTTTAAGATCTATCTTTTAAAAATGAGCAAACTATCCATATCACCATCAGAAAAGGGTTCATTTTCAAAAGCAACTAAGGAAAACAGCTGTCTCTTGGAGCCTTCATTTGATCGTAACAATGTGCATTAATAAGTGAGCAAAAGCTGTTCATTTGCCTAACCCTCAAAGAGTTAATTTGTATGAAATATGTCATTGGGAATAATGTCTATCTAAAAAATATTAAAAATTATTTTTTTTACTAGGCAATTTTAAAATATAACATTTTTTTTAAAATAATTACAAATATAATTGTAAGGCTGATATTTGATTTTTTTTTTTTTTTTTTTAGTAATAAATCTTGTTAGCCAGTGGCCATAACTGCAAATTTTGTGACCATCAATTTTCCAATTGAATTGTAGGTTCAGGTACTGATTTTATCTTTTGTGGAATAATGAGAGATTATAAATGTTAAATGCTTGGTCTCGAAGTCCTTATAATTTGCGCTGTGGAAGTTTTGAGTTACATATGGGTTTCAAACATCCCAATGATGCCATGATTATGGACCAAAATTTCTATGTCTTACACAATAGCTTTTGTGTAGCTTATATTGCAATGTTAGTTCAAACCAATGAAAAGTAAATTACTTTTCTGTGGCTTTTTTATAACAAATATTATATGAAGATATAGTTATATCCATGTTAATGCAAAACTTTTTGGATATTGACTTGAATTAATATTCATATTTACATTATTTTTTTATTTAACTTTTGATTTGTTATAAAAGAAATTGAAGGAGTTTCCAATTGTTAAAAATGGGCATTTATTACTTCATGGAAAGAAAATTATTTTAAACAAATTTCATTTATTTTTTTTTAGGTTAATGATTGCTATATTTACTCTACATCAAAGGATGGGTCTGTTAAAGTATGGCTGTTTGATGAAGAGGAGCTTCAACCTCTTTATTCTAGGAGACGAAAGGAGATAATTCCAGGTTCAGCAGAATTTGGTCCTACACAATGGCAAACAGTTGCTGTGTGTAATGATGTGCTTTTCCTTGGAGATAATACATGTCACTTGAAAACTTTAGATTGGAGAATAGGTATATTGTCTTATGGAAAATTTACTGACATTTTAATGTTGCCCCCCCCCTTCATCCATAAACCAATCATGTTAAACACTACGAGCTTGTTCTTTTAAACACTTGAGCTAAATTCTTGATTCCAAAAAAATTAAAGTCTTTACAGTCATCTAACAAAAATTGTCATCAAAAGACAATAATAGTAATAATGAAAATGTCTATAACATAACAAAAAATAGGAGAGTAGGAGGAATTTACAAATTGTACTTAAATGTATCATTGAACCTTGACCAGGATTTTTGTGTAGTTAAGTTATGACTATGTTGCCTCAGATAAATTTGACTGTTTATTAGACATTTGTATGTAAAATCTTTTTTTTTTTTTCAATCCTACTTTATCTCTCTCTGTGTTCTACACACACTGTGGTTAATTTTGAAAGTGTGTGCTAAAATATATCAAGCTGTTAAAAATTTGTAAATTATATCTAATGTAGAGGGATTCTTATATATTTTCATATTGTGCTCTTTAGATTATAGTTTGGATTTTAAGCACCTCTAAAATATTTCTCTAAGACTGGAATTTTGTAATATATATATATATTTCTTACAATTGCAGAATAAATTGGATGCATTTTTAGAGTATGGGTCATTTTTTCATGAAAGTTTTTTGGGAGGAGAAAGGGAAAAGAGATTATTTGAATGAACTACAAAAATATTTAAAAACATGTATCTCTCACTGTAATTACTGTTTGAAAAAAAAAAATTGTTAATTGTTACTTAATCTAAAATATACTTAACAAATTTTCATTATGCGGTTTGAATTACAAATTGTTATTAGGTAGATTTGTCTTGTTATGTATTGTGTCATAGAAATTAAGTCTAATTTAGGGATGGTCAGTTACTAAATTTCAGAAATTACCTTTCATTCTTAAGGAAAATGAAATGTATCCTAAGCTGTATTAAAAAAAAAATTTTAAAAAAAGCTTTGTAAGATGATAGCTGTAAAATGGTTAAAATTTCTACTGCCAACTCTTTTGTTTTCTCTAAAATTCAAACTGAATAATTATTTAACCTGTGAACAAAACTCTTCATGACCCTTAATAATTTAATGTTAATTTATTATTATTATCTAAAATAATTGTTTTCATTCTCTCAGTAAAATTGTTCCTTTTTTCTTGTTTATTGCATTATGTTTTAGGATGCCAATATTAAATGAGAACTGTGAGTAGTATTCTCTTGGTTCTTTCACAATTGTCCCTTTTTTACTGATATATATTTAAGAGGCAAAACAATGTATGAATACAGTATACTTATTAAGGCATTTAGTGATTATGGAATTATTTTAATTTTTATTGTATTAACTTTATTATTATTAGGGCGCCTGAGGTTGTTTTCAAATCAACCAGATAATTGTGGAATTTGTGAAGCAGTTTTGGCAAAAGATAATATTATGCTTACTACATTCTTTGATAGTAGCAGTGATACTGGTGGAATAAATGGTAAATTTCTTATACAGATTTCTTTTGATTGCTTTGTCTTTCTTGCTTAACATTCTTTATGTAATTGTAGTACCATAATTAAATTTATTTAAAAATATTGTAAGATTTTATATTTTAAGAAAACATATTCAATCTTAAGAAAGGAATCAAGTGACATATTGTATCTAATAAATCAACATTTTAACATATTTTATATTATTGAATTCAAATGTGATCTATATTTAATGTAGAACTTTTGTTAAAAATTTAATTAAATTAAATCTTTAGAATTCATAAATTAATTTTTTCTTTTAAAAAAAACTTCACAAAATAAGTAGAATGTAAAGGAAATATTGTCTTATGAAAATAGGCAATATCGTCCTGTGAAATAATTTTACACCTTTTTAATAAATGATGGAAATGCAAAAGCGTGCATAGCTTAAGGTACAAGAATCATAAAAGATGTAGTCAGTGATATTTATTGCATGAAGTCCAATATCATTCATTTAATTTACTTTGCATATAAATATAATTTTAGTTTCATTTTTCTTTTCCTTTATTAAAAATAATTATTATTTCATTAATTATTGTTATTCTTCTAAGGGATTTTTTTTTTCCCTGTTTTTTCTAGAATTTTTTTTTCTGTTTAGCATTCCATTTATTTAATGAATTGATATTGTGTTTGTATAATAACTGATAATTGAATTATGAAAACCATGTGTAATCATATGGCTGTGCTTTTCCGTTAAAGCCATATCGCATATTTTCGGCACCAAATAAATGTATTTGACTTATTTCTTCCCCCACATTTGTGGCTTAGTACAGAAAAAATATATATACTTACATTTTTACTGAATTTTTATGCTTATTTTCAGAAATGTTAAATATTTTGCTAACTGTATTAAAGGATGGTCAAGGACTCTTAATGATAAAACAAGGGAAATCCTTTGAAAAATCAAATGCTGTTATTTGTTTTGTTAAAATTAATTTTAAACTGTACAGCAAATAAATAGTGTATCTTTCTCCCCAAAAACCTGAACTATTATTCTTAACACAAGTTTCTTGCAATATTACTCCTCCAAAAATACGAACACCCTCCATGTAGTCGGGGCTGATGCACGTTAAATCTTTCGGGACCCAAAGTCCTCCCATTGGCATGGTGTGGAAGTTAGGAGAGGGGGTGCCACCTCAAGTGTCGTCCTCATCACTTGACCAAGGTTCAAAATCATGAGATCCTTCGCCAATAGCCTTGTGTTTCTTCTAGTGCGACGTTAATAAAACCAAATAAAAAACACCTACAGGACTAACTGCTTTTACTGAAGAATTCATAATTGTCCTATTTATTTTTTTGATATAAAGTCAAATTTTTGGATCTATTTCATCAATTTGCAAAATCATTGTATAGTAATTTGAAGGATTGTTTTTCATGGATGATTTTGTTTTTCTTCTGTATGAAGCATATGCTTTTGCTTACTTCTTTAATTTAGAGTTGTGGTAGCTCAATGGTCATATACATCTGGTTGGTGATATTTGAGTCAAGATATGGGTTCAAGTTTTGATATTGCATGATTGTGGTTGGTAATAAAAGAGACTACTGCATTTTAACTTTATGCCTTGATGTCATCATATGGTAATATTTTTGTGAGATAGGAAAGTAAGAAACTAGATCATGTATCATCCTCATTTGTTAACCTTTCTTAAAATACATGAGGTCTATCTCTAATAATCCTCTTGTTTTATAAATTAACATTAGTTCAAATTAAACACTTCAAATTTTTCATATAGCCTTAAGAGTTTGTAAACTACAATTAAAAAAACATGGATCTAATACATATAGTTTAATTCAGTGGTTCAGAGAGAATCTTTTTTTTTTTTTTTTTTTTTCTTACTTTTGATTTAGTCATGTTTTTACGGAGGATAGGGTGCCATGAGTTGGCAAAGTTTTTGACAACCTCTGATTTAATGTATGTATGATTGTAATTATTTTGATTATTTGAACTTCTTCTGCAGTCTTAATTTGAAAATACTCCATATTACATGTAATATTTTTCTAATTCATAATTTAACTTTTTTTTAAAAAAAAAATTTAAAGTGTTAGTTAATCAATGCTTAAACCTTTTTGTTTTTCTGAAAACTGATAGAATTTGCCGTAAATCACAGAAAACTAGTATTAATAGAAAAATATATTCTGTTTTGTACTTAAAGAATCCTCTAATATTTTTTGGTACATGGCTGAAATAGTTGTGTTATTTGAAGAAAATCTTTGTGTATTTGATAATTTAATGACATATTTAAATTTGCTTATATTATATTTAGTAATATGAAATTCATTTTTGGAACTTTTTTCTTAATTCAGTTCTCTTAAATGCTGTATTAAGAATTATTGTATCAACTTTTGTATGTTTGTAGCAAAAATAAGGTGTATTAGAAATGAAAAAGGAAACAGCTATCTTAAAAATTTTCATTCTTTGCTTCAAGTCATTCTTTTTTTTATGTTAAAAATATTTACAAAGTATGATAAGAAAAATGTGATTATATTTAGCTTAATAGGGTGGTGATTTACATTTCTTAAAAAAAAACCTAAATTTAATATTGTGTTACTTATTTTCAGGGATGATTTGTAGTATCCATTATAGCACTAAGGAAAAGAAAACCATAATCTTAAAGAATCATACAATTTATTGTTTTTTATTTGCTACAGTGTATGCTAGTTTATATCTACTTGTAATATAGGGTCTCTGTAATCTATTAGCAAAATATTAATGTGTCATTTGGTCCTAAAACTGGTTGTCACATTAGAAATTAACATGTTTTCAAAATTTAATTTTAATAATAAGTATGTTTTATGCTGATAGGATGTAAAAGTTGGGAGAAACTATTGACTTGCATGTTGTTTCATTATAATTCTGAATTATAAATCTTGTTAGAGATGCTTTAGTATGCAATGTTACTATAATAAACACCTGAATTTATTTGTAAGGCAAGTGAAATTTTGTACTAAAGTTTCAAGTATTTTAAAATTATAATTTTTTAACGGTATAATAAAAAAATATTTCATAAGAAAAATTTACATGCAGTTTTGTTGGTGTGTGTGTTTTCCAGAAAATATGTATTAAAATATATAAAGAAATATTTTCATAACAAGCATACTAATTGTAATAAATAGTAAAAATGCTAATTCTTATAGAATTTATATTTAAAGAATGGTAAAAAGAGTTTCTTTTGCAGTGTGGCATTTGCCAGAAATGACTTATGTTGGCACTTTGACGGGTGATCTCCAAGAAATTTGCAGTTTGGCAATGATTCAGGTGAAGGAAAAATTGCGTATTGTTAGTGGAGGTCATCAACTTATTGTATGGGATTTTGATTTCTCTAAACCTCCTCAAAAAAAGTAAATATTCATTTTTAATTTTTTTTTTCTATATAGTAAATTAGAAACATTTTTATGTGTCATCAGAATCCAAAAAGAAAAAAAAGAATGCAATAAATACCAGGCTATTTATAAATATTAAAACTATCTGCTTTGCAGATTACTTTTTTCTTTTGAATGTTTTAATTAATTTATCTTAAAGAACTTCTCCAGTAAATTTTTGTAATTTTCTTCTAGTTCTGAAGACCCATTTTTTGTTTGTGAAGTTGATAAAATTGGATCAGAAGTAAATGAAGAAACAGTAGAGATGATTTCACCAGTGAAACAACCAAAAATTGAAGTAGATAAAAGTGTTGAAAGCAAAAAATCATGGTGCAATATATCCTAAGCTTTTTTTAAAAAAAATTCATTTGATATTCAGAATATTCTGTGAATGTTTAAGATTTTAGTTAGGAAAAAAAAAATGTTATACTATTTCATTGTGGTATTTTAACTTGTGATTTTAATATTTTGTTGGAATTTTAAAATTCATCATAGACATGTTCATGGAGTGTTTCACTTTGTCTTTGCCGTTGGGACATTTGTAAATATTGAATCAAAACCAACTATGCAGTCTTTTAAAAAACTTTAAGGTTTTCCATAATGACATAAGCATTTCACTACAGTATCAACATCAAAACTTGCACTTAGGTTATTTAGGTACATAGATATAGATAACAACAGCATTGCCAAGTCGTATACTTTAAGCAATATATATTTAGAGTATCTTAATTATTAAATAGATATTTTTGCATAAAATTTATATTTAACATTTTTTCCTTCTTCAAAAGAAAGCTATCTTTTTCTAGAAAGCATATACAAATATGTATGAGTGGAGGTATATATGTCATGGCATAATGAATTTTATAAAAAAGAAAATATAATCAAATTTATGTTATTTTCTAGCTGTCTAAAATTTTTAGACAAGTGCTAGTTAATAAAAAGTTGAAACAGTCATTGATAAGAAAGATGTAATTAGGATGATGTTTATTTTGTTGTATGCTCTATGTGTTGCTTGGCCTAATGAATATATAAATCATTTTGGGTTGTGCTTTTTAAGTGTGTCATTAAAAGATCCTAAAATGGTGACTATATATCAGTGGTGAAATGTATTTTTGTATTATTTTGTGAACATTTTCTTAATCCCTTGATTTCCTCTCAAATGAATATTCATTCAAGAATAAATTTTACTCAAAGGTACCCATTTCCTTAGTAAAAATTGTAATTATCTTAATTTATAATTCTGCTGAAATTTAGGCAAATTTTTTAATCAAACTTTCATAAAAAAAATCATTCTGCAAGCATGGAAAAAAAATTTATTCCTAAAAATTGATTTAATCATTGTCTAATTGAAAATCTACTGTAGGAAACAATTATAATGCTTGGCTCTTCAGTTAACATTCTACACTTAACAAGTGCACTCAACCAAGTACTGTATCAAAATAAAACTAATGAGAATTTGAAAAAAGTTAGATTTGTAAAATCTATACTTTATTCATATATAAAATATTGTTGGTTGTTTTAAAATGAACCCATTTATTTAATAATATGATTTAGCTCTTCTAATTGGCATTAACAATACAAATTATTTTTATTGAATGATCTTATTTTTCATGATCAATTCTTTTAGTCATTGTTTTGTGGTGAAACATAATAGGTTGCGAAGTTTAATATTGTTGCAGATGTAAAGATTAATATTTCAACTTTTAATGTGTGATAACTTTGATTTTTAAATGCTTTCTTGTAGTTTTCTGGATGCTGTTGAACTTGAACTTTAAACTATCGTTATTATGCAATTATGCTTTAGTGATATATAATTCTTTTAAGGAGTTAAAAAATTATAAATAATTGTAGTGTTTATAGCATAAAGATGTTTATGCTTATATTTTGCACTAGCTGATACCCGCTTCGCTGGGCAGACGATAATATTATATTTTGGAACCTATACGTAAAATATAAATTTTCAATTTAATTATAATCTGAATTTAAAAATTTTAGAAATTGATAGTCTGTAATAATGGTTATCCACGACTTTCAAATATATGAGAAAAGTATTTAAGTGTTAATAGTTCATCAATGAAAATGTATTTTAGTCTGTAAATTTGTCGTTGAACAGAATTCCGCATCACCGATGAGGTACTTTGTTGTGCGATGTGTTCCCATTATTCTACATGGCGGGTCCCTAGTAGGCCAAAACCATGTAAAAATTGCGAACATAAAAATAAAAATACATTTATATATATATTTTTTTATTTTTTAAACCTGTTTAAACAAATTTTTTTGTGTATTACATTTCTATTGTCTTTATTTTGAATGCATGGCAATTTTTGAGAGTGACAACTATATTTTTATTTTTTATTATATCAATTTATTTATCTTAATTATTACATTCATTATTATTTTATCTTATTCTAATTTTAGAAATAGTTAAATATTAGAAAAATATGAAATAATATGCCTACATTTCCAAAAAATCTCTGTAGACAACATTCTTCGTTCGTTTTTCTGGTTGAAGGTTGATTAGATTTTCACGTGAACTAACTCTTGAACATGCCGCATAAAATTGACCATGTGAAAAACAGACACTTTGTAAATCTACACCAGCTAATTTTAAACTCTGCCCTCGTGCTTTATTGATAGTCATCGCAAAGCAAAGTCTAACTGCAAACGCTTAAATTCAAAATGATAATCTGATGGAATTAATGGTATTCTTGGAATGAATATATTTTCACCCTCATACTTTCCTGTAAAAATAGTCGCTTCTATAACGTTTTTTTTTTTTTTAGAGTTTTCACTTTGAGTCTGGTGCCATTACATAATTTAGGAGGATTTAAATTACGCAACAACATTATTGACGTACCAATCTTTAGGTAACCCTACTGGGCAAGATTTCGGATTCATGACCAGCGGTTTTCTTTAAGTCACGGGTTCGATCCTTGGCCGCCAAAGACCCGTCATGTAGCCGGGGCTGATGCACGTTAAATCTGTCGGGGCCCAAAGTCCTCCCGTTGGTGTGGTGTGGATGTTAGGAGAGGGGGTGCCGGCTCAGTTGTCGTCCTCGTAACTTGACCGTGGTTCAAAATAATTATAGAAAGAAAATGTTCTGAAAGCTGATCCTTATGGTTAAGAAGACTATTCAAAGGTTCAGGGTAGGATCTGGAAGCTGGACTTGATCACTGCTGCAGCACATTCCTGGGGGTTCTTCTATCAATTTTAAAGCTTGGCACCACAAACGGGGCAAATGTTTTCCGATACTGGCGATTTTACCATTTGAATAGTCAATATCTGTTACATATATGTATATTTAAAACCAAAGCTTTAGAAGTCCAAGACATTTATTTAACTTTTGATCTTTTTTCATTGCATTTAATTACTGCTGCTCTATGTATTTCAGGATGGCTTTAAATATATTTTGAAGCAGCTTCTCTATGTATTTCAAGATGACTTTGAGTATACTTTCAGCAGTGTGTCTTACTTGTTCATATCTAATTGAATTTGTGAATATTTTTCCTCTTTTTTTTTTTTTTTTTTACCTTTATTTAATTGAAGAGATATTATATCATTAATAATCGATTCACTTGAACTTGATAAATTAATGTTAGATATTGATTGAGTCTTTGAAAGTAGCATAGATACATTTTCTTGAGGCTGAAACACTAAAGATCACACATTTTCTTCATTTTGTTTCACATTATCATCACCAAGATTAACTTTACTTCTATTTGTTAATCCAACTATTTTAATATAAACATCAAAATGTCCCCTATTATAGTTTCCCGTAAAACATAATCTTTTTTTTTCCTCTGAATTGTTTCACCAACAGAAGCTGTAAGGCAGACGCCTTGATACACATCGAACTGATAGGGAAATAGCTCTGCCACCGCCATAATTTCGCAAATAGATTCATACGTGTTTGGTTTACACCTTTCGGTAAAATATAAATCGTTAGTATTATAAGAGGCACCAGATAGCATTTGAGTGTTGCATTTAAACTGATACCAGTTGTTAAACATGTGAGAAATGATAATATTTCTCATTTTATACGCCATCGATATGTCACCGAACACCAGCAAATACAGAGACAAAAATAAACATGCTCCGTTGCCAAGAATTTTAAAAACTTTGAAAGGAGTAGGTATTCCATCTATCCAAATATATTCAACATCCATTATTAAAATCAATAACTGAAAAGTAAATATGAAAAATCAATTTGTATTAACCTACAATGAAATACTTTTCAAGTTAAAAAATATAATTAATTTTTTAAAATCAAATTATTTAAAAATTCAACAAAAAAATACTTACAAAAAGATAAAGTATAATAAAAAATTTTAGCAAAAATTCACCCGTATTGCCTTATCCTTTTTACAAAGGGATAACTCTTACGCTAGCAGCATATTTAAAACCGCACTTGAATAGACAGAATAGCTCTTAAAAAATCATATCATTAAAAATAATTCTGTATTCTGAAAACGATAAAATATCCAGCCATTTTAAAAAAACAAAAACGTTTATTTCCTAGAAACCAAAAACTAAAAATTGCCAAAATACAAAAACAAAACTTTTGCATAATGTTTACATTAGTTACAGTTAATGTGTAGGTCAAAATAAATATTTTGACAGCTACTTATTTTTTTTATCAATGACATGAATAACATACCGTTATTATTCATTTGCTAAAAGCCAACTTCAATATCTTCGTAAGATTGCGTTTAGATTTACAAATGTAATTTATCAATCATTATTAATAATGAAATACTTTTCTCATGAATTTAAAACTTACGTCTAGGTTCCACAACAATAAAAAATTATCGTTTGCTGAGCAAAGCGGGCGGAAGTCATCTGGGGTTATCATAATATAGCTTTTTAAAATTCACAATGCAAGGTCATTGAAATGCTTCGACATGGCGGTGGAAGATATTTGGTGATAAATCCATCCTCCATCAGTGCATCAATATTAAATTATTTGGTATTTTCCATTTCGCACGCGCAAATCTCGCCAATTAAACTTAATTGGTAGCAATACACAGTATACATATTAAAAAAATATATATTCCGTTTGGCATCGGTCATGTCATTTTTAGCGATAAAGTCTCCAAAAATGACATAACCGATGGATAAGAAAAGATTAACGGATGAAAATTACATTTTGGATAAGACTTCCGTAAAATCCGTTCTTAGTGAGCGTCTACATCGCAAAATAAGTAACTGTACCAAATTTCAAGTCAATCGGTTATATAGTTTTAGAGATATCGTGATGAGTCAGTCAGTGGTATTTCGCTTATATATATATAGATTTGCAACATTTTTTAACTCTGATATTTGGCTTTTGAGTTTCATAAAATTCACATTGGAATTAAAAAAGCAGTTGATCATTTATGATTCTTTAGTAGAATAAATGCTTTTTTATGTGGATTTGTTTAATTGTATTAGTTACTATTTATACCTCGTTAAAGTAAAGGAACGCAAGAAGAACCTGATTTACAGCAATGAAATATCAGATGAATAAATAATTTTACATGAAATTGTGTGGTTGTTTAAGATAATTGTAATATGAGGTAATTTTGTCTCCCTCCCTCAAATCGATTAGTTATGCAGTTGATTGTAATAATAGATGCAATTTTTATTGCTATGAATTGGAGAAAGATAAAAGGAAAGTTATAATATAGGTTGATTTATATGTATATTTAAATGCAGAATCTGGTGTTGGCATCCATTTTTAGACTCCCTGCATAATAAATGGAAATTTGTGCATTATAAATGTGAGAATGAATAATCATCTTTTTATTTTCATCCATAAAAATTTCTGCATATTGATTTTTATCTTCAGTAGATAAAGATCCATTGAACAGATTGCAGGTTAAGCTACGCTTTTAATGGAGTCTTGTTTAGTCATAAAATTATAATTAGAGACCTATGGTTCTTCTGTACATCTTAAAGATACATACATGGCTGTAATATTTAGTCATATTCAAATAGAATTCTATGAAAGGAGTTTTAACTTTCTTGTCTAGTATAATGCAAGTTATGCATTCTACAAAACTCTCGATAGCTTAATTTTCATTACATTGAAGCTTAATATGGCATATTTTACATTTTAATTTTATTTTATACTTTTTTTGTGTTTAATTATTTTAAAAAGGTAAATATATATTTATATATGGGGCTGTAGTGTTATAGTAATTGATAATTGAAGTGATATCTTATGTAGATTTTGTTGAGATAATGTTTAAAGTTTATATCTTAACTTTCATTTCATGAAATTGTTATATTTTTGTTCTTTCTAACTGTGTGCTTATGTTTTCTATTACTCAAAGGTTAAGATGGCTTTTGTGTATATTATTTGATACTCAAATCACCATTTTGTAAAAATTTATTGGATTGCAAAGAAAGACAAAATTATGTCAGTTTGACATATATTTTTGCTGTTGTAGAATGTTAATTTTGCAAGAGTGTCATGTTGCTGTTATTTCATTTGAATTAATATACTTGTATTTGCAGTTAAAATCACAATGAATTTTGAAGATGTTAAATTTCATATTTTGTTATGTTAAATTTTGAAATTTTGATCCATGTTCCACATTGTATTTTCTTTTCCTATTAAAAAAAAATTTTTTTTTTCATCATATGCTACTATTGTCTAAACTTTCATTTTCACTATTTCTGAACTATCATATCAATGTATAAAAAAAATACAGGAGTGTTATATATCAGTTTTTAATCCAAATTGAGTTATTATATTGCTGAATATGTTAACAAAAGCTGAACCGAGTACAAAATTGTATATTCATAATTTAAAACTATTTCTGCAACACCTACTTGGAACTTTTTACTTTTAACAAAAAATATTCTCATTTGAAAAGATCACCCTATTTGAAGATTTACATGATTTGTAATCATGAATTTTCTGACTTTTTGTTAAAGATGAATATAAAAAGAAAAATACAATCTTATGCATCCATCTTGATCATCACTGGTCATCTAGGACTTCTTAAATAGTAGAGGAACTTTCTCTTAGGCCATCAGACAGCTATGGAAATTTGGGTTTCTTCTGGTTTCGACAAGCGCTAACTCCTGAAGAATTTAAAGTATAGGTACTTTGCTGTTGATTTGTTCTCCAACTCCACATGTGTGGGATTTCCTGGTCTGGAACTCTGAATGCATGATGGTCACATCACTAGAATGATTTCTTGATTAAAATGGGGAATGGATGTTGGCTGCGTCATGCTGGTTTTCTCATTCTTCAGTTTCACAGTACATAGGGACAGCACTTGGTTGAAATTGGAGAATACTGTGATGAGGGTTGTGCTGTTTTCCTTTTGGGAAGCAGTGTTGTGCAATCTGCCTCTTTGGTGGTACTGTCATTCCTGTGGACAACAGTATCCTACCAGCTGTCACCCTTTTAGTTTTCTAACGTCGTTCCTGATCCATCGACTTCTTTTTGAAAAGATGTTCCTGGATCTTTCATTTTTGGTAGAGGATGGGGTTTAGAGTTAATTCTTATTTTATTTAGTGCTCAGCGTTTTAATTTCTGGGGGTGCGGGGAGGAATTTGATTTTTGGTTAGAGGCCTTCAACTGATTAATATTGCATGACTAATTGCTTTGCCCTTGAGCATCATTAAGACCGCTTTGATCTTTCAAATCCTTCAAGGCATGAGCATCACTGTATTGTACATCCTACATTAACAGTTATTTCCCACCTATCCCCCCCCCCCCCAGAATGGCTACATTATTTTGGAAGATTCTTATTGCCTTAAAATGTCCCTCAAACTGGCGTTGGAACTTAGCATTCACATGATATTTCGTCAGGCTCATTGGATGCTTTGCAATTAATACCTGATTGTTTATCTTTTACTAATATATATAAATCACATATTCCCTTATTGAAATATTTCGCCTGCTTTAAGTTGTTGGATCCTGTACAATGTTGTACCTCAGCAAGTAGCTCAGAATTTTTACAAACTAATCCTCCATTTTGGGGTACTTGAACTAAGTTTTTGGAAAGACTTTATTAATATATAAAGTTAAGAAAAAAAAATTCCTCGAGCATTCTTCCTGTTATCTCTTGAGAAGCACTGTGAGTAACCAATACAAATTAATTGGTTTATAAATTAGTTTTAGATTTTATAGCAAACTAGCAATCTTTTGAATCAAATTTCCATTAACCCCTTCAGAAAAGTTCGATTACGTTCTATTAGTAACGTTATGGATATGTTTGACGCTCAATATGCCACACAAATAAAGATATCGGAAATGAGGTGTGGGCCCATATCACACTAATTACCTTAATTAGAGTGCCATAGCAATAAATATATAATTTAGAAAAAGGGCCCTTGCCACGATTTTCCTTGAGATCTTTCATAATGGGACTAGTTCTACCTATTTCGAAAAATTGTCTTTGATAACTATAAGTTAGTAATTGTATAGTAGCATTCGGATGTAGATGCAATAGATATATTGAAATTAGTTTGGTAGGTAATTAGATTCATTTTATGTTAAACAACCAGCTAGAAACTCATTTTTATAATGATAATGTTGAAACATTTCCTTGCGACTCTCCGCATATTAGGCCATGTGGTGGAGCTGATGCGCGTTAAATCTGCCCAGGTACCAATAGAAGACATGGAAGCTTGGAGAGGGAGGTTCTGATTCAGATGTCTTCCTTTTCACTTGACCAAGATCCGTCACCAATAGCCCTCGTATTGCTTCTATGTGCGACGTTAATAATCGAATTTCTGCGTATTAGGAAATATCACATATTATTGATCCTTTTATAAGTCTTCCTTGCATAAAAATGTCCTAATATCGGATTATCATGGAATTTTTGTAAAATATGCTGCAAAAATTTAGAAACATAACACATGGATCAATAAGTTCCGAGACTAACCCAGAGATGGTGCTCGTAGTAAACCAGTAACCAGGTCTTTCTAGAGTACGAACCTTTGCTTGAAACGTGTCAAAATTTTAAGTCGATCGGACCAGAAACAGCTGAGTTATCGAGGTTGGAGTAAAGTCGTTTTGTAGTTTGTTTAAAAAATGGAAAAAACCGAGTTTCGTGTTCTGATAAAACATTGTTTTTTAATGGGTAAAAACACCGTGCAAGCGAAACAATGGATTGAAAAATGTTACCCGGACTCTTGTCCATCAAAAGCAACGATTTGTCGGTGGTTTGCCGAGTTTAAACGTGGTCGTACCGACACAAATGACGCGGAACGCTCGGGTAGACCTGTGGAAATTGTTACACCGGAAAATGTGAGTGAAGTGACAAAAATTATAATGAAAGATCGTAAAGTGAAGCTCCGTGAGATTGCTGAGATGACACAGATATCATATGGAAGTGTATTTACTATCCTTCATGAAAAATTGAGCATGAAAAAGGTTTTTTCCAAGTGGGTGCCGCGATTGCTTTCGATGGAACAAAAACAGCAACGAGTCGATGATTCAGAAAGCTGTTTATCGCTATTTACTCGCAACAAAAAAGATTTCTTGCGTCGTTACGTGACCATGGACGAAACATGGATACATCACTACACTCCAGAGTCGAAGCGGCAGTCATCTGAGTGGCGCACAGCTGGCGAAAGCCGTCCGAAAACGCAGCAGTCAGCTGGCAAAGTCATGGCGTCAGTTTTTTGGGATACGCATGGCATGATTTTCATTGACTACCTCGAAAAAGGTAAATCGATCAACAGTGATTATTTTATTGACTTGCTGGTGCGTTTGAAGGAGGAAATCGCAAAAAAACGACCGCACATGCAGAGAAAAAAAAATCATTTTTCACCAAGACAATGCACCCTGCCACAAGTCGATGAAAACAATGGCAAAATTGAAGAAATTGGGCTTTGATCTGCTTCCCCACCCCCCATACTCGCCAGATTTAGCCCCTAGTGACTACTGGCTCTTTGCTGATCTTAAAAAAATTGCTCCAGGGAAAAAGATTTGGCTCAAATGAGGAGGTCATCGCTGAAACTGAAGCTTATTTTGAAGCGAAAGATAATTTTTTTTTATAAACATGGTATTGAAAAATTGGAAAAGCGTTGGAACGATTGTATCACCCTAAAAGGTGATTATGTTGATGAATAAAAAAAAAATTGCAAAAAAAATGTTGTTTTCAATGTTAGTCTCGGGACTTATTGATCCATGTGTTAAGCGTATTGTTCAACCCTGGAAGTTAAATATTTATTACAAAAAAATTCCATCAAAAACTCTTTGGGCAATTTTCACTTATCGGAGTATTACTTGAGCTATTCTCTGAGTTTTTAAGATATCTATAAATGTGTCTTACTTTGGGGTCCTGGCTTTCTCGTTAATAAAATGTTCTCTGGAAGACAAAACTAGGGATTGAATAATGGCGCAAGATTGTGCAGTTCCGTCACTGGGATATCAGCCACCACGTTCTGACTTCCATGTCTATGTTCCCATTTATCATTGTATTCCGCTAATTTTAAAACCCATTTTGCATGAAAGATTTTTCGCATCAATTAATTGAGTGCCGAATCATTGGTAATACCCTCAGTCAGAATGCGACTGAAATTTTTGCATTGCCCAAACTATAGCTAAGCACTTCCGTGTGTAACAATGCAAACCCTTTCTGCTGCATTTAAAGATTCGTGACGCATGAGCTGTCGGTTTTCTCGTTGGGTAATACCGCACCGATTGTGCTTGCATCGGTATACAGCTTAAAGAGAAAATTGAAATCTGATCATTGTGTGTTGATACCGGAGCGGTATATAGTTAAGGTGGATTTAATATCCTCAAGAGCTTTTTGAGCTGCAAGATATCTATAGAATTTCACCGTTTTATGTTTTAGAGCGCATAGTAGATCTCGCAGTTCGGCATTTTTTTGTGTGTGGGGGGCGGGCGGCTTCTGATTCCATTCCTGGATTTTGATACCTCACGTGTCTTTTTAGGGTCCAATATTTTTAAGATGGACTTGATTTTGATTGGATCTGTATGAACGCCGTTTCTATTAATGATTAATCTGTATTTTAATTCTTGGCCAAAATGACATTTTTTCGTGTTAACCCCGTATTTTGTAACAACGCGTTAAGCATTTCAGGAAATTGTTCTGAAATGCTTAGCGCAGTCGGCGGTTTAGTTGATGCCACTAAAGATCCTCCGTGTAGCCGGGACTGATGCACGTCAAATCTGTCGAATCCCAATGGCGTGGTGTAGAAGTTAGGAGAGGAGTGCCAATTTAGGTGTCGTACTCGTCACTTGACTGAGGTTCAAAATTACGAGGTCCATCGCCAATAGCCCTCTTGTTGCTTTTAGTGTGACTTAAATAAAACCAAACCCACTGTAGCTCATGCATATCGAAGAGGCAACTAAAATAAGTACCCAGGGTCTGAGGGTATAACCGGGCACCATGTACTAGGGGATTATATTAGGGGCTTGCCTTCTTTAGGTGCATATGGACATCATTGGCCCAAAGCACCAAAGTGATCTTTTTCTTTCATGGGGTTTACTATCTTGGTTAAACACGGATGACGCAGCCCCCGGGATACCCCAGCGGTCCTTCTCTATTTTTGACTATCCTTCTTGTGTGTCAAGGGCCGCGGTAGCCTAATGATGATTAGCAGCCGGTGGTTTTCGTTCAGTCGCGGGTTCGATCCTTGGCCGCCAAAGACCCGCCGTGTAGCCGGGGCTGATGCACTCTAAATCTGTTCGGGGTCCAAAATCCCCCCCGTTGGCGTGGTGCGGATGTTAGGAGAGGGGGTGCCAGCTCAGGTGTTGTCCTCGTCACTTGACCGTGGTTCAAAATTACGAGGTCCGTCGCCAATAGCCCTCGTGTTGCTTCTAGAGCGACGTTAATAAAAACTAAATTTTGTGTGTCAAACTTTTTATCCTTTTTCCATTTTTTTAAGCGTCTGGACTACAGTTACATCTTGGGGCCACGGTGGCCTAGTGGTCAAGGTCGTGGACTCGCGGCTGGTGGTTTTCGTTCAGTCGCGAGTTCGATCCTTGTCCGCCAAAGACCCGCCGTGTAGCCGGGGCTGATGCACTTAAATCTGTTCGGGCCCAAACTCCTCCCGTTGGCGTGGTGTGGATGTTAGGAGAGGGGGTTGCCAGCTCAGGTATCGTCCTCGTCACTTGACCGTGGTTCAAAATTACGAGGTCCGTCGCCAATAGCCCTTGTGTTGCTTCTAGTGCGACGTTAATATAAACTAAACAGTTACATCTTGTTTGGCTCAGTCTAGCCGCATCTGGCTATTGCGCCAATAAACATAACTTTCACTCACTCATCTCAGAAATATTAAAAATGAGAGTTTTTATACATTTACCAGGAATGAATTTTTTTCTAATGGACGTAAGCCGTGAAGCCCCGTCGTGCTTTTTACTTGATTATTTGTTTGTTAATGTCACACTCTTAGAAGCTACACGAAGGATATTGGCAACCTACCTTGAAACTTTGAGCCTCATTAAGTGACAAGGAGGACACCTGAGCTGTCACTTGTCTCTACAAACTTCCATATCACTCCTTCAGGAGGATTAGGAGTCTCGACAGGTTTAACGCGCATTAGCCCCGCTATACAGAGTCTTTTATGGTATTGCAGTTCGGACACATGAGTCGACGGAGTGAGTGACCTTAGAATTTTATGGCGCAAGTGCCAGATATGACTATGCTGCGCCAAACCAAATGATACATAAAAAGTAGTTAAAACACAGAGCTTAGGCAAAATTTAAAATCCTATTGGGACCAATTAGTAGAAAATTAAAATCAATGTTAATAATTACGAGAGGAAATCGCTGTTTAAAATGGATAAAAACGTAATCAGATCAGACTAAAAAGGGATAAAAATGTAAAACACTATAAGCTAAGATTTAATACGAATTTTCTTTTGCTTCAAGTTAGTGTGTTCTACTTGGTCCATGGCATCCATGAGCCAGGAATCATCGACATCGTATAAAATGCAATCATCGTCATCTCCAAGATTAGGTGGTAAGGTACTTTTTTTGGGTCTATAAGCATTTAATTTAATATCAATTTTCGGTTTATTGTTTTGTGTAGGATGCATGAGTCGACGGAAACAACAGCGGCATCTAATCCACTACCATCACCATTAGGCAATCATGGTCACAGGCTACAAAGTTAAAAAAAAAAAAAGTGTAAAGTTAATGACCAATTTGCTTTTTGACGGAGAAATTTTTCAAATGGATTGGGCTGCTTACTCCTCGGGCATGAATCATCTGAACATATTCGGGACATTCGAAGGAAAAAAAGGTTTTTTTTTTTTTTGGCTTCTTATCAACCACAGAACGACTGAGCAACTAGATACCTCATATGAGCCGCTCAGAAGCCAATGCGGTTAAGTCCAAAACACAAAAATTGAGAAAATTAATGTTTTTTGATACATTAGTTTTTAAAATTCTTGGTTTATTAATTTAATTAGAAAAGTGTATAAAGTCTTTTTTCGAGGTGTAAACTCTGCAAAAAACAAGATATGTACAGGATGTGTAAATAAAAACGTAAGTATTTATTGAAATAATGACAGCATCTTAAAATTTTTAGGACTTATACCTTTTGGCAGCTGAAAAAGATAAGAAATTTAGGTAAAAGTAATAAAATAACATTTTTTGTCATAAGTTTTATGTTTATTCATCATAACAAACATCATCTTCTTCCGAGCTATTTAAATGTAAATCTTGATCTCCACGTGTTGTCCTTAATGTCCTGTAAAATTCGTGTTTAATTGGAGATATATACTTTAATAAACACATGTCTTTTTTTGTTTCTCTTGAAATTGTTCTGCCATTAGGATATAATATAGGTTGAGTTATATTTTTTAAATTTACTGGCCTACCTATTTTTTTTTTTTTTTTTTTTTTTTTTATAAAAAAATTACATGAAAGGTATCATCCTCGTCAAAATTATATTTGAACTTAATGCTGCTTGGGTTTGACCTTTCCAATTTTATCCATCTCATATTAAGCCAATTGACTGTTAGTCCACTTGTTGATTTTTTTCTGTTGGTAACAGCTTCTTCCAATGGTTTTGCACATGCATAAAATTATAATTAGAAGTAACGGTTACAGTTACTATGAATTTCTTGTTTTTCAGTGTTACCAACAAATATCGAAAGAAGAAGAATTTAATTTTTATTTCAAAGTTTATGTAAAAAAATATTGATAAAAGGTGGACTTATTCACAATGGCTTCTGAAATTATTATACAATATATTCAGAAGCTATTAAAAAAAGGGCTGTCTAACCTAGAAAAAAGTAACCAACGAGTAAATCCTTTAATAACTAAGAAGATTATTATTTATTTCATCAAAATTTCCAAAAATCAGAAAATATCAAAAAATGGACTTAACCGCATTGGCTTCTGAGCGGCTCATATATAGGAGTGGAAGAGAATCCACGTCCTCCCTCGTTAACCTGTTGATTCTGTGCTTTATAGGTGCATTGCTTTCGGCTCAGTAAAATTTCATCCCAAATGAAATAGTTTTTCCTGGAGCAATCGAATATATTTTTTGCAGAAATATATATATTATCAATATTAATTATCCCTTGTTCCGTTCATTATTTCCTTTTCTTTATCCACATTATGTATTAAAATTAACTAGTAGTTTTGTGTAATATACGACTTCATGAGAAGAATGAGTATTAAATATTTAGGAATTATAAAATGTAAGCAGTTGGAATAAGTAAACCAAAAATCTTCATTGATTGCTTTTTCGTCAAAAACATATTAATATGTTGTACTCGTAATATCTTTAAACATTTCTTCCGTTTAGGAAGATGTCATGGTCGCAAGCTCGTGGCCGGCGTTGTTTCTGTCCAGTTGTGAGTTCGAGCCCTGCTTTCACGAAAGATCCGCATTGTTGTAGAATGCACATTAAATCTCATCGAGACTCCAAGTCCTCTCATTGGTGCGGTGTGGAAGTTTGGATCGGGGAGTATCAATTCAGTCTGTCGAACCCGTTACTTAACCAAGGTTTTAAATTACTTGGTCCATCCTCATGTTGCTTCTGAGTGCGACGTTTATGAACGATTAATCGATCATGTTGAGGAAGAGATTACGTTTATGTATGAGGGCAATTCAATGTCTGTGTTTGAAGGCTAATACTCTTGTTAAGTGTCCTGCCTACCGATCTTTTATGTTGTAATAGTTTTATATACTGTCACGAGCTCTAGAGCGTTATCTTTAACTATAACCTGATAACTGTATTTTGAACGAGAGTTTTTGTTTCAGTTTTCACTTCGTATTCTGTGAATAAACGCTATGAATACCACGAAACGCCTGCTTGTTTCATCTTCGATTCCAGTGATTTTTTTTTAAAGACTATTCTCTACCCAGCAAATACAGTTATAGATGTGCAGGTAGCGCAATAAAGTTATTTATGGATAACACAACACTGAGGGCAGTTGTTACCTTCTTGTGCTTCCCTTTATTTAATGGCACCGAAATAAATTAGATAATGATTCATTTGTTATTTTTGATTTCACAGCCATTTCAGTAAATCTTACAACGTAGGTTTGAGAAATATATTAAAAATTTATTATCGTTCTGTGATTCGCCTTTTACATTAGTATGCGAAAACGTGGAAAGAAATAAAAAAAAATGTTGGATACTGTTTATGGGGTCATTTCGCTGTGTATGTCTACTGTTATGTATTGTTTCAACGAAATTAAACGTGGTCGAATATCCAGTTTTGATTAGGGGTGCCCAGGACGCAGGTAGATGTGGTTACCAAGAAATTATTTAAACAAATCCACGACATGATTCTTGCTAATTGACGAACGAAATGCACTGCATACCAGAGGCTATATGTAAGTCAACGGGAAAGGTAATTATGTTGGCGATGAAAATGATCCACTTGATGCGTGCTCACAGTGGGTAAGAAACGGGTGCGGTCTTCAATAATGAAAGTATATTTTAAGCGAGATCCGAGGAATATTTTGTGTCAAGTTGTTACCTTCTATGAGAACTGAATTCATTATTATGAAACGAAAACCAGTCAACAAGCCAAAATAATGGATTACCTGTTTCGAAGATGGCATTGAAATGTTACGGCGCCAAATTGTTGGGATGCGAAAGACATCATACTCTTGGACATCTTCCGAGAAAAAGAAAAATCGATCAGTGAATTATTTGACATCTGGAAATTTGTAAAATACTTTCCCATTTGGCAAAGAAGAAAGTTCTGATCCACCAAGACACAAGCAAATTCATCCGGAATTGTCGCCGCCAAATTGTATGAATTGCGTTATGAATTTGCACCGAACACCCTGTATTCATCCGACCTGGCTCCTTGCGAGTTTTTGTTTTGTGTGTGTGCTTTTTAATTTAAAGAAATGACCTGCGGGAAAGAAATTTTGCTAAAGTGAGAATATTTTTATCGAGACAGGCTTATTTTTGAAGGAGTTAAAAATTGGTAGACACTTGAATAGAAGTATAGATTTCTAAAATGAATCTACGTTGAGAAATAAATAATTTATTTTATAAAATAGTGCGCCTTTCTTTTCGATCGTAAAACGGATATTTTTGTACCATTCGAGTATACTAATAATGAAAGATAACTCCTAATCAAGATATTGAACACGAGGTTTGGCAATTAAATAACGAGACTGACGCTTTGAAACATTTTATTTTGATGTCATACATATTTATTTATCACTTTCATATACACCCCTCCTCTATCCCTACAACGTTCTCTGTGAATCTTCCATTGTTCCAAATAGTGTTGGAAGTCTTCTGTCTGCTACTTCAGGACGCGTGCCGCTTTCTCTTCCACAGCTTCAAACGGACTCAAATCTTTTCCTTTTAAAGCAAATTTCACCTTAGGAAACCGGTAGAAGTCGTATAACTCAAGATCCGATGAATAAGGCGGATGGTTTGACACTGGGATGCTATACTTGGCTAGAAACCTCTGGACAGACATTGCGGAATGAACCGGCGCATTGTCTCGGTGGAAAACCCATGACATGTTCTTCCACAATTTGGATCGTTCTTTCCCTTTATTCTTTCACGGAGTCAGCCAGAAAGTGTAGGTAGTAATATTGATTAATAGTTTAACCCCTTTCAGGAGCCCAGTGAAGATACACAAACCCATGAATATCGGGAGGGGGGAACAATAAGCATTGCTTTGAACTTTAATTCGGTCATTCGAGCTTTTTGGGCTCTTCCAGTGCTTGGATTGGCGTTTCGTTTCAGGATCATAAGTAAAAAACCGCGATTCGTCTCACATTATTATCCTTTCGAATATGTTTAGGTCAGTTTCAATGGACTCAGTGTCAGTATACAAACATTTATGCGAGCTTCTCGTTCGAATGTGAGAATTTTAAGCAACATTTTAGCACACACTTTTTGCATGTTAAAATTGTTCTGTAAAATTTGCCGTGCGGATTCTTTGTCAATTCCTACAGTCTCAGCAATCACACGAATACTTAACTGATGGTCAGATCTAACCAGATAACCAATTGTTTCAGTATTGGCCTTCATTTTGACTTGGAAGGGTTACCCGGGTGTGAATAATCTTTAGCGTCTTTTTGGCCAGCTAAAAAACATTTAAACCACTCAAAAGCAAGTGCTCGCACTATTCATTGCCATACACTTTTTCGATAAATTTTAAGTTTCAATAGCGGCTTTTCCAAATTTCACAGCAATTCGCGGCTCTATTGTTACACTTATTTTTCCGGTAAACACGCACAAAAAAAAATAATAACAACCTAATGCGAATGAAAGTTTCAGTTATGCGGATTTATTTACAGAAGCGATATGCACTGCATTCGAAAGAGAAGGACAACAATTGTCCTTCGCTGGCGTTTGGCGCATGCGTACTTCTTTTGTAACAGCGTCAGTCTCATTATATAATAGCTATAGATATGAATACATATCTGTGGATCCTATATCGATTCATCACAGATAGGGATACATTTTTACCTAAAATTATACTTGTCAATTCATAGGATTCTGAAAACTGAGAAATGACGTACGAGAAAATTCAACCCTGAAAATTAAAATAAGAGGGGGAAATTCAATGCGATTTCGAAGCAATTTTCAAAATTTTGAGAAATTAGCTCTTTAAACGAAAGATAGGGAAAAAATGAACTCTCAGAATTATTCCCAAATCTAAAATGGTATAAAATCAAACAAACGAAAACAACGATTTTGACCATTCCTTCTAAAAGAATATCGAATTTAGCTGATATCTCTAATACCTTTTCCAGGTTTTCTATACGAATTCATTATACTGGACTTTAGTAGGCCGATACATCAAAAATTCCGGAATCTCCTCAAACCACTGATCAGGTAACTGTCAGTCAATTATCGAATTTATTGGATAACCTCCTCTATATGAAATTCTTATTGCTATACTAGAATACGAGAACTATTGGCAACGGACCTCGTCAAGTGAAGCTCAGACTTAAGAGGAAATGATTACTTTGATGGATTTGATATATTAACGACACACTCAGAAGCAACATGAGAGCTATTGGTGACGACCCCATCATTTTGAGCCTAGGTCAAATAACAAGGATGACACGTGAGATGGAACCATTCTCCAAACTTGCACACTATCTCAACGTGTGGACATCGAGTTTCAATAGATCTAATGACAGGTTTTAAATGTCACTAGACTTGAAACAAAGCTCGTCATTAGTACTCATCTGCATTACTGAAAACATTGTGGAGTCATTGTGTGGGGAGGTATCATGTCAGATGGCAGTATGCCATTCAATATTTTCGTTTAGGGTATTGTTAAAGGACAATGCTATGGGGATGGAATTCTTATACTTCTTGTGAGCTGCTGGAGACGACTTTCTTTTTATGAAAAGTAAAAATGTATCCACTGTTAAAAAAAATCTTTCTTTTGCCACGCACCCAAGTGATGACCAGAAATCTCATTTTGAGCATGAAGGCCCGCTGTGGAGTAATGGATTCCGAAAAACGTACGATTCTGGAAATGTACTATGTTTTGACCTCATTAAACCTCAGTTATTTTTAAAAAAATTTACTCGATTTTATTTGTTTGATTGAAGTCGCACCAGGTGCAACACAGGCTATGGGCGACGGACCTCGTAATTTTGAACTTCGGTCAAGTGACGAGGAAGTCACCTGAGCAGGCACCCCTCTTCTAACTTCCACACCACGCCAATGGGAGGACTTTGGGCTCCGACAGATTTAACGTGCATCACAACCGGCTACGTGGCGAGTCTTTCGTGGCATCAAAGCTCAAACTTTCGACTCGACGAAAACCGCCTCCCACGAGTCCGCTATCATATCCACTAGGTTTCTGCGGCCTCTTTGCTACTTTAACTTTGCAATAGAGATAAGTTGAAATAATAGTTTCTACTTCTATTTTTGGATTGTGTGACGTTATGGATTCAGTTTGGAATCTGTTCAATTATCCCCAATGAGACAGTGACCTGGTTAAATTATTTGATAAGATATCCCATATAGTTCTTAATAGGATATTTTATCAAATCAAGTTTATCCTATCTATAGCACATCTACGAGCAAAAAAGGAATCTAAATATAGAATGAATAGTAAGAAGAGAAAGAGACGGTTACTGAAGAAATAAAAATTATTTTAATAAAGGAACATAAAAATAGACCTCAATATGAAAAGAAAATTATTTGGCAATTACATTGTTTAACATTTTCAAACTACATGAAATTTAAAATAAAAGTTACAATCTTCCAAACAAATATTTCATTAAAATAAATTATATATAACTGAGACTAATTCGTATTTTCAAAATTAAAATATTGTTGAAATGACAATTCTCTCTTTCATTTTATTATTATCTTTTGATTCAACTATTGCATTTATTTTGTCCATATTTAATAAGTAGCCCTTCTAAAAATTCCCATACTCATTCTTATCTAGGTTTTTTTTCAAGATATCAGTTATGACATGTGTATTTATGATTAAAAATGTCATATACAAGGTAAACAATAAAATTCTTGCCTTTTTTAATAGCCAAAAAGAAATTGATTTACAGTAATTGTAGCTTATTGTTAGACCTCAAAATAATCGCCGTTGGCATCCAGCACTTTCTGCCAACGTGTCTCCAGCTGTGTTATCCCTTTGCGGTAAAACTCGGGGGTGTTGGACTCTAAGAAGTCGGTGGGTGCTTGGCGCAAGTCTGCTTCATTGGTGAAACATTTTCCACAAAGATGATTTTCCAGGGAGTGGAAGAGGTAGTAATCGGATGACGAAAGGTCAGGTGAGTAAGGAGAATGGCACAAAATTTCCCAACCAAGTGGCTGTATGATGTCCTTGACCACCCATGCTACATGTGGTCTGGCATTATCATGTGGGAAGAGTATTCCTTTGTCATTCACTAGTGCTAGCTCTTTCTGTTGCACATGTTCCAATTGCTGCGAGTACATGCCTGCAATGACTGTTTGGAACGTTGAAAGCAGCTCATAGTGAACCACTTGACGACCTGACCTCCAGACACAAAGCTAATCTTGCGTGGTTGTATAGGTGGTCTTGCGCAGTGAGGTACAGTATCCTGAGATGACAACCAATGTTTGGAACGCTTGGGAGTGTTACACAGGATCCACTATCCGTCAGTAAGCACTCGATTGAATATGGATGCTGTACTGTGGCGAGAAAGCAACGACATACAGGTTGTCACTCGTTGTTGCTTGTGAACTTCCAACAGCTTTACCCAAGAGGTGCTGTTGAAGTCGAACCGTTTTATCAAAAACGATAAACTGATTTGCAAGTTCATCACATGTTAGACTCCTGCCCTCCTCAATGGGCACCGGCAGGGCTTCGTCACTCAATGCGTGTGGTCGTCCACTGTGAGGTTCATCAGAGGGACAAATCTCTCTAACTGTATTATGGAAACCATTGTCTTGCAGAACGTTCATTCACAGCATTATCCCTAAATGCTTGACATATTCGGCGACTTGATGTAGTTGCTGATAAGCCCACTTTGAAATCGTAAAGCAAACACCACCAACCAAGATCCTTTGACACTTCCATTTGTCTTCGCTACTGTACGAGTTACGAATGATGAAATTGTGCGATGGACTTGCTTTTATAACGACTGGTATTCCTACTCTCGATGGACCATTTTTTAAACCCCGTGATACACTATTTGCATACCTATTCTCACTTCATTCAATGGAAAAGAAAAAACGGGAAGAGCTTTATTGGTTACCTTGAGTATATATATATATATATATATATATATATATAATTTTTTTAAAAAATATTTTTATAGTACTATTTAATTAAGTTTATAAAAACAGTAGAAAAAATTTCATTTTTAATTATTTTACTTGTAGCGGAGAAAGAGACCATTTCCACACGGTGGGAGTTACAACTCCACCGTTGGATAAAGAGAAGAGAACTGAGCGTAAGATTTTGAGAGCAAGAAAGGGCTTTTCGCTGTGTTTTTGGTTATTATATAGCAGGGATCTTTCACAATATATGTCATAGAACGTGTGGGATGAATGTCGGGATTTCGAGGGAATTTAAGTGCAGACCTAAAGTCTGGTAGGGATCATCACTACAGGTCTGAAGCCATGGAAACAGCATTGTCAGCGAATTTTTAGGAACGCGTGATTACATAAATTAAAGTTAAACAGGAATGGAATCAAGAAATAAAAATAAACGCCTTACTTTTAAATGAGAGAATAGGAAATTAAATTATTATGAGAAATTAATATGAATTAAGTTAAATCATTACACACACACGCGCACACATATATATATTGCTTGTAGAATGCCTCTCACACACCTAAAATAATTGGATGTAACTGATTTATCTTTTTTAGAAATAATTTTAATAAATATAACAAAATTGAATGCTAAATAATTCCATATAAATTAAATAAAATAAAAAGAAATGGTGAGAAATTATATCACGAAAATGCGCAGGATATATTTTAAGCCTATTTAATATATGAATAATAATGACAGAGGGGGGGAGCATCATATCTTATATATAAATTTGAATGACTCTGACCAACATACAAATCCACATCGTTAATCATGTGGCTCCAAAATGACCACGGTAGAGTGATACTATTTTAATGTCGCAAGAGCCAGATGTGACCAAACAAGATAAAACTATGATCTAAACGTTTGAAAAAAGATAAGAATTTGTTGACAAGGTCGAAAATAGTGAAGGACTACTAGGGTAGGGTATCTCGGGGGTCGCTTCATCTGTGTTTACCAAAGACAGTAAATCCCATGGGAAAGAAAAAGATCCCTAGGATGCTTCAGGGTCATAATGCCCGTACTTATCAAAGGAAGGAAAGCCCCTTAGGTCCCCAACCTAGAGGACCAATACACTGATATAATCCCCAAGGACAGGATACCTGTCTATACCCCCAGACACTGGGTACCGATTTTAGTCTCGCCCATTTTGCCTCTTACGATATGCATGAGTTATATTGGGAGTATTCTTTCACACATGGCCATCACAAGGGTGATGAGCCTAGCCTAGTGGTCATGATCGTGGACGGCGAAATCGTCGAGTCCCGATGCCATTAAAGACCCACCGTGTAGCGGGGCTGATGAAAGTTAAATATGTCGGGGTCCCAAGTGCTCCCGTGGCGTAATGTGGAGTGAGTGAATGTAAAGTTTATTGGCGCAAGAGCCAGATATGGCTATGCTGCGCCAAACAAGATTAAACTGTGGTCTAGACGTGAAGTTGAAAAAAAGGTAAAAAGGCGTAATGTGGAAGTTTAAAAAGAGAGAGAGGTGCCAGCTCAGGTGTCGTCCTCGTCATTTGACAGAGGCTCAAAATTATGAGCTGTAGCCAATAGCCCTCGAGTCGCTTCTCAATGTGACGTTAATGAACAATCACTCATTGGCTCTAAATTTTTAAGTGTGTTTCGCTGATGTGAGGAATGAGCCATAAGCATATCTCCCCCCCTCCAAAAAAATATCTAAATTTATTTTTTATGATATTTTTCAAAAGACCCATTTCTTCACCATATTTCTAGCAAATGCAACCTTTTTTTTGTTCTGAAAATGCACGCTCTAATGAGTTAAAAGATAAAGGAGACGCATTAATTTTTGTTCCAGGCTAAATCATCTATATGTATAAGGGCGAATTAGAGAGGACTCGTAACATAGTGCATTGAACTTATGTGTGGTTAACATGTATATATCGAAGTGCGTTTTACAAAATTCGCTTCAAATTTTAAAAAACTGGCCTTGCGTGAGTGAATGTTGAAATTTATATCAATAGAGTCAAATATGGCTATGCTACTAACAATCTATATTTGTTATTTAGATTCACAAAAAAAAATGGAAAAGATATAAATTAATTAAAAAGAAGAAAGGTAGAAAATAGAGAAGGATTCCTGGAGTCATATCACCCACGTTTACCTAAAATAAGGTTAACTATGGAAGAGAAAAACATCACTAAGGTTCCTCAGGATCATGATGCCTGTACTTAAGGTGAGCTCCTGAGGTGGTACCCCGTCGCATATTACATCACAGCTTTCGTTGTTTCTGGCTATCAATATTCATGTAGATTTTGAAGACTGTTATATATATTTGTCCTTTAGAGCAGAATGCAATGTTTTGGAGATTGTTATTCTTAGACATTTGTTTTTTGTAGTAGATTTAGGATTCTGTTTTGAATTAATAATTATATGATATCCGATTGATTTTTTTCTTAGAATTAAACAATATTTTCAACAATCCGCTTGTCTTCTTTAGGTAGGTTTGGGAATCATGACATCGAGGTAACCTAGGGATATTTTTCTTTCCCTTGGGATATACTGTCTTTGGTAAACATGTTCAATGCACTCCCGGGATATCCTAGTGATCTATCTCTATTTTCAACCCTCTTTCTTGTTCTTGTCAATCAATTTTTCCCCTTTTTTCAAATGTTTAAAACACGGTCACACCTCGTTTTGGCACAGCGTAGCCATATCTGGTTCTCTTGCAGCATTAAAATACACTATCATTCACTCAACAATAAGCTCAAATTTTTACAATAGCATATGTGATATTGATAATACTTTTCCGTTTAAAACATCCCTATTTATTTCTCAAATCTCAAAATTAAATGTTTACAAAATATTCTTTTAAATTTTATATAACACTACATAGTTCGTTTTTCTACTTCTTTTGTTCTTTGATAACAAGTCAGATCCAGTATGTAGGATAGGGTATCTTTGTCCTATCTTCTTGCATCTAAATTCAATTAAAAACAATTTTTTTACTAGATTTGAAGGAATTCTAAGCTTTTCTATTAAAATTTCTATTTTTCACATTATTATTATTTCTTAATAATAGCTTTTGAACGATATTTTACTAGATCACAATTTTTGCACCATCTAAGATATCCAAATTATTCAGAGAATTCCGGATTTATTTTGAGTAAATATATTAATTAGCTGATTTTTGGCAAATTTGGAAAATGGCGCTAAAAAACAGGAATTGCAGACTGTTTAATTGGACAAAATTATCAAGTAGTTTTTCCCCCTCTTCTCCACAAAAATACTTGCTTCGAAATAATACATAACCATCTATAGTAAACTGACAATTCATCAACCCTCAGAAGTTTTTCAGATTTTGCTGTATTTATTCATTTGTTTGTATAAAATTACACCAAAATACTCTTACAAAACTTTTGTTAAGTTTTATTTTAAATATTCATTTGTGTGTAGAACAGGTATTCTATCTAATTAATATATATGTTATATCTGTTGGAATGTGGGAGCAAAAAAAGAAAGTACACACTATATTTATGCTTTAATAAATTTAATATTGATTTTTATTCAACATGAGGATTATTTTGCTAGTTAGTGAAGCAACATGCTGCCATCATGTTCATTGACATCAGTAAAATTCTTTCATATCACACATTGTTTTATTACATTATATGACTAGAACAATGCCATAAAAATATAATACAGATAATGATAATCTTCCTTGACAGCCCAATATTGTGCATTTCCAAATTGTTTGATTTCCATATTAATCAAAATGTAATTTAAAAACTAAATAATTATTGTACATGACATAAATACTTCCAGTTTTAAAATTTTATCAATAAATAAAACTACAAATGGTTGATTTAGGGGAAAGAAAGTTTCCAATATTAGATACTTAATAATGAGCCAATTCAATTTTTGGCTTATTTTTCAGAAATACTATGTCACTAAAAGGATGAGACTCGCTCATCTGTGACAAGTTTTATTCTGTGTATAAGCGTAAGGTATAAGGCTTTCACAAAAAATTGTGCTTTTAGAAAGCATTTCTGTTTCTCCCAATACACTCTTTAAACTGTAGACTTCTTCCTAATACTGAAATAAATAAATAAATAAAAATCACACTGACATAAATTACAGCAACGAAAATAAATATAAACAAATATATTGCAGTATAATTACTGGGACATAAAACTCTCACACAGGTAATTACAGTTTTACTATTGCTCCTGTACACATTCAAACACTTCAATGTTTGATGAAAAGGCAATACAAGTAAAGCACAGAAAAATTACATTAAGTTAAATAACATAAGTAATAAACAACGATTTCTATAAATAATTTTTAAATGAAACAATATATATATACATTACATTATAATAAGAGTGTATATATTACATATAAACATTTAATACAGTGTCAGAATACAACATTGAACTGCAGGAAGAAGGAAACTATTAATAGTTAATGTATTAAAAATTTGAAAGAATTGTTTTTCCATTATTTATTTGATTGAATATTTATAAAATTAAAGATTTTTGTAGTTTAAAAAATAAAAGTGCCTACATAATAATGAAAAAAATTAAGAGATTAATTCATATGTAAAATATTTTTAAAATATTTTAAGTCACAATTTTGTAAGATTATGTGATTTAAATTAAATAATTCCTTAAAACAGCCAATTACCATTTCAAGAAAATAATTATAATTGAAGTAGCTTGATACCACCCATGGTCGATAAAATTATATACATATTCATATGTAAACAGTCATCAGATAAATTTCTCTAGTATAAAAATTGTGATTCATATTTACCCACTATTTATAACTATTTTATATTTACCCAAAAGTTCTAGTGTAAAAAGATCACTTTTGCCTAAAAGAATATTTTTTGCAAGTCAAATACTCGTGATAGCTGTCTAGAGAACATAGAAATGGAAGCCACAATGTACAGTATTAATATTAACATATATAAGAAATTTAAACAGCTCACAAAAGTTCTTCACAAATGGTCTATTATGTGGTGAGATGCTAGAACAGTTCGGTGAGTAATTGGGCTAATTATTATTTTTTGCTCCAAAATTATTTTCATTTTTAATTTTTTTAATGGTGAATGTTTATTTTTAGTGTGAAACTATGTTTTAAAAAGAGTAGTAATTCTATAAAGTTTTCATTTATTTTTCTGTTTTATATATTTTTACTACCTTTAGAAGAAATGCAGTTCAAAATCAATAATTTAAACAAGTGTTAAAGTTTTTTTGCATTGTACCTTGTGAACTATAAAAGTGACAAGTCCATGTTTAACTATTTTGTGCACTGTATTATATTATGTTAGCTATGATTTCCTGTCTTTTCTCTTATTTATATAGATTTTAAGTTAATAAAGATTATCATTTGATTGTGTAGGTGCTGATGTGTTTCTA
>BMAW01107245.1:1241150-1256901 GCA_019974015.1 Nephila pilipes
CCAGTTATTGGCTAACTAACATGGCCATTTATCATTTCCAGCCTTAAAATTTGTCAATAAAAACTGAAATAAATGGTTGATTTAGAAAGAAAGTCAATACAGATTGTCAATGACAATTGTTTTTGGCTTATTTATAAATGACATGTCATTAAAGGAGGAGATTGCCCAGACAAGATTCAGGTATAAGCCGTTAGTGTGGCAGTTTTCACGAAAATTGTGCTTACAGCCAGTTTCTTCATCGCTTAAACTGCAGACTTCTTCTAATAATGAAATAAATTATAAATATAGCAACTAAATAAATTATAAACGATATTGCAGAAGGATTGAGCCGGACATAAAATAAAATTACAGTTTTATTACCTTGCACACATCGATTTCAATGTTTGATGAAAAGGCAATAAAGTAAAGACAGTAGCAACACATAAGTTAAATAACATGCGTACAACAATATTTTCATAAATAATTTTTAACGAACAATATATATGATTGTTATCAGTGGTTAAGAGCAAGAGAAAGCCACATAAACATTTAATGAAGAAAAGTCAGAATAACATAACCGTATGAAGAAGGAAATTATTAATATTATCGTATTAAAATTTGAGCATCATTTTCCATTGCTTCATTTGATTGAATATTTATAAATTAAAGATTTGTAGTTTAAGCAATAAGATTAGTAAATATTTTAAAATATTTTGTCTACTGTAGATATTGACCATAAATACCATGAAAACAGTGTCGGTTTAAATTCATTTAGGCATAAAAGCGATACTAAAATACATAAATGCTTTTTCCAGACCGTCCGGGCCCCATCTCAGCGACTACATAACTCCTCAGAACCTCTTAAACTGGGAAGAAAAGCTTTAGATTGCATTCCCACATACAGAAAGCTAATTCTCACTGCGCTTTATGCAGTGCACAGCAGATCAGAATTGTAATATTAATGGTTTGAAATTGCTACCAAAATAAGATGGTTCCTACCCTACCACCATAAAAGCAAGTCACAAACTAGTTAAAATATACTGAAACACACAACGTGCAACCACGTCGTTTTGTCATGTACCCACCGAATTTTACCGACTTTATTTTTGACCAGCTTTTCGACCAAATGTCATATTTACCAAATAATAAGACACAGATCCTTTGTTATAATTGCAGGCTGAGCACAATTTTCAAGCTGAAAATAATACATCATATTGTTAAGAAGTTAATTATGTCCAAGGAATGCTGAGTTAAAAAAAAAAATTTAAAAATGAAACAAACCTCAAGATATGCTGAGAGAGTCATGTATATTCTTTCTCGACTAGGTGTGGAACGATTCATTAATACTGAATTATGCAAAGAGCTATCCCAGGCTGCTTCAAAACGGAAAAATACCCTACAAAATTAACAATTAAATACTGTAAAATAAATTACAAAGCTGTAAGAGAATCTTAATTTTTCGTCATATTATATATTTAATGCCAGAAAGTATACTTTCAGCCAAATTTTGTATTTCAACATACAGCTCTTCCATTTCAAACAAGCTTCTATTTAAATTGCTTATTAAATGCACATATTTAAGAAGATGATCAATAACAAACAATTCAAATTACGATATTGAGGGGAGAGGGAATTATGAATACATTTACAGGTTTGTCATTTGGACACATTTAATTTAATCATATGAATGTTATAAACAGCATAGCCTTTTGCAAAAAGCAGAGTTAGATAAAACACAATCTGAAAAATGGGAATTTTTTCTATTCCAAAAAATACATAGAGCCTAATAAGTTTCCATACCTCTCTATGAAAAAAATGAAATATTTCTTTAAAATTTCACAGTTAACACATAAACATCTAATAAACAATAACTGAAGGAATTAAAACTAATGATTTAATACTTTGATGGTAAAACATGAAATGTTTGAAAATCTTCAGATTTGATATTAATCTGAAAAATACAATTTAAAACTGTAATTCGCAATAAATAAATTTTAATAACAAGGCTCTTAACAATTGAAAAATAACATTTTGAATAAAATATAATAAATTACTCTTAAAAATCTAAATACAATTCTTGAAATTATTGAAACATACCGGTCATCATTAGACTTTTCATAATAATCACCAGGGAATATGCCTAATGAAAGCACAGATGAATCTGAATCATCATCATCACATTCTGGAGTAGTTCTAATGCGACCTAACAATTAAGAAACCAACAATTATATACTTATTAAAGCTATTCATAGTAGAACAAATTCATGCAATTAAAAAAAAAAAAAAAAAAGCAAAATTTTCAATAAAGAAGAAATTTACACATATATTTACTTTAAAATACATACCTACAACTAATTCTCGAACTTCTTTCCACTGAAAATCTATCATAGGCTCATGTACCAAAGTTATACGTATACGTCTTTGAATCCCTTGATGTAATAAAAATGTTCCTCGACATGGACTGTCATCATTATGATCGACAACTACTGGGACATATCTAAATAAAATGAGAAGTAATTAATATGCATTTATATTAAAAACACTTATCAAAACAAACAACAAAAATGTTTAACTTACTCTCCATTCGGTTCAAGTTCACAAATTTCAAACCATACTAATAAATCATGTCTAGCATGAACATGTGTCGTGCTATAAGGAAAAAAATCCATATATTTATGTAAATAAACAAAAAAATAACAATTAAACATTAATGTATAGAAAATTTCTATATCAATATATTTATGTTTAATTATTACATATTAAATTAAACAAAATATCATATTAATAAAATGTTTTAATCAAATGACTTTTAACTAAGATGGAAAAAATGTCAAAATATACCTTAATGATTGTAATACTCCAAATTTAGGTGAGCGTATAGGCTGAGAAATTGGTATAGACTGGGGAAACATACGTCTTGGAGGTTGTCGATTACTGTAATAAAAAGAGAAAACAATAACAAAAATATAATCAATAATAAATACACATATTGTAAAGTTTCAGGAGTAAAAACTTGGTTACTTTTGCTGTGCCACAAAATCTCTTGAATCTCTATGTAATGGATGTTGTTGATAGTGGCCAAAAACTTCAAACACTATTGGCTGTGCCTTTATGTACTCCAAAAATGATTTCGTTACTTTTACTGTTATCTGTGGAATTAAAATGATATATTACTTAGAAATTAAATAACATTCGAAACAAATTTACAAACAAAACTTTTGATAACTGTATATGGTAGATAGTTTGGAAACTACTGTAGGATTCACTCAATACCAGTAAACAAATTAAAGCATACTATTTTACTTTGTACTAATTATTACTACATACGAAAATATATTCATAAATAAATTCAATTAAAAACGGGACAATTTGAAACGAAAATTCAAATTCATTCATAATTGTCAAAAAAAAAAAAAATAGTTTAAGAGTAATTAATAGAAATTATGAATGAATATTCAAACAAATAAGCTTTGAAAACAAATACAGAGAAAATCTCCAAAAAAGTCTTTGACAATGAAAACACAATTTAATAATAATTAAATATTAATAATACAAATAAACCACTAATATGAAATACACAAATAAATATCAAAGTAATAATTAATGCAATTTAGGCTTTTATTAAAATATTTTCAAATAAAAATGTACATAAGATTTAAAAAAATTAAACAATCCAATGCAAATTTTATTTTAAATCTTAAATTTTTTTAAAAAAATCCTAATGCCAGAAGAAAAAAATGTAACTGAATAAATAATGCAAAAGGGAAAAAAATGGCATATACAGCTGTATCCCAGAGGCTACAAGACACAACCTTTTATTTCAATAGGTATATGAGAAAACTGATTATAGCAGATTACTTTTATTTACTTTTTCTATTTTTATAAAAAAATTTTGTAAATATTCAAAGGTTAAGTCTATATAAGTGATGATACTGCATACTTTCAGAAGTAGTTTAAAAAAAAAAAAAACTTTTTGAAATAAAATTATTCAGTACTACCCTACTTACATTTTGAACATGGAAAAATCCTGGTGAATGACTCTTCCCAGTATTTTTTAATGGTTCAGTAGAAAATGCTTCATCATGACGATGCAAGAAACTAAATAAATAAAATAAAAATATTATCAACAGGTTCGATCACACCGAAGAAATAATATTATTTCAAAAGCAGCATAGGAGATACATACTTGAATTGACAAAAAATATCAGCATATTCTTTTGAAATATTTATAGCTTGAAGAACTGTAACCCTGAAAGTGAATTCTTTTCCTAAATGGAGATGAGCTGGGTGATCACATTCTTTGTCTCCATTTTCAGAAAGAACATTGCATTTTTCATCTGAGTGTTTGTTATAATCTTCATTGCAATACATATCTTTAAAAAAATGCAAAACTAGTTTTAAATTTAGGTCATTGTGACATCAGGAAAACAATAGCTTACATTAAATATTTGCATTTAATTACTTGAATTATTAAAAATTATAAGTTAAACAGAATAAGTAACAGAAAATTACAAATTATTAACATTCATTAATACAATTGAAAAACTCGGGGGGAAAAATTCCAATATTTCTTTTCCAATTTCTGTTTCAATTTTTTTTTTTTTAATTTATCAACAAAAATAAATAAAATTTCTTATGTAATTACCATTTTCTGAATCTTCAGGAGTTGGTCCTTGACCTTCAACAATTCTTTCCTGAGAAGAATTAAAGTCTTTATCACAAATGCTCTCTTTCTCTGTTTTAGATCCCTTTAAAAAAAAAAAAAAAAAAAAAAAAAAAAGCACTTCAGAAATTAGTGCAAATAACAAATAAATCAAGGAAATATGTAAAAAGTAAAATAAATAAATAATAACTTTAAAAATCAATTGTGCTTACACAAAGCAGTAAACCACCCTCAAGAAATGAAATATTTTTAAAAAATTTCATCATTCAAATTAACTTAATACAATAATGATTTAAAGGCTAAGTTAGCAATAATTTAATTACCAGTTCAAATTATTTATACCAAAATGAAGTTCAGAAATTATTTAAAATTGTACACATTTTTACAGTGAGAATTAAACAGCAATCTTAAATTTATTTTATAAAATATTTCATTAATGTATGTGTCTGTATGTGTAGTGAGGTGTGTCTGCAAAATAAAGAATACTTCAAATATTTTTCAAAAACACAAACACTGCAACTCGGACAGAATTTACACACAAAAATATGCTCCTGGTGGAAATACAACCTAAATTAAAATTTATTTTTGTAAGACATTGTTAGAATTATTAAGTATAAAATTCTGAATAATTCATTCAAAATGTCAATTTGGAGTACAATCTCTCACTCAATTTTACAATGAATCTCTAAAGTTAAAACTTAGACTAATAGAATACAATGATTAAATATGCATAGGAACTAAATTGATATATAGCCAATCATTCATCTTTATATAATCTAACATAGTTACCACTCTTATAATGGAATGTAATTTTTCATCATAATTTAGCTCTTCTGTAAGTGTCAGCACAAATTTTGCTTCTACTTAAAAACCAAATATAAAGGAAAATCCATACTTAAAAATAAATTTTGTTTAATGAATGTAAGGAAGAAACAAACAACTTATAAGTGAACTTCATTAACACTAGAATTAACACTAGAATTTACTTAAAACTACTGGGGTGGGTCATAGCTGACTCAAGGACTTTGTTCCTTATTCTTAATTTTTATGATAATACAAACGGAAAATAATGTATTTCATGATTAACACAATGATTTTTAATTAATGATTTATAAAATTTAGTTTCTAGAATATTATACAATATGAAATTCAGTTAATAGGAAATTATCACCTAAAAAATTTTAATTTCTAATTGCAGAATATATACTTTAAGATTTTAGCAAGTTGTATAAAATGAAATGTAAAAATATCTTTTAAATAACATATATTTTAATTAGTTAAAATATTGTAATGTTTCTACACATTAATAAGATATTAAATCACAATATAAAAACTAAATAGGCATGATATTTTACTTACATTATACTAATTTTTCTTGAAATATTTCACATAGAAGGTTATAATCTTTGTTTCTCTTTTTGCTGTGCATAATCCATACAATACTGCAATAAAGGAATCCAGTTCATTGAGAAAAATGCTCTAAATTTCAATATTTAATTTTGATCTTGTTTCAACTTCTGTACATTTCTTTATGATATTTTTCTTATCTTGCACATTTCTTTATATAATTTTTTCCATACATTTCTCCATGATTATAATTTCTTTTGGAATATGGTGCATGTGCCAAATTTTCTTTTAGAATATTTTGAATAGGTTGTCGACCAGAAGAAACTGAACACTGCTGATGTATTTTTCATATATTTCAATCCCTTCTTTAAAATCTCTTTTAAGAGGTGTTTGCTCTCCTTTTTTTTTTTTTTTTTCTTAGCACTTTTACAATTCTTTGTTGTTTTATGAATTACATTTACTTGGAATATTTTCATTCAGCTTGCTGTCACTTGAACTAGATTCAGATGATGAAATTACATGAACATTTACCACAATATTTATTTCGTTGTTTATAACAAAATTTTCATCATCATCATCAGATGTGTTTATGTCGCAAAAATCAGTTTTTGAAAGTTGATTTAACAATTTCAAAGCTTCATGTCTCGAAAGACCTTCTGCTGGGTGCCATCATTAAACATGTGTATAACTGAAATGCCATTAATTTGTTTTCCTTCTGCTCAGCTTACAACAGGGAGAATATTCTTTTTACTTAGTTTATAACACATAATATAGATAAGAACATTCTACAACATTCCAATACATAGATATAATAGCTTCCAATCACAAAAGTTCACACATCTGACAAACAGGTACATGCCAGATGTGTGAACACACCTTCTCAATCTCACCCTTTTACAAAAAGCAGGAACAATATATCTCCTTATACAATTCTTTTGTAACTGAAAAATGTAGGGTTGAAATAAAAGAAAAGGGCAATTATCTTGTTTGGGTCAGCTAGGACCCCTATGGTAGTTCTAGGTATACAAACTTTAACATAAAACAGTATTCCTTTGAATTCAACAAAATTCGTTTTAAGACATTAGACTGAATATTTAGAAAAATTCAAAAAATTAAAAATGTTAATTTTGAAATACAACAGTGAAATGAGAAAAAAAATAATGTCTTGGGTTACAGATGGCCCATTTTCGTAATTCTAGCATTAAAAGACTATTTTTAATAGACCTTTTTTTTTTAATGTAATATAATAAAATCACATAAAGGAGCTTTTAGAAGGCAACAGCAGCTATATTGCACAGTTCCTATGACTGTAAAGCCTTTAATTACTTCTTAAAATTAAAAATTTAATTTAATTTACTTAACTATTTTAATAAGAACTCCAAAATTAAAATTAATTGAGATGTTATGGGATTAAGAAGACTAGTCTATAGTTCAATGAGAAATGCAAAGAATAATAGGAATACTGTTAGTCAAAAGAGCAAGAAAACTTTTCCCGATTTGAGTTTGGGAAATATTCTCTCTGAGTCCAGAATAATTGTGGATGAATTAAACAGATATATAGCAAGTGATGGGGAAAGGGGGTCATTTTCCTAATGTATAGTAGCACACAGAAGATTTATACTTAAGAATTTGACTACTATAGTGAATTTTCCCAGGTTTGCAACAAGTTCAAAATAGTTTATATGTACCAGTTGGTTTCTAATGCCCTAAGTCTTTGACACAGAAAAATTAATGGAAGATTGCTTTTGTAAAGAAAATTTTATTGTATATGTATAACATATAAATAAAAATTTCATATAGAACACATACCTTTTTCTGTTTGAGAAATAAGTCATCACTGAAGCTGATCCGAGCTGACTGCCTAACTCCCCTTTGACTCACTTCAGATGTTTCTTCTTCATCTAAGATAAGAAGGAAAAATGTTACATTTCAGATACAAATATGAATATTAATAATAACAGAGCTTTGCATAACCTTTACAGGATAGGTAGTCAATTTTCATACTGAAAGAAATTGTTTCTTAAAAGATGGGTTTAGTAATAAAATTCACTACAGATTTATTTTCCTTTTTACCAGCTTTCAGCCTGCCTGTTTCATACTTATCTGGAATTCCTTACTTATTCTTAGTAAAATGAATTCTTTGTATCATTATTCTTGTATATAAACATCTTATTTTCTTCCTCTCCTTAAATTAGTTACCTGAATTTATTTAATATAAAATTAATTTACTCAAAATTTTCCCAAATATATATTGAAATTACTGAAATTCAAGATACAGAAATATTTGACAATGTCATATACTTCAGAAATTATTTTTTAATCTCATATTTTTTGAATTAAATCAAATTATTATCATTAATATTGAAAGTGAAGAGTTTTATAGATTGATAAATAAAGATTTTTTTTGTTCAAGGCCTCAAAATATTTTTTTAAAAAAAAAGATTGGTGGAATAGTAATAACTTATCCTGATAGTTTCACTTATAAATGTTTCCAAATGAAATTCTTTTTCTTTTTTTGCATATAATCAGTTCATGTATAGAATTATGATCAATTATAGAATAATATAATACAAACATTAAATTATTTTTCTGTTATTTAATTCTATTAATATTCATATGCCATAAAAAGACAAATGAAATACAATTGTGTCGAATGAAATATTTTCCTACATTTCTCCTATGTTTCATTAATTTATTCAGGGATTATGATGCTGGAGACATATTTACACATCTAAAATAATGCATGAGGTATTTTTAAAGATATAAATAGATGGGTCATAATATTTTTTATCTATATAGTATGACATAAAATCATTTAATAATTGCATAATGGAAAGGAATTATCTTCAGACATGAGGATCCTGTATTAAAAATGCTGGTAAGGAAAATTATTATTACATATCCTTTTTATTTCTCCTATAATAATTCTTTCATTTAATATGGAAAATATAATTTTTAATTATGAAATTAAAGACGTTACAAGGAACTTATAAGAAATAAAGTATCACTATTTTCAAAAAGTGTTTCTAAAAATTTCAAACTCGAAAAATAATAATCACATCTGACATAAAAAAAACATATTTCCCCAAAATAAGAATATTGGATTTTTGAAGACTTTCTAAACTGCAAACATCCCTGCTACTCAGTAAGTGACCAATATATAGTTTTCAATGTCAGATAATACATAATAGCATCAATAATCAATAAAAAAGGGGGTAAGGTAAAATAGCCGAAAGTTCCATCCTGAAGAATAATTTCTTCTAGAAACTATCTACCTCTTGAAATTTAATATAAAAAGAAACCAGGAATGAATGTAAATTAGCAGTCTCAACTCTATGTACAAAATTCTGGGTAATGTACACTAAAAATAATACTGATTATGTTGCTATGATAAGAGTAACACAATGCTGGGGGGGGGGGGGTATACATGAATTTCTTTTCAAAACAAATTTTATTAATAATGTACCACAAAAAAGTTTCAATCTTTTGATCATACAAAAGAATTCATATCTTATGCATTCAAGCATGAGGATTTTTTATTTAATAACACATTTATATATATTTTTAAAAATGCAATCTGAATATGTTTAGCAAGCATATTACAATATTTCAGGATCCACTTCTTTGAAAGAAATAATTGAAGGCACAGCTTTCTTTCACAAAACAGACATTTATATATTGCAATCTATTGTTAAGGAAAGGAAATCCAATAAAATAAAAATTACCTATAAAAAGATGAATATTAATTCAGTGAGTTGGAGTAAAAATGAAGGAAAACTTACCCAGAACTGCTTGTACTGCAACTCTAAGATAACCTTTGACATCCCCCTTCTCATTAACTATTGCTACTTTTTGAATCAAGGGTACAGGATATAGCAGATTACTCAAGTAAACAAATGCTCTGTCAAAATATAAACAGTATTGTATCAACTTTTTATCAGGAGATTGCTGTATATATACACACACATATTTCTATAATTTCCATTTAATTTTAAAAAAAATAATAAAAAAGACTCATTTTTAACCCTTTTCAATCAATTCTCGATTGGGTAATGTCCATTTTAAGACAGTTGATTTTCTCACTTTAAGAGTAATGATTTAATTTTTTTCAAGGCCACCTCTTAAAGCATCTGCATGCTCAAATGTTTTGAAATATGTATACACATATATTGCATGACAGAAACATCAAAAACAAATAAAAATGAAATACTGTAATTGCTGTTAAGAAAGTTTTATGATGAAATTGACACAAAGACATTCAAATTGAGTGTGAAAATACTTTATTTTATACCTCAGTTAGAAACTTTCGCAAATTAATTAAAATAATTCTGTAAGTTAAGATATTAATTTCATACAATGAAATTGATTATGAGTGATTCTCGATATCTGAATTTCAACCATTTTGAATGTTAAGAAAATCTGATGTAATGTAGAGCAAAACCTTACCCATAAATTTAAATAACGAAATTTCACTGCAATTAAATTATCAATTAAAAATTAAACAAATAATAACAATAAAATTAAACAAATAATGGAATACATAATATGCGTTTTCATGTCAATGTCAATTATGAATAGTTTTTTTTTGGTAATAGCACTTACCTTCCAATTAGCCTAAACCAGGGAAAACGATCATAGAATGGATCACCACCAGTTATGCTTTCAACATTATATTCTGGGGATGTAGGTGAATGTTCTGCTTCATTATGATACATTTCTCGCATTAATTCTAATCGTTGCCTAAAAAAGTATTATTCATATAAATAAGACATTCTAAAGTAATGAAAATATCAAACACTACACACACTGAAATAGCCATGCAGATAATAATGCACTTGTAAGCAAGCCAATATAAGCATTAAGCTAAAGAGTGAAAAGACAAATTTGCAATCTTACTCAGCAACAAAATATAAATAAAAACAATTTATTTCGAAAAAAAGACCCACAAACGATTTGTTTATTTATCAATTTTTGAAAACGAGAATACAATATAAATATAAAAATATATTATTCATTAAATTTCTTGTTATAAAATTACAGTGCATATTTTATGACTGATTAAAATGTAATTTTTTTCAAATTGATAATTATTAGAGCTTCACTTAAATCAAAACCATGATTAAAAATTATTTCATTCTGAAAATTAACAATATTTATTATCAAAAACAATTAAAAAATTCACCAAAAGAAGAAAGTTACAAAAATTGGTTAGTCGAAAAAAGGGAAGAAAAAGAACTTTCAAAATAAAAAGATAAAAATTCATTTCCTCTCAAAAAAGTTCTATCAATCTAAGTGATTTTATATATATATTGCTTTTGATTATAAAAAAGAAATAACTTTCAAAACAAAAAATATAAAAATTCATTTTTTTAAAAAACAGTGTCAAGTTATATTTTTTTAAATTTGAATGTTGGGAAAGAGGTTCAATGTTTTCTATAGGATGAACAGTTAAAAAACAAATTTTTTTAATTCAATATTTCACATTCAATTCATTAATTTTTAAAGAGTCAAATTTTTGAAAGACAGTGCATTATTATCAAAAGAATTGTTAATACAATATTTTTGCTTTTTAAAACATAAATCAACATAGCAATTAAAAGACTTGTAGCCAAATCATCTATGCAGCTCTATTAATGTCAATTTAATTTTTAGTTTACGAAAAATTTTAATTAAAAGGTAATCTGATTTACAAAAATATGAATTTCTAATGAACAAAAAATTGTCCACAGAAATTTATTGCAAGCATTATTAGTGGATTATAGTGGAAGAGTATTAAAGCTTAGCTTCAGCTGCAAATATTGGCTAACATCCACAGGAGAAAAAAGTAGGGTGACCAACACAATAAAATAAAGTACTGAAAGCAGTTATATGGTTCCAAATGAGGATTAGATCACATGAAAACCAAAATCAATTTACATTTCAATCGCACTGAAAACTTTGTACCAAACACTCAAATGCTTATCTAATTAAATTTCTGGAAAAAGAAAAGAAAATAAAAAGTGTTTAAATAGAAAAGGCCTCGTTTTCTCCCTTCGGCTAGAAAACAGCATACTTAAAACAAATATCAGAATTAAATTGCTGAATTAGATATACTAAATTATAACTGTAATTTTTTACAAAGTATTACTCAATGCATTTTAATATGATGTATTCAATATTTTAGGGAGAAAAAAAAAGAGAGAATAAATAAAATAAAGCTTAAGAGACAAATTATTATTGTAGAGGAAATTCATTTAGTTAATTCATAAAGTTATTTATCATATACATGTAAACATTTTTCCTATAATTTAATATTAATCTTTTTTCAAAATAATTTTCTTCCATGCAATCAATCTTTTACACTTAGATATGTGCAATCTATTTTCAATAGATTTTTTTTAAAAAAATTAATTTTTATAATTAAAGATCACTATATGGATAAAACAGTTCTTATGTAATAATGATATTTTGAAAATTATGCATGCATTATTTACAAAACATATCATACAACTTCAAGAATGTAGAAAGTTTAACAAGAGAAATTTTCATTAAGCTTAACACAGAACAAAAATTTTATTACAAAAGAGTTTTGTGATGCTATTATAATGAAGAGTTTCAAACTACAACATGATTACAGAAAATTATTTCTACTGAACTTCTTAATTAGTCAATATTACCAGAAAATAGAGTTTAAAAATGTTATCAGAAGAAACTTATTATTAAAAAAAAATCAAAAATAAAACTAAAATCAAAAGATGGAGCTTATAAATTATATGAAAAATGAGATTAATGATGGTCACCCTACATAAAAATTAGATTAAGAAAGCCAGACGGTACACTGATTCGGCCGACTTGTATAGCGCATCACAAAATATTTGTGGTTACGACAGGGCGGCAAAAACAGGACCAACCTGTTTCTGGAAGGAATTAAGCTGTTAATGGTGAGGCCGGCTGAAAGGCGCTGCTTAGCACACGCTGAGATGCATTGTAGAAAATCATCATGACTCTCAGGGGATTCAGGGGAAGTATCTTCATTATATGTGCTGCGCATAAGTTCCAGCCGACGTCTACAAGTCATTATAGTACAGATTTAGAAAATTAACTTACTTTTCAGCATTGCATGCAACAGCGTGTACTACTAGTGAACTAGACACATGCATAGTATAAAAAAATGCACTGGGTTTGTATCTTAGAAAGCTAACTTAAATGCATGGGTTAGAATTAAAAACAAAAAGAAATTTACTAAAATAAAGTTAAATAATTCTGAACATGGGAAATTGACTGAAAAGTTATGACAGTGTAAAACCAAAAAAAGTTACCTATTTCTCTTCTAATTTTTAGTCTATTTAGTCTTGGTCATAAATACTGTCAAAAGTGTCCAATTAAAAAAGAAAATTATTTTTAATTTATTACACAAAATCAGAAAAAGGATTAATATAACCAAATTGCAATTTTCAAGAAAACCTTTTAGATATCACAAAAGCTTATTATTCACAATAACATTTCATTATTATTAAAATGCATGAATAGCTTCTTAACGAATACTTCAGGTGGCTTTTGGCTCTATTATGGCCATTTTTAAGATAGAGTAAGCAACTGATAACCAAAAACTTAAAAGCTACTGAAACTGAATGGTGAATCTTTTACTTAATATATCATTATAGAATTAATACACTCTCAATATCTTAAATAATATATTTTTAATGGCTTAAAATATATTGCATTACTATTTGCATGTTGTCAGCCTTAACATAGATAGTTGTATATAATAAAACAAATGTTCATAACAGTATTTATGATAAGACAAAATATGTATTTCAAGGTCTGCAAAAGTCATAGTAGTTTAATGTTACTGCAATAAAAAATATTAGAAACAACACATTAATTCAATATTTTTAAACATAAAAAAAAAAAAGCATGACTTGGCCACAAGACCCAACATATCAACTTTATAGAGATTACTTTATTTGTGTAATTTGTTAGAAACAATGAATTTAAGAATAATTTCATTGTAATTTTTTGAAACACAATTTCAGATTAAAATTTAATTTGTTCTAAATATTTTTTGACTAGTGAAAATAAAGTTTTACATGGATCGAGGTTAGTGTCATTTTCTGAGATCCTCATTTGTAAAAGAATCTAATTACTGTGTGTTTTTGAGCACATAATAGTAATTTGCACAGCCTACTATATTCATTCTTGTTTGCTGATAATATAAAAATTATAAAATATTAATTTAAATGGAAAGCATTTTTAATGCCTAATACTTATATTTTGGATTATCCAAAAAGAGATAAGTTTTTATCTCAACAAATTGAACAGCTTTTATAAACATTTCATTTATAATGCACCTAGAATTTAAAATAAAGTAACATTACAAAATTCATCAGACTTTATATCTCCATTAATATTTGTATGAAAGGAATTTATATTTCAAATGTAATCTGTAATTAAAAATATTAGCATTTATGAGCTTTGCCATAAGAGACTTTCTAACATTAATTTTAAGGATATATCATATGGTTTCAGTAACAGCAGAAAACAAAATTGATTCCCAACATTACTGTTATAGAATTTAAAGTAAAGAAATTAATACAAATCAAAGTTAGATATTTTTTCAACAGCAAACTTATTTTCTTTTAATATAAAATAAACAATTAAAATTAAAGAGATGTAAATTTCTCTCTCTTTCCCATTACATGGTTTATTACAAAATAAGACATCCTTTCTATGATACAGAATATATAATACAAAATAGATATTCCTATTTTTCAACATATTTTTGTTAAAACCTTATATTTTATCTAAGAAAAATTTTATTTACAAGAAGACAAGCTTACTTTTCCTTGTACAGGATAGTGCAGTTAAATTAGCAAAGCAATGTAACCTATATTTGAATGAACAATACACGAAGTGAAATGTTTCATAGGAATTTAGGAAAACAGAATGATTTCTCATAACAAAGTACTTTTCACAAATTTGAAATTTCACATTAGCTTAATATGAATTAACTCAATGTGGACATTCACAATAAAAGAAGCAAGCAACATGTTTAACAAACATGATTATAATAGTTTTAAAGTTTAAATTAATTATTTTTCACAAATTTTTTTTTAAAAAATGAAATAAAATTTTAAGGCAAATGTTTATTTATTATTATTTAAATGTAAATCTGCCAATCTCTAACAAAAAGTAAAAACTGCTATAAATTTGTAATCATAAGCAAATAGAATATTTGTTATTCCACATTTATTTTACATAACTTGATATAATCAATGAAAAGTAGCAAATTTCTATCATAAAAATTAGAAATTAATGCTGACTTTATGAAACTGACATTGCGTAATATTTTATGAAATTAATGATATATATGTATATTATCACAATGAACGATTTAAAAAGAATAACTTCAGAATACAATTCCTATGTTTATAAAAACTTAACAATCACATGAACTGTTTTTAGAGTAAATTAGACGCCTTTTTGGAACCCACAACTAAAAAATAAATATATATATGTTATGAATAAAATATTAAACAAAATGTTATTTTAAAATTAATATATATTTATATAAATGCTAATATTTTTCAAATACATCGTTAAAATGCAATTCATACATGTATTCAAGTCATTAACAACATTCCAAAACACAGGATAAAAATACCATGTGTCCAAGAGAGAGAATTGTCTTTTCTACTTTAAACTTCAATAACTTTTAAGCTAAAAAAGATATTTACATTCTGTTTTCTGCAATTAATAGTGTAACTCAAGGTTCCCCCCCCC
>BMAW01107245.1:1256911-1320384 GCA_019974015.1 Nephila pilipes
TTAACTGCAGAAAACAGTATGTAATTATCTTTTTTAACTTAGGAGGTATTAAAGTTTAAAGTTGTAAAGATAATTCTTGGACACCCTGTATTTATATTTATACAATTTAATACCTAATTCCTGAAAATTCTTTCACCAAACTGTTTCAATGAAAGTCAACATATTATAACTAAATTTTGGAACAATTAATAGAATACACTTTTATTAAAAAAAAAAAAAAAAAAAAGTACAAATAATGAAATGACAAAATACAATAGAAAATGTCAGACATAATTCAAATAAATTATATTTTTACACGAAGCTTACATATTTTTACTTTTAAAATATGCTGATTATTACCAAGATTATTTGGCCACTTTTATCAGATTTTTAAAAAAAATTTAAAGTCAAAACAAATTAACTAAATAACTTAGTGGAATTAATAAAATATAATGTTGGATTAAATTTGAAAAGGGATAAATTTACTAATAATTATATTTACCAAGGATTCAAACAAAGTTTAATTTCAATTTAAAACTTTGATACTTATTTTTACAATTTTTACCTATGTCAATGAAATTTTTTACAATACATATTTTAAGTTATAACATGAAATATTCATTCTTAGAAATTAAAAAAGTCATAGTTAAAAACTAAGAAAAATTTTCCATGTATAGAAATTCAAAAATTATATGAAAGTAAAAAATGAAGGGAGAAGAGAGTTGCACTTTCCTCATAAAATAAAGATTACCTAAGTTTACTTAATGTCCAATAATGTGTGGCACCATTTTTTGTGTCCTGAACCTCAACTGCAACAATTGTTCGAGGGTAAGGTCTTTCCATGCTTTCTTCAATATCATCATGATTAAGCATATCTGGTAACAGAGGTGAATATAAAGTATCTGTCAGAAGAACAAACTGAAATTGAACCTGAAAAAATAATCAAGTACTATTTTGTTAAATGATTTTGAATTTCCTACACTTTCAACAAAAATGCATAAAATATTTTATAGATTCAATAACATTTAAAAGAAAGTACCATAATATTCAAATAAGAAAGTAATATCACAAGTAATGATTTATCACTATTTCTCTGAATACCATATAAAAAGTAATGGATGATTCACCTTTTTCTTTAATTCAACACTTATAGCATTAGCTTCCTTTAAGAATATAGCATTTCCCCATAAATCATCTCGCAAAGAAGTGAATTGATGAAATTTCCACTTTTGAAATGCCCATTCAGCAAGTTGGTATTGATGTTCATTCCAAACTGGTTCAACTATGCAATAAATAAAAATATTACCACTTTACAATACTGCAAAATTTAACAACTTGATTTAATAAGATAAATTCTGAAATAAAATAACCAACAATATGCAAGCCCAAAAGTAACAACAAATTGCTGATTATTTAAAACATCTCATCAAAATTTTTATACATGCAGAATAATTATAGATGAATTAATAATACTAATTCAAGTAGTTTACTTACTATAATCATTGTCTTCATCAGTAGCAATTTCAAGTTCATTGATACAACAAGAACTATACATGCTGGACATCATTGATTGTTCTTCAACTTGTCTCTGAAGACTTTCAATTTTTGCTTCATAATTCTATAATAAGAAATAATCACAAAAAATGCAATAAATATATAGTAGAAGAATATATTGGTAAAACAATGGAACTAAATAATGCAATAAGAAAAGAATAACACATATTAAAAATATTTATTGAAACACACAGGCTAAGACCAAAATATTTTCTGGCTTTATATACAACAGCACATCTATAAATTGACATAATCATATATATGAAATTTAAAACCAATAAATAAACTATTTTCTCAAGGCTTAATGTATCAATTTTTTTTAAAAAAAGAAAAAGGATACTAACAATATTTAGTTATTTGCTTTTCATTTTAAAAAAACTTTGCATTCTTCCAATAATTATAGGATGCACCTACAAATACTTCCCTTTGAAACAAAACTTTTAAATCATTGAAAATAGTAGGATGTCATAATATGCAACAAGAAAAAATAATTACCAAAACATAGAACAAAATAATGATTAGGGAGCAAAGATCATACCCTCTAATACTTTGGAGAGGGGAAACTCAATTTAATAGAAAATTAAGATTGCAAGCCATAGTCAAATGAGGTTCATATATAACTTGTACCTTGTAGAGTTTTACCCAATTATTAATTCCTAACATAACAAAAAGGTACATAAAAGATACCATCTTTTTTATTATTCTTCTTTAACTGTGAAGCTCAATATAATGATACGATTTACGGCTACTTCAAATAAAATATATAATGCTTATGATTTTATATTTTCTCCCGGTTCATTACATACATAGTTATACACAATAATTTACAAGCACTGATTCAAATAGTTTCAGTGTCGAATATTGTCAATGGTGTGTGCTAAGTGAAAAATTTCATAAAAGAAATTAAGAGTGTCTTTACCAAAGGGGGAAAAAACTATAGCAGTGGAAGATCCAAATTTATTTGCAACAATATTTTGGATTATTTAAAATACATGTTTAAATCATTAAGAAAAATATGCTTCTGGTTTTTTTTCCCCCTTTTATTTTTTTTATTGATACCAATAAAATAAAATAGAAACAATCAATATAAAACATATATTTAAACAGAAAATAAATGTTAAACTGTGATTGCATCTATTAATGAGTATGTGAACTTTACTTCTCATTAAAAACTGTTTTAAATGCTTTATTTATACTATAAAAAGAACTTTATATAAAAATTTTATTCACATCTTTTCTCCTCAGTAAAATTAAAATATATTCTGATTTTTTGAAAAATAATTTTAACTAAACCTAAAAGAGAAGAAATTTGCATTTATAGCATTTGGTTTAATTGCAATGTATAAATTACCACACACAAAAAACTTCATAACTACTATAAATTAAAAATATTTTCATTCTCTAAATTTTTTTTTCCTTTAATATTTTTGTGCATCCCTTGATGTTAAACATTGTTAATTTTAAGGATATTTTTTTTTCATACAGTAATTTTCACTTCTGAGAAAAAACAGTTTTGTGTATTAGAAATAAGTTAAGGGCTCGTTTTCTTGAGATACAAGTTAGAAAACAGTTACTGATTCCTATTCCGAAACTTATTTAAATAAATTAAAACTTTACTAAAAAAATACATTTTTTAATTATTCATAGCATAACAAAACAAAAAAAAGTTAAACAAAAATGTAAGAAAATGAAAAAGTATAATTTCTATGGTTGATATAATTAGAGAGCTATCTTTCAATGAAAAAATGCTGATTGAAAGATATCTCTCATACACACATAAGAAAGTACATATGAAATAAACATCTTTTTTTATTATCATTTCTATAATTATTATATCAAACAGTATAGCAAATTAATTTGGTTTTTAAGCATAGCATTAAGAAAATTAAGAATGTTGAAAGACAATCAAAAACAGTTGCTTGGCAAACACATAAAAAAATTACTTATAAAAAGTTTGTACTCCCCCCCCCCCATCCTATTTTAGGCTAACTTCACAGACATACAGTTTTATTAATTATTTTTGTTAATGAGAATCAGAATTTATAATACCTATCTTAGAAATAATTTTACAATCAACTTTATTAAAACATTAATTGCATTCTAAAAGAAAAATAATGGATGAAACTAACTTTCTTTTCTTGTTGAAATATTTGATCAGCCTCTTCTTTTTCCTTTTTATATTGTTCTTCAAGAGCTACCAATCTAAAAAGCAAAATGAAATATAAAAGTACGGGTAATTTAAATTTATTTAAACAAGAAAAATTATATAATAAATAATCAAATTCCAAGATATTCATAATTTTAAAATGGATGATTATAAAAAGATGATTTGATTACAAAAGGCATTGGGATACAAATTTCTTAATATTCCCTAGTAAAAAAAATTTCAAAAGTAATTCTTTTGACTTACTTTTTCTCCATTTCTATTTTCAGATCAATACCTTGTTTTTCTAACAATTCTAATTGTGCAAATGTCCAATCAACAGGATCAGTGCCTGTATAGTTCAAAATAGAATCCTTAGGTAAAATACCTAAGTTTAAAAATAAGTTGTATATTCTGTCCAAATATTATAGAAATTATCACAGAGCAATTTTAAACATTTAATAATCAAGATTAAAATAAATAAATCCAACTTACTATTGTTCGAAGTTTCAATAAAAGATTTTCTGCTTTCACGGGCTGAAATAATTAATGAAAATTGCTTCACATATAGAATTGTGAATATATAAATAATAAAAATATATGTTTGCACTTCATCATTAGTCTAATATACCTTGTTCTGGATTTTGAAATCTGAATACATGGTATTTCCCTAAAATGACCCTGGAACCGGTCTGCAATACAACTTCATCAATTACTTCTCTTCCATTTACATAGCACATGGCATTCAAACATGCTTTCAGGGTAACAGCTCCTTTAAAATGCAATGTATCCATAAAATATAAAAAAGAAAATTAACAAAATTAAAATATAAAATATGCTACTGTTATTATATAATATTATTAATATTTTCTATTTGATATACATTTATTATGCATGGATAAAAAGATAACATGAAAAATATTATATATTGACATTTTTAGCAAAAATTTATACATATATATAAATATAAGTTATTATATAATATTAATAATATATTCAATTTGATATTGTGCATTTATTGCATAAGAGAAAAATAAGTGATTAATAATAATTAAATTTTATTTCAATTTTTACAATATATTTCCATAAAAATTAAGCAACTGCAATTTAGCCTTTTTCTTTAATGATGAAAAAAAAAATCTTTAAATAAATAATACCTCCAAAATTTTCAAACATGCAATGTTCATTAAGTATATGTGACCCAGTAAGTTTGATATCTTGAGGTACATTTGCATCAGGTCTTCCAACTCTAATAATAAAAAACAACAGGTAAAAATATCAGTTGTATTTACAATAAGGATATTAAAAATTATATCAGAGGAATATTTAAAAATGATTTAAGCATCATAAAAGTGAAATGTTACAGAAGTACTTGAATAAGTCATTCATTGTATTTATTTCAAATACTTCGACAAAAACTGAATAGCATAAAACAGCAGAATTCAATTTGGAAAATTTAGTTTCAATCTTAAATTCTAATTTGAAAGAGTTTTATATTTGGATGTTAAGTACATATTAAATTACTAGTTCTTTTCAATAAAAAATTTGATTATATTAAACTCTCGAGTTAATGAGATTTTTGATTTTTACAAAATAAAAAGAGATCATAATCATACCTTGTGATGCCATCTTTTATGTAATAAATTAAACATTCTGACATTAACGGATCTTCATTTAAATTAACAAGATGTGGAGTCTAAAAATCAAAGAAGTACTAGTTTTATAAAAAAATCACATAATTAACACAAAATCACAGTATAAGCAATTTCAAATCCAATCAATGATTATTACATTAAAAGAAAAGTAAAAAAAAATCTGCAAAAAGTTTTGCCACAGGAAACATTTTTGTTACAAACATTAAATGCCGTTTTTAATCTAATGACTTTCAATTTGTTTTGATGTCACAATGAATGAAACTCACAGAAGCAAATAATTTATTTTTGATAATGTAAACCAACAAATCAAAAATTATAGTTATAAAGCAAACAAATTTAAGAAATATTTCACTATTCTTAATATTTTTGAATGTTGATATGTTTAATTTTTAAAACGAGTAAAATTACATTGCATACAAAATAGTTCATTAACAAAGTTAATCATTCTAAATATTTACATTTAAAAAACATCAAAGATTACTTTTTCATATCTAATCATTTACACCAATGTAAAAATAACAAGAATTAATAAAACTATTTTTAAGTGAAGTAAACACTAGATTTACTACAAATTTTTAAATGATAAATAATTTCCAAGTGAAATTTTAAGTCTTCACATAAGCTTTTTCTATTAACTACATTTATAATCCATACTTTCTTTCTAAAAAGAAATCTATTATAAAATAAATATATATGATTTAACAACTACATCTCAAGCTAACATTTTTGTGCATAACATAACATGCAATATATTTTACACATTAAAAAGAGTTAATTACAAAGCATAAATCAATTTTAAAAAATGATTATTATTATTAATGACAAAAACAAAACAATGTAACTGTAAAATATGAAATTGAGCTAAAACACATCCATGCAAGATAATTTGATAATGTAAATGATGACGCCATAGGTGATTTTATAAAATATATACAACATCAAATAATGGAATAAGATTAAATTAAAATAAATTATTACATATTTACAATATAAGAATATACGAATATCTTTACCTTTTTGGGAGAAAATACTCCAACAGTATCACCATCTTCTCGAAGAGCAACACCCATTTCTGCAAATACAGCCTCTCTAAATAGGGGGGGGGGAGTACACATTTTGCAATTATTAATAAATAAAAATTTTCACGATGCAATTGATGTGTGATTAATATATATAATAAAATTTAATTCTTCGGCAATTTGCATCTTATTTTTCTTTTTTTATATATTTCTTCCTTTTACCACATGAAAATTTCTAGAAGGAAAGAAAGATTGAATGAAAAAGAAAAAAAATTAAGACAATTACTAAGAGTTTAATACAATTCCATAGTTACTACAGCTTAAAAACATAACATCACAAAAATTAAACCCATTAACTATATTTATCTATGACTTTATTCATTAGTATCTACATATCTATATATATATAAGCGAAATACCACTGACTGACTCATCACGAAATCTCTAAGACTATACAACCAATTGACTCGAAATTTAGCATACTTACTCATTTTACAATGTAGACGCTCACTAAGAACGGATTTTACGGAAGTCTTATCCAAAATGTAATTTTCATCAGTTAATCTACTCTTATCCATCGGTTATGTAATTTTTGGTGACATTATCGCCAAAAATTATATGACCAACGCCAAACAGAATATATTTTTTTCATATGTATACTGTGTATTGTCACCCATTAAGTTTTCTTGGTGAGGTTTGCGCATGCAAAATGGAAAAATACCAAATAATTTATATTGAAGCACTGACGGATGATTGGCAAGATTTTGGCAAAGAGGCTCTTCATGCGAAATTTTGTGCATGTCGAAAATGAATACATACATATTTAGCGATAGAAATAAATCAGTTTGGAATCCCGAGGTGGTTGGTGAAAGTGTAGTTTAGCTCTAAAACTTAGCGGAATTTTGAAAAATACTAAAATGGCCCCTTCTTACAGAGTGGCACATACGCAAGACAAACTTCGTTTACTGGAGAACCTCTCTACATGCACGAACGAACTCAAGAGTCTATGACATACGTAAGACATTTTGGACTTCCCGAAATGCATGACTTTTTTTTAAGGGTTGTAGTTACTTGCAATTCTAAATGGTCAGAAATCAAAGATGTCTTGAGGCAAGGACAAAAATCTTATGATAGACAAGATGTCATTGCGAGGGTATTTCATTTGAAAGCTAAGCACATGATGAATCTTCAAACAAAAGGTTATATCTTTGTCAATACTAGGAGTAACATGTATTTGGTAGAATGAATTTTATCTATATTACATATATGTGGGGTGACTTTTTACTAATTTTTTTTTATTTTTCTCACATATTTGAAAGTCGTGGATAACCATTATTACAGACAATCAATTTTTTAAAATTTTAAATTTAGATTATCATTAATGTTTTAAAAATTGAAAATTTTTCTTGATATTTTACGTATAGGTTCCAAAATATTATATTATCATCTATCCAGCAAAGCGGGCGGGTATCAGCTAGTTATTTATATTTTAAATATGTTGGCAACAGATATACTTCATTGCTGTTGTGATGAGGGGTGGCTAGTTAATTAAACTCCATGCAATTAAATACTAAACAGATTAATAAATTGTTATTTTAAAAACATCTTGCTTTTATTAATCATCAGAACAGCCAAATATATATATATATATATCCCTAAAACTATTAGAAGTTAAAAGCATATATTTCAATACCTTTGTAAACGTATTGCTTCAGTCTTCTTAAGCTTCTCTTCCCAAGTTTCATTTAATTCTGCAATGAGTTTTTCTGATTCTTGCAACTGTTCAATAACATCTTCACCACTTGCTGATACAGTCCTCTGCTTTTTTTTATTTATAGCATTTTTGTTATTTTCATCTAATAAGGGGGGAGGGAATCAAGAAAATAGTTCAATCATTTTAAGTGATGATGTTTTTTTATTTTATTTTATTTAGCATTAAAGGATTGCTCTTTCATATTTAAAGTAAATATAATTGAGCTATTAAAAAAAGCAAAATGTGAATAGTATATATATTTCATTACAATCAAATAAATTAAAATTTTAAAAAAATGACAAAATAATCAAAACTTAAATTTCACAGTATTATCATTCAGAATTAATTTGGCAATGATTATTACAAATATAAAAACATTTAGACAGAATTTCATTGATGTAAATTAATTTTTCATAATTTAAAGAAAATATGATGATAAATACAAACAAGCATATAATTATATTTCTTCATAAAGTTAGAAAAAAAATTTCCATCTTGTTTAAAAATAAAACTGTGATTAATTAGATATTTATACTAAGTGCATGTGTTGTTATCAAATAATGATAAATGAGTCAATCTAAGATCTATTAAAGCAATTACAATGACAGCAACTAGTAAAGCCAAATATTTTTAAGCTTGCATAGCTGATACACAGCAAACTGAAACTTACAGGCTTTACCAGAATTATCAAATCCTTCGACAGCTTCAAAAGCAAAAGAATGAAAACAACTCTCATTAGCATTTTTTTGCAAATGTGTAAAACTGCAATGACAAATCATGAACAGGAATTTTCACAAGCACAAAACTTTTTTAAGTCAGATAATATACAGAATAATGAGATTTCATGATTTTCATACTCAAAATATCAAGATAAAATCTCTAAAAACTTTTTTTTTTACTTAACCCACTCTGTAATATGGATAATAGACAGTATATGTCTATATTACCCAATATTCTTTGCCAGAGACAAAGGAAATGAATTCTTAAAGTCAGGTAATCGATTTGAATGAAAAAAATTCTTCAGATAAGCACCAAGAAAAGATAAAGAATTCTTTTTTGACTTTTTTTAGTGATCACAGAATGGGTTAAATGTGTTAAGACCTGTTTAATCAGAAGAAATGGAAGAAAAAAAAATCAATTATACATTTAAAGTAGATAAATGTACTAAATTTTAAAAAAATAGTACCTAGACACATATAAGGAAACATTGGGTTAAAAAAGCATTTACCATCAGCATCAATGCCTCCAGCTCGAAGCATGGCTTTCAATCTTTCAATCTCATCTTTCAATTCTCGTATAAGTTTAGCATTAGCGTCTTCATTAACAACAGCTTTGCAGACAATCTGTTTAGCTCTGTCAGCATATCTAAATATAAATGGAAATATTTAAAAAAGTTTATAATTTCTGTAGTAAAGCATTACAACTTTTTGGTTACCATTGCATGTCACATGTTCAGCTTAATAGTGTCCGTATGGTCAACATCGTATGTCCAGTGACAAAGAGAAAAATTGCATTGTTGAAAGTAAATTTATCACTACTTACACATCTCATTACATTCTGTAATTATTTTTGCACTTCTGAATCATGCAGCTCGATATCTGTTAGAACTTATTCGAAAAAATTTTCAATATATTTTTGATATTTGGAACTAAGAGTTTATTTCTTTAACAAGTAAGCAAATAATAATAATCAGCAATAAATTATTTCATTGCGATTTTTATGGTCTGATCATCAAGAAACATTGCAAAGTTTTTTTCATGTGAGATTGTAAAACCATTTTATAAACCATTTTTACACATCTTTAATATTTTTTTTAATATGCATATTTATCTCAAATACCACAAAGTAATAGTTTTAATAACCATAATATCAATGAGTATTACGTTCTGTTTAATAACAAAAATATTTTGCATGTTTGAATGCAGGATAAAACACACACACATATATATATTAAAACTTTTTTGGGGGGTGTTGGAAATTGGAGGGGGGGGGGCAATTAAGAAGGGGTTAAAGAAATTGTACATAATTAATCTACATTTTTTTAAAACTCCTTCTTCCTTCTAACTACTCTATCAACCCAAGTACATATATTTCCTCCCTCCATTCTGTTGAATATTCATTATCAGAACATCCAAGAAATGCTACCAGTATATACAAGCCACATATTTTCAATTTTTTAAGATTTGAGCACTTTTTTATTTAGCAATCATATCCTTTTTTTTATAATAATATCTTTATATTTTATAAAGATACAATTTTGAAGATTAAAGCACACTTATATTTGAAATATAAAAGATCTATTATAAAAATAAAACATGAAAACTAAAACGTCCTATTCTAAAGTACAGGATTATTCAAAACAAATCATCTGATTTTAAAATGCTATATTTTCTAAAATAAATGACATGGAATGATAAATAGTACATGAATACAAATGATAAATAGGAAAATTTCACATTGTGAACAATAGATGATGCTCATGCATTACTGAAGCTATTTCACAAAAGCTATTTTAAAAAATTCTCAGTGGCAAAAGTGATAATGGTGTCCACGGAGCAGAAAGCATTTTGTGTACTGTCCTTTGCGTGATGTGGATCTGTAATCTCCAATCAGCATGAATTTTGTAAAAAGTACCAAATTAATCAACCTGCAGCTCAGAGAATTTGAGGTGATATCATCAGTTAGAGAGCAGTAGATTCTTTGTAAGGGGGAAAAGTAAAAGGCAATCATAGGCATATCTGCAGAAAATGTTGAAAAAGTGATATATTTTTCTACAAACCCCAAAGAAATAAATTATTAATGCCAGTTCAGAACTGATTGCCAGTTGATTTCTTGGCCTACTGTTTAGTGAATGTTAAGGCAAAAATTGTGTTACAAGCTATGTAATCCTTGCACACACTGAGACTTGATCAAAATGAACATTGATTGAATTTTCTCTCAACATGCTGGAGGCTATACTAAAGCTTTACGTGTTTGGCAGGAATTTACATACAGTTTTGACATTATATGAGTAACTAAAGGAAGTACAAAGGAAAACTTTGTACATATATCAAATATATGTACAAAAAATGTCCATATTTTCCCTTTGTATTCATGTAATACTTATCACTCTGTATCATTAATTTATGAAAATACAGCATTCTGAAATCGGATAAATCATTTTGAATAACTCCGTATTTTTCAAAATATGAAGTAAATTTAAAAATATATATAAAATACCTGACCATGCAAATAGCAAAGATTTGATTAGTAAAAACAGTTATTTAAACAGTTATTGAAGATATCTAATCATAAAAACCAAACATTAACATACACTCACCTACAAATAAATTAATATTTTACATTAATTACATTTTGTAAAATTATATTATTTTATACTCAAGTGTAATATTCATTACAAAAAGTAAGGATGGAATATCCAATACAATAATTGAAATATTTTTTTCTTTCAATCATTAAAATAATATATTTATTTCATACTTTTGATTATAATTAACAAAACTTAAAATGAAATTTTATTATTTGAATAAAAATTTCTCACCTTAGAGTACTTAAAGTTTCATCATAATTTATATCAGCAGGACTGATAGCAGCTATCATTGCAGTTTTGGAATTTCCACCTACATAAAATTGTAAGTTTAAAAAGAAAATCTTTTATATAACATATCACACAAATATTTTTTATCTACGCTGAAAAAAATGTATACCTAAATTTTCTCTAAGCAACCATGTAAGAGCTGAATCTCGGTAAGGTATGAAATCAGCTTTCTTTTTCTTTTTTGTTGCCTAAAACATTAAAATATTTACAACATAAATTTTTACTATGCAAAAACTTTATATTGATATACAACAATTAAACATATTCCAATAACTTTTTTTGAAATACTTTTATAACATTTTAAATCAAAATGTAAGAAAAATTATACTTACAGCCTTCAGGGAAGTTATGAAAAAGAAAGAGGGGAAAAACCCATTTAATTACCAAGGTATTTACAACACTTAATATTCAGATCCTTTATAGAAAAGTTTTTTTTTTTTTTTAAAAAAAAAAGATAATAAAGAATACAATACAATTTATAACACTAAATCATTCAAAAACATTAATTCAATGACTTTGAAATCACAGATTGTAATAAAATTTTTGAAATTCAAAATTAGATAGAAAAATTATTTATTGTGTCTAGCTTATAATAAAGAACATAAAATATGCTAAAATCAACTTACAATTTCAGCTAAAGCAGAAATAACTTTGCCAAGTGTTGTCAGAGACTTGTTTATATTTGCACCCTCTTTTAAGCGAGTTCCTTGAGCTCCTGTGGAATCAGCTCGTTCACTACCTGCTAAATCTACTAGACTAATTTTGCTTTGCTGAAATATCAAAAACATTTAGTAAATCTTATGTATTCAAAAAAAGCAAAGTAATGCAAACTGTAATATTTCGACTACTATCTGGTTTTCAACATTTTTTACATACTAATTTAAAAATTATATTAATTGAAGAATTTGAATTCTGACAGGAAAAACAATTTAGATTACCTAAATAAGTATTTTATTGCAGATATAGATATGAAACATTTTGTAATTCCCTTTCCATAATACATAATCAAATAGAACAAATAATATATAAATAAATACTGAATTGAAAAAAAGTACATAGTTTTGGATTCAGTTAAAAAAAATTCTACTAGGAGTTAAAAACAAGAGATAAATAACTTTAGTTTAAAAATGTAAGATATATTTATAAAGAAAAATACATGTATACAATGATAAGCAATTTTTCATAGTCCACCATCATTTATTAAAAAATTCATTAATGATACTACATATTTATAGTATTTTGAAATGTTAGGGGGGAAAATCACAACAAATTAAAAAGAATCTCTTTTGCAAAATTTTTTCACTTGTTTTTTCTACTTAAATATACTATACATTTTCTGTTTCTGAGACTCTTGAAAGTTACAAAATTGAATTAGTAGTTTTAAAATTTATATTTTCAGAGTCAGGATCTACAAAATAAGAAATTAAATTTCTAGATTTTAAGAAAATTCTAGTGCATATTTTTAAAATTCTTAGTAAAATAAATAAGAGAATTAATGTTTTTGTATTGATTGCAAATTATGTAAAAATTATAATACTAATATACTGGAAAGAAAGTTTCATATTGATATGACAATTCTTGTTTTAAGCTTATAAAAACAGTTTTATTTAACAGGGAAAAAATTAACAAATTGTTATTATCTTTTAGTTAATTATAATTCAGGTATTTACTGCTTGTTATTTCTTGAAATTTATGGCTTATTTCCTTTATGCATAGTTATAATTTAACTATCAAAATAATGTTAAATAATTTTTCTCAACATTTTTTCAAAACATTTTATAAATATCTTTTACAAAGTTAAATGATATTTAAACTAAAGATCAATAGATGAACACAAAACTAAGAAGCCTAAAAATACACAGCAAAATCGAAATTATGATACATCATTGATTTCTATTTTTTAAAAAAAATCATAATATATATTACCTTTTCAGCAGTGAGGCCACTATCTTTATCATGCTTCTTCTGAGTGAAAATTATTGTAAAAACAGCATGAGAACGACTGCTAGTTTCATTCATGTTAGTTGCTGCAACAGTCCTAAAATTTACAAAAAATATTCAGTCTAATCTAAATTTTGATGAAAAAAATACATTACTCATTTTAAATGAACAGTAGTTATATAAGATAAGGTAATTTACATATTACTGTTTTGAAAACAAAATATACAGGTAAAAATAAAAATTACCTAGCTTTGTTTCCTTCATCCATTAAATCATGAATATCTTGATATGAAGTGACAGCTAATTTAGAAAGATCTTCAACATATGGGCCTAATAAAGGATGCTCTCTGACCCTGAGGTTATTTTTATTTTTAGGATTCAAAAGATCACGCACTCTCTCACAATATATCTCCATATAACTTACCTATCACAAAAAAAAAAAAAAAAAAAAAAAGCAATAAAAATTTCTATTTAGAAAAAGAAAATCAATATGCAACATCACTTTCATTGCATCTTATCTTATAAGAAATCTAAATCAGCCAATCAGTTTAATAAAAATGAAAATGTACCTCTACTGAGAAAAGAGTGTCTTCATTTTGCACATTTTTAATTTTACGAAAGAGATCTTTACATATGTGAGGAATTATTCCTTCTTGTCCTTCTTCTTGTTTACCCATCATGGTATAACTTTTACCAGCTCCAGTTTGACCATATGCAAATATGCATACATTGTATCTGTAATAAATTTTTAAATCAACTTTTGTTTTAGTAAAGCAAACGAGAAATACACAGAATTATACCAAAGAATACTGACTGAAATATTGTCCAGAAATAATCAAACCAAAACTTAAACTCCTGGAATATATACTAAACTTAAAAATTTAGAATTTTATCATTTATACCCTTCAAAAGCATGTAGTAACATTTCTTCTCCAATGTCCTTATATACAGTTTCTTGAGATGCAAATGCAGAGTCAGTTGGCTATAATAATGAAAAGCATAAAAATTGAATTTATAAGTTGATATGATTGAATACCTGTTAAAATGAAAAAAAAAAAAAAGAAGACAAATAAAATTAGCAAAATTAATATTAATTTTACAATTTATAAATACAGCTTTTAATCATTCTTTGTACTCATATTATTATAGTCTAAAACTTTACATTTTCTGAGATGTATTTAAAATAAAACTGAAAAAAATTTAAAAATAAGAAACAAAAATTATACACCTATATGATAAAACATTATATATAGAAACAGAATTTGTAAAAAATTGTATTCAACAGAAATGTGCCCCGCCCAAATTATCAAATGAACTAATTAATCTAAGAGAAATTAATCAATGCTTCAATACTTTTCATATTGCTTTTCAATCCCTTCCTTTAAATTATTTTTTATACCAGCTGCATCAATTAAATCAAATTAATTTATAATGGAAATAACAGAAAGAGTAAAATAATACTCTCAGACAACTTTTAAACAACAAATTAATAATTTTATACATAGCAATATATGTTATTTTTATACAGATCAGTTTATTCTGAAAAATAGAAGAACATTATTAATTTATTTAAGAACAATTTCTTTTTTTCTAACTTACACCATGGAATAGACAAATTGGCATAAGACAAATATTTTATTTTTGGTTATTTTGAAATTTGTATCTGTATATCATAAAAAGCTTCAACAGGGAAAATAGATTTACAGCTACACTCAAGTGAAAATAATACAAATTTAGAGTTAGAATTCTGTCTAGGTATTTTTTAAAATAAATACAAGTTTTAGAGAAAAAAAGTTGAACATTCATCAAGAAAAGATAAATCACTAATAAATACAAATGATCAGAATTTAAACAGTAGGTGAAAGATAAGATTTCACAAAGCTTGAATATCAAATGTAAAAATGTGCCAGAAACAAGAAAATTACTTTTGAAACAAGAAATACAACAAATAATTTAATTTTATAACAGTACAGGCAATTAAAAAAATCATACAAAAATTCAATATTATTAAAAATAAATTTAAAAACAAAAGTAAAAAAGCTACTACACTTACATCTATTGACAAATAAGAGTAATCATAGTTAAAACTTTTAATAGATTCTTTTGAATTGGGAGGACCTTTCGGGTTCAAAATACCTACAAAGACAAAACATCTCTTTTTAGTAATTAAAATAAAACAAACTAAAAATGTTAACAATAATAATAGCAATAAATACTCACTGGTAGTGTTTCCACCCATAGATATTATACACTTGCATCCTTTGTGAATCTCACGATTATTGAAAGGGCGCACCCTCACAGCAACTTTGACAGACGTCATTTTTCTTTGTTAATATATAAATATTTATATATATATTCAAGATCTATATTATAAAGCAAATAATAAAAAGTCAATTAAAAATACAAGAAAAATACTCATTTACAAATAAAATATATATCTCAATATCAGAATATCTTAATCACTACATATCTATATATAAGCAGAATATGTACACATCATATAAAACAAGAAGAAAACTAAGTAGAAATATTTAAGTATTAAAAAGTAATCATAATAATTTAGATAAACAAATGATACATCCATTTTCTTTTTCTAGGTTATACATTTAAACAAAAATATATAATGTAGAAAATGAAGTTATAGGGGGGGGAATAATTAAATATCATTCAAAATCACTTTGTAAAGACAAATGAGTCATAATATAGATGCAGATAAATGATTCCAGAGTTTTCTAGTAACTTCTACAGAAACATAAATTGAAATTTTAAAAAAATCAAAATAGAAACATAACTCATATACATTAAATTTAAGTTTTTTTCATCAAATTTATAAGATTAATTGAACAAATTAGAAAAAGGTCAATAAGCATATTCATACATAACATAAACATATTTACAAGAATATGTTACAATACAGAGACTTATTCCAAATAATTACTTGCTTAAGTAATACATTACATTGTATCAAATATGCTGAAGCACCAATATAACTTAGGACAACTTACTATCTATATTTAGATGCCTAAAAACTACACAATATAATGGTCACTGATTTAGAAACTACTCCTTATATAAATATTGATTTTTTATGAAGCCATTTTGAAGTTTCAGACACTCCAAGCAACAATATCATACACATTTCTAAACAGATGACATGTAGGACAAATCAAGCAGTATTTAGAAGGCATAAAATTCTTAAATAAAACTTCAGTTAAAGGATTCAATATGTCTGCTTTGTAATTTAGGAATAAGACCTTCTGCGTCACAGCTCTGGACAGCTTTCCCCCACATATAAACCAACACTACTCTCCCCAACCAATAGTAGAATCACCTTGCATGCCCACTCACCCCAAAAATCAATATTCAGCATCCAGACTCTGAGAGCTTAGAAAGCCTGCATTACTGCACTCTCGTTCACAACCTTTTGCCTGTTGTTATGGAGAATGACGTGTTTTAAGAGCTCCAATATTTTTTTTAAAAAAATATGGTTCACATTAATCGAGAATTTTAATATTTCTTTGACACAAACACATAATAATAAATGTTTTGTGAATGTATGTTCTTTTAGAAGCATTTAATATAGCATATTACATCTATTTTTATGAAAAAAGTTTCCTTGGTATATTGTAATGAAATGTTTAATTATAAATTATTTTAAAAAATGAACTAATAATTACAAAATAAAAAAGAAATAAAAACACACATGCATGAAAGAAAAATAAAAATCAAATATACTTTACAAGCATGCAAGAATTGTAAATATATTATTTTAATTAACTTTACATGACCTTTAAAATAAAATTATGTAAAAATAAGGATAAGTACATTAATAACAATATAAGTAATTTAGGCATTTTGATTCAAATTATTTCTAAAACACTGACATGCCAAAAAATATATCTTAAATTAATCTTTTAAGAGTTTTATTTAAAAAAGTATTTATTATATAGTAATAATTATATGTCAAATAATTTTTCCAAGTTATGTGATAAGTTTCCTTATGGATATAATTACATGAAATCAGTATGGGGGGGGATATATGCAATTTATCACTTTAGTTTTTAAGCATAAAATTAAATATTTCTTTGAATTTTGATTAAAACAAGCAAACAGTTTGAATGTGGTTGAGAAAAAATTTAAATGTGAAATTTATTTTTTATATTGTTTAAAAACTAAAATAATAAAGATTTTTCCATTTTAAGCTTGTTGAATATTATTAAAAAGTTATTGATAAAAAATTAATCTTTTGCCATTATAATAAATGCTTTTAACTTTTTTTATTATTTTTTTCATGCGTTTTTTACATGGAAAACACAGAATTAACATTTAAAAATACGAACTATTTTATACTTAATTTAATTCAAACAAATTTTCTGAATTAAAGAGTGAAATACAAATTTAAGGGGGGAAATGATATTATAACTTACATGAAGGAAATAAATTTTATTGATATACTGGTTAAACATGAATGCAATACACACAGAGAAATATTTAGGTAAAGAATATCCAATTTCTGTGAGTACGAAAGGTCATGATTATACAATTTATTGCAGAAATGAAAATATGACACACATTTTTCTCTAAGAATATAATTTACATACATTTAATTTATATACTTTTTTATGAATTCTTGATTCAAAAATCTAGTAAAAAATGAATTTTCATAATTTTTCAAATCTTAAAGGTATGAAGAATCATTACAAATATATTTTTTTAAAAGTTAGAAAGAAATCAAATGTATGCATGCACATACACAGAGAGAATTACTACAACATACATTTGCATAAAATTTAAACATGCATGAAACAATAATTACTGAAAACACATAGATCAACCTTGAACAGATATGCCTATGTATCAATACTATTTTTTCCATCAGTGTATATAGTGACCTAGACTACAGATAGTATCATGTGATTAATTTGTCATAATGGTCTGACCTGGTTTAATCTTGATTTAACCCCTATGATCTTTGACTATGAGGGTAGTGAATAATAACAATAATATATTGAAGTGCAAAGCCTTTATTTGCACTAAACTATTACATCATAACAAATATTTCTTTTTCAACCCTAACCTTTTTATGATCAGAAAGTAAATATCTGTTAAGAGCTGAGTAATATGAGTCAAAAAATAAAATACATGATTCTGACACTTTGATATATTCAAATGTAATGCATATTTTATTTTTCCATTTCAAAGAGAAAATTAATAAAATGAATCCTGAAAATAATATTACTTACAAATTAATAAAAGGAGATATAAAAAAAAATTAACCAATATTGTAAAATAACATTTTTATGGTGGTTTTACAAGGAAAAGATTTTTTGATTAATTTTATTGCAAAGCCAAAAACTCATAATGAAAAATAAAAATATTCTTTTTCATAAAATAAAAAAAACCCACTTAATTCAATTTTTATTTTTAAAAGAGCAAAGTATGTTTTGAGAAATTTCAATGCAGGACTATGAAGTAATCTTTAAATTTATCATGGAAAATTTCTCTATTTTTTTCTGAGAGATTTGATTCACATTACGTCTAATATTATTCAGAAAATTCTTCAGAATTTCAACTTTTTCACAAAACCATTTCATTAAAAATTAATATCAGAGAATATTTTTTCCTTAAGAATGCCAAATCATTCAGTGGAAAGAAATCAAAATGCATGTATGTAAGCAGAATATTAATAGACTCAAAACAATTTTGTAGATTTCTTTTAATAATTGCTTCAAGTATAAAAAATTTAAAATCATAATATTTAGAGAATGCTAAGAAACAACATAAGAAGTATGCTCCTTTTTACCTATAAAAATCTTCTTACATTAAGGAGAGGACTAAAAATTGAGATTAACTCTAGGAAAAACTGGTAAAACATTAAGAGTTGAAAATAATTATCAACTTAGATGTTTTTGATATTTTCTACGGTTGAAAGTCAATTTATTTTTGGAAAAAACTTAAACAGTAGAATCTTGATATTGTGTCACTCAAACTTCTCTATTGCAACATTTTTATCCCCAATCTTCCCCCTAAAACACTCATGCCTTTAATCAAAAAGATAATTGAAAACATATTACGCAGCATGTTTACCAGTTACATAAGTTTGCATTTAAATCCTCTACTTTCAATTAAATGATTATATTGATTCACAAATTAAAAGGGATATTAAAAAAGCTATTGGTGCAAAAATTTAGGGAATATCATTGAAATAGTTTTATTAATTTCTACATCAGTGCATTAAATGATTAGAGTTTTCTGAAAACTAATTTGACCAATAGATAATTGATTGTTTATTACCATCACACTTAGAAGCAAAATGAGGGCTATTGGTGATGGACCTTGTAATTTTGAACCTTGGTAAAATGATGAGGTCAACACCTGAGCTAGCACCTCGATCTCCAAAGTTTCATATCATGCCAACAGAAGGACTATCAACAGATTTTACGTACATCATCCCTACTAGATGGTGGATCTTTAGTGGAATCAGGGATTGAACTCATGACTCAATGAAGAAAGTTACAAGCTGTGAATTTGCAACCATTACTACTAGCTACTGTGGCCACCTTTTACCAATACAAGTAATAGATTTAAAAATAACAATTTAGAAAAAAAAAAAAAAAAAAAGTCAATGAATTTCAATGCCTTTTTACCCCACAAAATTCTACATAAAATAATTTCAGAAAAACTAAAGAATGATGAAAAATTACAAACACAATTAAGAAACATTCTGAAAGTTAGTTGTTTGGCATAATAATTAACCATTGGTACAGGCCCATTTTCTAGGAATTAAATTCAACTCTAGTACAAATATAATGGTTTATGGAATTGTATAAATTTGAAACATTTATATATATATATATACACACACACACATAAACTTCAAAGGTGTTTCTCCTTGTTAATAACTATACCAGATTTAATGTAATTTTGAATACTTTATTAACTTCCTACATTACCCATATTCATGATTTAGTCTAATAGTTTATGTTTCTGTAATTAAAATTACTGTTACAGGAAATAAGGTTACAACTGTTATTATTAAGTATATTTCTTATGAAGTTTCAGTTGTTCACCATCTAACTTTTTAATAATAATAAATAAATATTTTGAACTATTAATTAAATTTTTTAAAATAATTTCATTTTAATATGTTAAATTAAGATGTATCAAATAACATTAATTTTGGAAAATTATTTAAAAAAATTGCTTTATTTTCTTCAGTAGCTTTCTTTTTTTCAGCAAAATCTGTGACAATTTAATATGCATTACAATAAATAAAAAATGGGCAAACTATTTTTTATATATATATTTCTTAAAAAGAAAATAATGACATAGTATTTAATATAAGATAATTTCTTATGCAAGGTATAACTTTGTTTCAGAAGGTAAAAGGGAAGGTTTTCACTAATTTATAGAATTAAAAAAAAATGAATTAAACATTTCAATGATGTATTTTAATGACTTGAAGTCAACATAACTATCATAATTTTTTTTTAATCAAAAAAAAGTCAGAAATCTAGCAAAACATTCATAATCTGAATTTCACAATTTTCAATCATTCTTTTTTATTACTTTCTGTGCCTAAGCAATTGGTATTCTCTCTCTTGTTATTTGGGATTGCTGAAAACTTAAGGGAAAAAAAAAAAAAAAAAAGAAGAATGTAACATAAATTGTATTTTGTTTCACAATGGGTTTAGGGAAGTATATATATATATATATATATATATAGAGAGAGAGAGAAAGTCACTTCTCAACATTGTGGAGTCTTAGCGACCACTCGTGTCTCAGAAAATAATGTCATGGATGAAATTATTACTAACTTTAGAAGTGGGGGAATCTTCTGATTCGCAAGCTTTAAAAATTATACTTCCTTCATTTGATTTTTTAATGTTTGTAAAGCACTTGTGGAATATTACAAAGAGGAAAAACAAATGCTTGAGGAGCAAAACTAGACCACATATAATATAATTAGAATTAAAGTCATAGAATGTTCTATGCATTTTAAAGGAGAAATGTCCCATGCTATATTTAATGCCATTTTGAATTCCATGCATGGTCTTATGTGATCCTTTTTTTTTAGAATGATTTTTATTAATAAATGTTTTCTAAATTATTTTTTTTATGATTTAGCATATTTTATTTTATCATTTAAAAAACAAATATAACTATCTCCCTTTGATATTTATTTTTATTTAATGGTTCTTTAACCTGGAAAGACTTTAAGACTACATAAAAAGAAATCAACACATTTTAACAAACATAAATTTATTAAAAGTGCAAAAGACATAAAAAAAAAATTAATAATTAGAGAGAAATGTTTAGCATCAACCATAGGTTAAATGAAGGGGGGGGATAAACATTATACAATACTAAATGTTTCAATTTTACATTAAAGAATAATAATATTGAATTAAGCTCAGCATATTTCATGGATCTAGTCAATCAAACACAAAATAACATAATCAACTATTATCAATTTAAATGAGTCATAAAATAATATTTTTCAAAAATATTCTCTATTTATACAATAATACTTCAACAATAATTAATTTAGTTAAGTTTCTTTTTTTGTAACCAGGAAAATATGAATAAAACAAATAAATATGTTTATTCTAAAAAAATCCCCCTTAACATGTGTACGCTAAAAAAATTTCCTTAAATATACATTAATACAATAAATAACATAAAAGTTTAGTATTGAATGACAAACATTTTAAAAATAAGTTCACAAACTGCAGGGATCACAGGTATATGAAATAATGGTGATATTAATTAATTATAAAAACAAATTCATTAGAATTTGAATAACTTAGGGATAACTCATAGAATATTGGTTAACCAGATTTTTAATAAACATAGTTTTATTTTGTGAAAGTTAAAAAAAAAAAAGGATTGACAAGTGAATTTTAAAGCTAGTCCGAAAAATTTACATTGTCAAATTCTAAACCAAGCATTCATATAATCTAAATATCCTCATTAGCCACTGTTTTAACAATAACAACAAAAAAGTAACTTCCAAAATATCAAACAAACAAAAAAAGTAATTTTTTATACAATGATTATCCTTCTTCACAATTTAAATATGTTGTTTAATAGGGGTTACAGACACATTGCTTGGTGCATAATGAATAACAGAGGATTCACATATATTTGACATCTAAATAATCATGAACCTGCAAATATGAATAAGCAAAAATGTGCAAAATTTAACATACCCATCTTCTAAGAATTTCTTTTAATTTCAGGGGGAAAAAAATTTGATTAAAACTTTAACATTTTAAATATATATGCAATAAAACTAATTTTTTGTTTATATTCTTTGTGTTTTTATTCTAATTACATTTTTTTTTAATAAAAAGGCCTTTACTTAAAGAATGTGTCATTATACTTTAGCAAAAAAAAATAGTTTTCTTCAATTGCTCAACAAATTAAATTTTTAAAGATTTTTTTTTAAAAAAAAAATTGAGTAAAAGATGAGAAAATACTGAGAATGTAAACAAGTAATAATTTATTATACACATTATTTACTTTCTAAATCTTATTGAAGTTCTTTCTAAATTTCAGCTGAATTACTTTCAACTCAAAATTTTTAAAATTGCATAAAATGCTTCCTTGAATGCATAACATTTGAGTAACACAAATTACCTACTAAGTTTGTTAAAACTTCACTCAAATCCATTTTAAATAAATGCTTAAAATCCAATATACTCAAAATCAAGTCAACAAATATTTTTTTAAAAAAATTCACTAACATTAACACATTTGCAGTAAAATTTCAATTTTGTTTTACATCATATAAGTATAACAAAAAAACGAGGTAGGAGGGGAACACATTGAAAATGTTATCAAAATGTATTTTAATATAAATGCTCATCTAATGAATTTTCAAGTCCTAAACATTAATTAGGCAGTTTCCTTATTGAGTCAGAGATTTGTAGACTACACTGAGAAACTTCTCTTAACAAAAGATTTTTTTTTATTTAGATACAAAAGAGATAAGAGGAAATTACGTATTAAATCTTAGTATAAAAAAGAAATGAATAATACTCAAAGGAAATATGCTATACTTTAAGACGTAACATATTAAAATTATTTCATGCAAAAAAAGATTATTCATATTATAATTATTGATTCTAAAAACTTATGATTTTTAAATAACGATGGCGAATAATTAATGCTGAAAAATAAAGCGTCCATAACCTACAAATTTCGCAGCAAATTATGTCAATGAACTTACATTCTTTGTATATTATTGTAAGATTAAAGTAAGCCTTTATTCATTTGTTTCCCAAAAAAATTTCTGAAAATGTACTCATACTATTTACTTTAGATCGATTCAAACCAAAAATGTCTATATCATATAGTTACTATCAATCGATCGATAAAGGTTCAATAAAAAAAAAAATTTAAAAAAAAGCTGTAACTGATAGTACTTAAAGATTCCAATATATGTTGATTAAGCACGAAAATATAATCAAATATTTACACTTACAGATTACTTCTCAAGTGAATACAATGCAGAAGGAAACATCTTCAAAATTCTTCCAATCTTTTTGTTTATAAATGTCATAGTGATTTTTATTTACAGTTAAAGCCGAACCGCTGAAGAAATAGAGTTGCCTAATATTTATCAAATACTTGAAAAAAACTAAAATAAAAAATATAACTTGTATTCAGACCAATAAAATTGATTTTAAAAGAAGAAAATATAATTAAAAATGAATATATAAATTAATATTGGTTTTAAAAATAATAGTTTTTGTCACATTCTTAAAGATGAGAATTGAGATTTATTTCATCAAAACTGAAATGAAATGTTTATTTTTGAAATGGAAAAGTATTACACGCAACGTTGAATGATATCTCGCTGGCGCTGAGGTAGTGAGGTTGTTCGATCCGGTTGAAGTTGGCTCTTGCTCCGTTTTCAGGGAGTTTTTGTCTTTTACATTTGGTGTTTAAACCATTTTATTTTTGCTGGACTTAGTGTTTTTTTTTTCTTATTCTTTTCAATTGGACTTTGGTAAGTTAACCAAATCTTTTTTTTTTATTTCTTCAACTTTGACGGAGACTCAAGCTGAGTCATTCCATATTTAAAATCACGGATATTGATGAACGAGGAGAAGTAACAATTAGAAACATGACGGATGCAAGGGAAAATAAATACTTTAAAAACCTTAAAAGTGACAAGGAACTTGTGTTAAGATTTGAGACAGGAAATATTCCAACATTTCAATAATTCTAGAAAACAAACTACAAGAATCTACCATACCCAAAACAAACCCGCAGCTTTTACACGCTGAATTAAAAAGTAAAATCTCAAGACATGCTAATATTAATAACATGTCATTCACACGCAGTGGAAAAATAAAATTTAACACCACAGACCCTGTTTGCGCAACCCAGATTCTTGGAATTGAGAAACTCCTTGAAAATATCGGTTAAAGCCAGCCTCGTATGGGAAGGATTCACATCTCCTTTTCTTCTCCACCAAATTCCGACAGACATACCTATAGAAGATTTGGCATCTGAAATACAACTGAGTAATAATATCGAAATTGTTGAAATGCGACGTTTTATTACATCCGGGAGTAATAAAGAAGTTTCTCCCATTTTAATTACTATTCTTGGTACAAGTCTACCAGACAGTATTAAACTTTGGTTCATTAATCACCGCATTCAAAATTTCGTAGATAAACCCCGTCAATGCAATAAATGCTTTAGTTTTTTTCATCCCTCCAGATTTTGCAACAAACCTGCTATCTGTATTAATTGTGGGCTATCCCATACGGGTCAGTGTACCAATGCTACAAACTGTATGAATTGTAAACAGGATCACCCGGCCAATTCTCCACTCTGCCCCTTCTTCATTAAAGAAAAACAGATATTAGATTTAAAATGTACTCAACCTATGGGTGAAGCGAGACGAAAATACCGTGAAACTCATTCTGAAAATTATTCATTGGCATTGAAAATAACAGTACCGAATAAGATACAAGATCTGGAAAAAAAATTAGAAAATATGGTAGTAAATTTTCAAACAGCCCTCGAGAAACAGACAGTATCCTTATTAGAAACAGTTCAAAAAATGATGCAAACTATGTTTTCACAGCTCTGCAATATTATGGAAATACAAAAAGGGTCTGTATCTCCATCCAGGAAAAAAAAGCCGGATCAGCGGTACAAAAATTTTATGCTCCTGTTCCGGATGCATCCCTTCATAAAGAAGGTGCATCAAATAACATAGAAATGGGATAGCTAGTTCATAATCTTTAATCTTAATTTATTTTTTTAGGAGGGTAAATAACTCCGGTAACAATATTTTTTTTTTCTCTATCCTCAAGGGGAGGTTTAGATTTTTTTCATTACAACTACTTTTCCTTAATTTTATTTTTTTTTCTACAATGGAACTGTAGAAGTATACAGAACAAATCTATTTGGTTCAGCATCCCTCCCTTTTCTCGAACAGATATTTGGATTTTTCAAGAAACTTTTCTAAAACCGGATAATAGATTGCATATTCCAGGAAAGACTATTTTCAGACAAGATCGACTTGACAGACCAGGAGGAGGATTGCTCACAGCAGTTCCAATGAATCTTTCTGCTCGTCATATCCCTATTCCATTTCCTCAATCATCTGACATCGAATGTTTAATTGTCCATGTCACTATAAATAACTTCTCTTTCTATATCATTAATTTATATGCATCTCGAGGACTTAATATTATCTTAATTAAATCCTATTTAGAATCTTTAACTGATCCAATCTTCATTTTTGGTGATTTTAACCTTCATCATCCAATGTGGGGATCTAATCACACATCGCAATAGAGCAACGATTTTGTGGAATGGCTTTCCAACTCCAACTTTATTCTTCTTAATACCAAAGCTCCGACTCACAGAAGTACAGTAGGTGCTGCTACACTCATTGATCTTACCCTTTGCTCTGCCAACCTTTTTGGATGCACCAATACTTATGTTTTAGACAGCTCCTTCAACAGTGACCATTGCCCTATCATCACAGAATTTAATCTTCACAGCCCTCTTCAGCGGAATGTAAAAAAAGTAAATTGGCAATCAGTGATGAAACAAATTGAATCTATTTTATACCATATAGAGGAAAACAATACCAATCTCTCGGATACTTTTGCTAATATAATTTCAAATAATACTCGAAAAATTAAAATTTCCAATAAATATTTCCCACCTTGGTGGAACAGGGCTTGCAACAATTTTTACAAACTCAAGAAGTATTTCAGAAGCAAGGCCATACATAATATTTCTCCTCATCAATGGATTCAGTACAAAAAATATTCTAGCAAACTCAGATTTTATATTAAAAATGCCAAGAAAATGTACTGGGATAAAATATGTAACAATGCTAGCAATCCAAGAATCTTTTTTAATATATTGAAAAAATTATCTACTCAAGTGAATCCTGAATCAACTACAAATATTCTTCAAGTTCACAATAGATTTATCACTCACCCGCAAATTCAATCCAACCTTTTTGCTGACTTTTTTCAATCCAACAATATTCTCCACGAACCAATTCCTTTAGATTTTCTCTCTAAAGATAATCTTCTTAATAAACCGTTCCATACATCTGAACTAAGTAAAGCAATTAAAACTTCCAGAAATACTACCCCAGGCGCAGACCAGATCCCTGCTACTGTATTAAAAGGATTAATTCAGAGAGAAAAAAAACTATTGTTCTCAAATATTTTCAACAATTATTTGATAACTCAAAAGTCCCACAATCATGGAAACATGCCCTCATCCTTCCTATTCCCAAACCATACAAAGATAAAACTAAAATATCCTCTTACAGACCCATTGCTTTAATTTCAGTTTTCTCGAAAACGTTTGAAAGAATTTTATCGGTCGCATTACTCATTATCTGACAATTAATCAAAAGCTTAATCCTCAACATTATGGTTTTGTACCTTTTAAGGACAGTAGAACCGCGACTTATCTTATTCATAAGGCAATAGTTAAGGCTAAATTAGGAAAGAATTATTTCGTTTGAATTAGCCTTGATATAAAAAGTGCTTATGATTCTGTATATATAGATGGCCTCCTTTACAAATGTCTACAAATAGGAATAACAGGAAAAATAGCTCTTTGGATTCATGAATTTCTCTCGAATAGATCTTTTCAAATTCGATGGAGGAACGTTCTCTCAATAGAAAAAATTCTTTTTAAAGGTCTCCCCCAGGGCAGTGTTTTATCCTTAATTTTATTTACCATCTACATGTATGATTTTTTTGAAACTTTGGATTCTGGAGTGGAATGTTCTATTTATGCTGATGATAGTTATTTTTATTTATTGTTCCCATCACTCTCTTGATACCATATGTCGCAAACTACAAAATACCCTGGAAAGAATTACTCAGTGGTGCAATTATTGGAAACTAAATTTATGTCATGAAAAAAGTACTATAGCAGAGCTTTCTAACAAAAGAATTCATACTTTTCCTGATGTGTTTTCGGCTGGTTACCCTCTCCCATGGCAAACATCTATCAAATATTTAGAAGTATATTTCTCCAAATGGAAACAAAATACTACCATCATGAACCAAATGAAAAATAAAGCTCTAAAAAAGATTAATGCCCTTAAAGGTATGGCCTACAAACATCATGGTCCACGAGCTAATAATCTTATTCAGTTAATCAACAATAGCATCTGCAGTTCCTTTTTCTACACTTGCCACATCATTAATAAATGGTCGGATCATCAACTAAAACTTTTCAATATTATTCAAACCAAAGCTCTCAGAATCGCTCTAGCTCTATCCTCAATGGACCCCTAATATCGTTCTTTTGAAATTGGCTGGACAAGAATTGCTCTCTGAAAAAATTAGACGGCTGGCTCAAAAATTTTTTATTATTCAAATATCTAATGGGAAATATTCCCCTATGCATCTGAATAACCAGGGTTCAATAAATATAGCAATAATGGAAGATGACAAGAAATGTGTTGATCATATTCTTAGAAATTTGAATACCGATAGGGAAAAGATAATCTCAATCCCTAATCTTATCCATTTCACTGATATTCCTTGTTCAATTTATACGAATGAATTCTGCTTTCAAAACAAAAATCTGCCTATCCCTATAATTAATAGTTCCTTTAATGAATTACTAGAACACAGATTCCAAGATTTTTTTATAATTGCTACAGATGCATCTAAAAACCCAAACATTACTTCCATAGCAGGTGTAACACGAACTACTTCCTTTTCTTATAAAATTAATCCAATCAACTCCATTTTCACGGCTGAAGCTCTAGCGATTTGTCAAGCTCTGGATGAACTTACAGAAATGCATAATAAATTGCTCATTCTATCCGATAGCTATTCAGTTTTATCTGCATTACAAAATTTCTCTATCAAATCCCCTAAGGTGATTCATAGATTGGTCAATAAGATTCTTATTCTTTCTCAATATAATATGCAGTTGGTATTTCTTTGGATTCCGGGTCACTCAAAAATTTATTGGAATGAACAAGCTGACAAAATCGCAAGATCTGTAACGGAATTTGATGTAAATATCGACTGGATAGCTTCAGAAGACATCCATGCATACAATTACCATAACAGACTAGAAAAAACTAAAGGAAATTTTTACTGCAGCAAATATTTTGAAATTTTGGGGAACATTCCTACCATTGATACTATCTCTAATTGGACAAATAACAGAAGAGAGGAAATTCTAGGAATCTAATGTCTCAGCAAAATGATAATTACTCCTGGTCTTTTAAATAAATTTAATTTGCAGGATAATGCTCTGTGTTCTACCTGTAGTAGGATTAATGATCTGGCTCACATTCTCTTAACTTGCGCAAATTATACCTCCCACAGAAACGAACTCTGGAACTTTCTTCAAATAGATTCCTGCTGCATTATCACTTTCAGAGATCTTTTACAGAAAGCGGCATTAAATAAGAAGAACTTTAGAGTTTTTTTGCAGAAAATGAAATTCTTTGACATTTATTAATTTGAAACTTTTTTCCAGATAGGGATAATGGCCCTTGTTGCCCTACATCCCTTCTTCAATCAATCAATCAATAAATCACGCAACGTTAAAGGGAGGGCGAAATGGGAGCGGTTCCTCTCTATGCAGGCATTTCCTGTACGTAAACTCAAAGAAAAACAGGTTGTTTCTCATTGGTGCGGGTGTAAAATTTTTTTTTTTTTTCTGGTTGTCTGTTTTAGCATTTTAGCGCTTTTTATGCATTTACAACTCGTAGGAAAGGATTGAAAAATAAAAAAAAAAAATGATAAAATCTTCTAATTTTTTTTCTTTTACTTAAAAATATTATCTTTTACTTTATAATTTTGAGCTTCTCTTTATAGACGAAACATTTTTCACTAAAGCTAATAAAAACAGGATTTGAATGATATTTAAAGAATTAAAATTGAAAATATTTATTATATATCTACTATTAATTATATTAAAGCAAACACTAAGAATTGATTAATTTTTATTCAAATACGAGTTGAATCTTTATCTAAAGTACTATACCTCAAAAGATAAATAATATTTAAAAATATATCTTTATTAAAATAATCACTGTTATATAATAAAATTTTTTATGCGCATGTATTTTTTTAAAAAAATTATTATATACATGCGCATAAAAAAATTTTAAAAAAATTTAATCAAATTATTAAAAAAAATTTAAAAAATTAATCAAATTATTCCAATATTATATTTTCTTTTAATTTTAAAATTAATTACATATTTATTTCGTTTTTATAAAATAAATTTTATAAAGCATAGTTCCTAATCTCAGCAGATTTCTTTTTTAAAATATAATTTTAAAAAAGTGGTTCAAATTGTTATGCAACACATTTACTATAACATTAAGGCACATGAAGTTTTAATACTTTTCCCTAATGAGTATTAATTATTAAAGATTAATGAGTATTTATTAATCTTCAATAATTAATAAATACTCATTCTTTGAATAAAATGTAAACAAAAATTGAGCTGTAAAAACTGCAATTTTGTTTATTTCAAACTAATTCTTGGAATAAGAATACCGCATTATAATAAATTTGGGAAAAAATTAAATTGCAAAGACAGAAGACGTTTATATATATATTTATTTATTGATTGATTTTTGTGGTATATGGGGCAGCAAAGGCTACAATCCCGTTTAATAGATGTATTTCATTCAGTATATGTCAAAGTACTTTAGTTTCTTCAGGAATATTCTGAACATTAGTTTATTAGCGAAAAAGAAAGCACTTTGAAGGTAGTGTTTTGTTGTGGATTTTTTTTTCAGTGCATTCCAGAGATGATTTCTTTGGGAGATATATTTATTACAATTTAAGAGGATATGATCCAAATCATTGATATGGTTATATGTGCTACATATTGCATTATCCTGTAGATGGAATTTGCGTAAAAGCCCAGGAATTATTATCATTTTGCAGATGATTTGAATGATGAGAATTTCCTCTCTTCGGCTCCTTGTCCACTTGGATATTTTGTCTATAGTCGGGATGTTTCCCCAAATCTTCAAAATATTTACTTGAATAAAAATTTTCGTTTGTTTTTTTCATTCTTTTTCTGTAGATGTTGCTATGGGTATCCACCGATGCAATCCAGTCAATGAAAATGTTGGACTCCGTAATCAATTTTGCGAGATAAACCGCCTGTTCATTTCAAATAATTTTCGAGTGTCCCGGAGTCCGCAGTAGTACCATTTGAGTTTGAAATAGGGAGAGGATAAAAACTTTGCTGGCTAATCTGTGAATAATTTTTGGAGATTTTATATTATAATTTTTAGAGCAGTTAGAACAGATTGACTATCTGATAAAATTAACAATTTTTTATTTGATACCGTGAGATGATCTAGAGCTTGGCCTATGGGTAGAGATTCTGCTGTAAATATAGTGCTAATGGGGTTTAAATTTTAAGCAAATGAGGAATTTTTCGTTATGCCTGCAAAAGAAGTCATGTTATGGTTTTTTGAAGCATCCGTTGCTATTATGAAATAATCTTCGTAGTTATTGCTCACTATTTCGTTAAATAATCCTCTGATGATAAAAGTATGCAGGATTTTGTCCTGATATTCAAATTCATTGGTGTAAATTATTCATGGAAGTTCTGTGAAGTACATCAATCTGGGGATAGAAATTATATGTTGCCCATTAATATTCAAAGCATGAAAAGTATTAGAGATATTACTTTTGTCCTCCTCCAGAATATTAGATGCATAGTACCAGGGCTATTGAGATGCAGAGATGAAAAGTCCGTTTGAAATTTGGAAGATAAAAAAATTTGTTTGCTAGCCTTCTTATTTTCTCCGACAATATTTCCTGATCAGCTATTTGTAAAAGTACAATGTTTGGAGTCCGTTGTGGTAAACCCAGTGCGATTCTAAGTGCTTTCGTTTGAATGATGTTAAAAGTTTTGAGCTGATTATCTAACCATTTATTAATGATATGACATATATAATAAAAGGTGCTGCAAATGCTATTATTAGTTAATTTGATCAAATCTTTTGTTCTTGGACAAAAGTGCTTATATGCTATTCCTTTAAGGCCATTCATTTTTTTCTAAGCTTTGTTTTTCAAGTGGTTTCTTTTTGTAAGGTTCTGATTCTGTTTGGAAAAATATACTCTTAGATATTTAACGGAAGTTTGCCATGTGAGAGGGAATCTTATTAACATAATATTAGGAAACGTTTGCATTCTTTTATTTGATAATTCTGCAATTGTACTTTTATCAGGACTTAGGGATAGTTTCCAATAGTTGCACCATTGTGTTATTCTTTTTAAGCTATTTGCAATTTTCTACTGACTACATCCAGGAACTGACGAGAACAATAAATAAAAATATCATCTGCATAAACTGAGCATTCTACTCCTATTTCCAATGTTTCAAAGATATCATGCATATAAATAGTAAATAATACGGGGTGGAAGGACACTGCCCTGGAGGACTCCTTTTGAAACAGACTTTTGCAATGATAGGTTGCCCCTCCATCGAATCTGAAGAGATCGAGAAATTAGGAATTTGTGAATCCATAGAGCTATTTTCTCGGTACTTCTAATTTGGAGATATTTGTATAAAAGACCATCTATACTGATAACTGAGTCATAAGCTCCCTTTATATCCAGGCTAATTCTCACAAAGAATTTTTTTCCCGTATGGCTTCTAAGATAGCTTTATTAATGAGGTATGTGGCAGTTCTACCGTCTTTAAATGGTACAAAGCCGTAATGAAAAGAGTGAATTTTTCGTTCAATTGTCAGAAAATAAGATATGCGTCCAGTCAAGATTCTTTCAAATGTTTTAGAAAATACGGAATTTAAAGCTATTGGTCTGTAGGATGAAATTTTAGTTTTGTCTTTGCCCGGTTTCGCAATTGGTAGAATAATTGCATGCTTCCATGTCTGAGGTACAATGAAATTCTGAAATAAATACAGAAAATAGTTTAGTACAGCAGTTCTCTGGCTAGTGTTCAAGTTCTTTAGTAAAGTTGCATTAATCTGATCTGCTCCTGGAATAGTATTTTTAGCATATTTTATGGCTCTGTTTAATTCCGAAATATGGAGACGTTTATTAAGAAGATCGTTTTCTTTATTGAGAAAATCTAGGGGAAGTGGTTCGTGAGAACCCTTATTTGATGTACAATAGTTCGCATCTTGTTTAATACGATATCTCAGTTTGCTCGATTACTGTTTATATTGTATCCATAATTGGGGTGAAATATCGTTTATAGCCTTTTTGCGAAAAAAATTGTTGAGTCTGTTTAAATTATTGCAGGTGCTGTTCCACCAAGGAGGAAAGGACTTGTTGAATAATCATATTTCTTTGGTGTTATTAAGGATTATTTCTGAGATTATATTAGTGAGATTTTCTATTTTGTTTCCTATGTTTTATAATGATGTACTTGTCCTTGTTTCATTGTTAAGTGCTAGCCTGTTTTCTTAGAGATTCGCTCATTCTGACGTTGTAGATATAGTTCAGTGATTATGGGATAGTGATCGCTATCGAACGAGCATTCCAATACATAAGTATTAGTGTTTCCAAATAAGTTTACAGAGCAGAGGGTGAGATCAATCAGAGTATCTTAGCTTATATTACATCTGTGGGTTGGGGTAGTAATATTAAGAAGGATAAAATTGGAGTCAGTTAACCATTTTACAAAATCTGTACTATGAGGCGAAATATGGTTCGAACCCCACATCGGGTGATGTAGGTTAAGGTCTCCAAAAATTAAGATTGGATCTATTAAGGATTCCAAGAAGGAATTGATTAATGAGATATTGAGTCCTATTGGAGTATATAAGTTTATTATGTAAAAAAATATATTATTAACATATTATTTGTATAGTTAGCATTGCAATATCTGGTGTTTGTACTATTGAAATGGGGATTTGACGAGCAGAAATATTTGCTGATACTGCTATTAGCAGTCTTCCTCCTGGTCTGTCAAAAAAGATATGTAGAAAAAACACTTTCTTCTTACTTTGTGCTGGAGAGAGGGAAAAAGAGTAAAGAAATATGGTTAAGAGATAAATCCTCTTCCTTATTTCTTCAGTTTCTGTTATCAATTACAAATGCTCCTCTCGCAGTTGTTACAATACGTAAATCGAAATTTCAAAAGCAAACTCAACATCTTTCTGCTTCAAGACAATGTGCTTTGAAAAAAGAGGGGTTTTATACAACTGAAAATTCAAAAATAGCAAGCGATTAAAAAAAACGCCAGTTGATCGCCATTTTTTTCGTCCAACAAGCATATATATATAATCAGACAGTATTACCATACTTTCAAACACAAATCACATTTCCAAAAATCTCAAAAAAATTGACTAATTCTATTTTTTCATTAAAATGGACATTCACAATCCATGAATATTATTTGAACTACTTCTTATCTTATTCAAACTAACGAATTGTTGATAAAGCCATTATCGGCGAAATCTTGGCCTATTCAGTCGATATTGCATTATCTATTTTTACAAAAGGCAGTGAAATTAGAGTAATTTATACGAAAAATAATATTCGTTTTTTTTAGTGGAAATAAAATGTTTGTGCATCCTATTTTGAAACTGGAATACTGATGTTATTTACCATTATTATCTTGTAGTAGCATTCACTACAAGTTTAAATAAATTGTTATAATGCATTTCAAGTAATTGAAGTTATCAGTAACAAGCTTATTCGTATCGCAATTTCTTTAATCCATTAAGCCATTTCATTCAAGATAACTTTTTTTTTGTAATATGTATCTCACACTTGTGAGCTTTCAATACAAATTTCTAATCAATAATATTAAAATCCGAACCACCATCATTGGAAATCATTTTTGTTGAGAATGCTGACAATCTCAACTTTAGTTTTATAACATAATAGATATCTGCCTTCAAATAAAAGATACATTTCTATCTAATTTCATTTAAAACTCGACTTTTCATACAGTTTTGCAAGATTTTCCCACATTCTAATTTTACTGTCGATAATAAAATGCATTTCATACATTTCGTTACAGAAACAAAATATTTCGTTACAGAAGTATTTTACAAAAAATATTTCCATTTACATCGTTCTATACTAAGACAACGATCAAATAACGACGAGTGCCAGTCCTCTCTTATGGAATCCATTGAGTGCCAGTCCTCTCTTATGGAATCCATTGAGTGCCAGTCCTCTCAGATGCGGAATTCTAGTTTTGGGAGTGCATAACCCTCTTGGGTATTAATTACTAGAAATAACCATTGCTTAAGTATGAGGCAGAACATTGGTTATTACACTTACCCAGGAGTTAAGAAAATTATAAGAGTGAATGGACCTCGCGTAACACTGTCGATCACTTTCAAAATTTTTAAAATTTCGAAATCTTAGTGATTTAAGCTCTTAAAAGTTTGTTTACACTTTATTTTCCATTTTCCTAAGTTAGAACCAATTTTAACCACCAAGCGTCGCTAGTGGCGCATAGCTCAATTCATGTTAATTCTTTTTTTTCAAACTCAATCTCCTCGCGTTTAAATTTTCCCTCAAACTTTTAAATTGCATTTTTCTTTAAATTGGTTTCGGTACGACATTTCTATTTATTTCATTTTAATTTTAACTTTATTTTTATTTAGTTACAACCTCTCAAAAACCCGCGGACGACAGCTTTCTCGAAGTCGTTTTCGCCTTCGAACTGAAGTCCCACCCCTAACGTTCTCTCCGCCCATTGCTATATATGCTTCTTAGCTTACTGGCTACAGCGTCCAATGGTAATGCGCTTTCGTAACTTTACTTTCCAAGCTTTTTTCCTTAAATTTTATAGGTTTTAATATTTTTTTTTTTAATTTTCATTATGTGGGTTTTATGGGAAGAGACCACTTAGTAGTTTTGTAAGCAAAATTAAATTTTGAATGTGGATCTGTGAATAGAGTTTGGGTCCTAATAATTTTGTTTTTATGATTTAAAATAGTGGTGAATAAATTTCGTGAGAGTTTGGTGATGTAAGTTTCCATGGACTTAATTTTTGGATTATTGTGAATTACTGTATTCCTAATGTACCAGGGAGAATTGGTCATGATCCTGAGAATCTTATTTTGCAAAATTTGAACTTTTTTCATCTGGGTTGGAGCGACCCAACCCCAAACAGGTGCAGCGTAAGTTATAATTAGGCGAAGAACCTGTTTATAAAGCAGCACTTTGTTTTTTAATGGAAGTCGAGATTTTCTGCGAATTAAGGAAACATATTAACGGATTTTATTCTAAAATTTATCTACTAGATTTTTAATATGCTGCCTGTAGGTTAAGTAAGAATCTAACTGAAGTCCCCGATAACGTATCACCAAAATCCAGTTTATCTCACCTTCGAAAAATTTTAAATTCAAAATTGGGTCAATTTTCTTAAAGTTTCTAAAAATGATGGGTTGTGTTTCGTCAACATTAACTTCAAACCTTCAGTCCGTAAACCAAGGTTCAAGAATATCTAGATAGTTTTGGAGAGCTTTAATTGTATATTTGAAATTGGCACCCTGTGCGAGTACAGCGGAGCATCTGCAAAGAGACAAACATTGACTGTAGCGTGGTGTGGTAAGTCTGATATGAAGATATTGTACAAAAATGAGCTTAAAATGTTGCCCTGCGTACAGCCTGCAGCCACAGTACCTTTATTTGAGTAAATATCTTTAATTTTGATCCAAAATGATCTATTCTGTAAGAAACTGTGAATAATTCTTATAAAGTAAGCAGGAAATTTGAAATTTATCATTTTGTATATCAGGCCATCATGCTACATCCTATCAAATGCTCGCTTAATATCCAGGAAAATACCAAGAGTGTAAAATTTGTGAGTGGAGTCTTCATTAATGATGTTGATGACTCGAATTAGTTGATGAATATTAGAATGACTCTCGGATCTACACTGTTCCGGAGGGATACAATTTATTTCATTATTGTAACTTTTAATCCCATTTAAGATAATTTTCTCGAAAATCTTAGTAGTAGCATATGATGATTTTAATTGAATACATTGGAAATTGTATCGAGCACATAGGCCGCAGAGCGGCCTTCAAGCTCGGGTCGGTATTGTGATGCAAAACTTGGCTTTGGATGGAGTTTGGACTTTCTGCAAGTGAGTGTTCAGTTGCCGGGCTCTGATTGGCTGTCAGCTTGGTCTGCTAAAGTAGGCACTTTGGAGGTATAGGTTTCGGTCAAGGAAGGCGCTGAGTGTCTTGTCTTTGGTTGGTTTATAGATTACGGAGGTGAGCTTCCAATTGGCTGCCCTTGGCTGTCGTGTTTGTGATATGGGTGTGTTTAGTTTGGAGGGCGTGTACGGCTTGTGAATGAAGTTAATAAGTTAATAGCATGTTTTAGAGTAAAAATTTAAGAGTTTAAATAATTTAAGGAGTGATAATAATTAAGGTGGGTTGTAGGAGTCTAGTAATACAGTTCTGGGTCTTTTTGTGTTTTCGCGAGGGGTGTAGTTTTCAAGATTGATCATGTTGTAATTATTAGTTAGGTTCAGTGTTGAGAAAAAAATTTTTGGCTATTTTTTGTATGTGTTTTCTAAAAGTGGGGATTTTAGTAGCTTATAGGATTTCATTATTTCTGATGTACCATCTAGATTTAGTAATTAATCGGAGAGTTGAGCTTTGTGTTTTTTCGAGTAGATTGATATTACTTTTTGCCGCATACGCCCAAATGGGACATGCATATGTGAGTATTGGCCTGAGAACGGCTGTGTACAGAAGCAACTTATTTTTGATATTCATTTTGGAATCCCGGCAGATTAGAGGGAAAATACTACATTTAGCTTTCCGGAATTTTTCACGCGTATATGTAATGTGTGGTTTCCATGTAAGTGTTTTATCGAGTATAACTCCGAGATATTTGGTTTTTTGAGACCACGGGATATGTGTTTTGTAGAAGGTAGGGGGTGGGGTGTTTATGATTCTTTTTCTGGAAAATAAGATTGCTGCCGATTTTTCGACATTAATCTTGATTTTCCAGTCGTTGTAGTAAGTTTCTAGTAGTTGGTTTTCCAGTTATTTGGAAAGTGTTGGAGTTTTAATATTAAGTTAATTATATAGGTTAATAGGAAAATTAGTTTCGGTGGAAAGTTTTTGAGCATTTTATTTGTGATATTGTCTTTGCCTGGAGCTTTGTTAATAGCTATGTTTTTAATATAAGTTGTGATTTCATTTGGCCAAACTGTTTCTGTGGGTGGGTGCGGAGGGGGGTTGTTAAAAAAGTTTTGGAAGGTTGTGTGTACTTTGTGATCTATATCTGTTTTGTAGTTATTTGGTCGTTTGTTTTCAGTGAAGATTTTAATTGACGTTGACGTTGATATTCAATGGGCGCCCGGAGCGCGGAGCGCTCCACAAGCCCAATTCTTGTGTTTAAAAAGACACTTTGGAGAGTTGGTTTTGTCATTCTAAAACTGTGGATCCTGGGTTGATATGATGAATAAGTCTAGATGATCGGATGGTAATTTGCTGAGACATAAGAGTTTTAAGTTGAAATGCATTTGGCGCCATCTGTTGGTTGAGAAAGGTACTTCCAGGAAAGTGAAGAACAGAGAGTCTAAAAACTATTAAGCTGGGAGATGAAGTGGAGATCTTGATCTGGGATTGGTCGACTGGTGAGTAGATGCGATGCTGCGATTGGCTGCCAGCGATTGTGTGTAAGTTTGCATAAGTTTGTTGGGCGGAGCTTGTGAATGTTTGTATGTGAAATGATATTTTTTATGGTGGGTTGTAATCTAAGAGTATTTTCCTGGGTCTTTTAGTTTTAGGATTTATTTGATAGTCTTCCAGATTTTGGATGTTAGGATTATCAATATTTACAAGTGATTTGAAGAAGTTTGAGGCAAGCTTTTGAACGTGTTGTTTAAATGTGGTAATTTTAAGTGCATTATAGATGTCTCTATTTTTCATGAACATGGAAGCCCTGGCGATCATCCTAATAGTAGAACTTTGAGAACTTTCTAAAATGTTTAAATTTGTTTTGGCACAGTAGGCCCAAATTGGGCTAGCGTAACTGATTAAAGGTCTCATGATTGCCGTGAATATAAGGAGTTTGTTATGTATGTTCATTTTGGATCTTCTATTTATTAATGGATATACTTTATGCGAAATTTATCTCTAGTATTTAGAATATGTTTTTTCCAGGTCAGATGCTTATCAAAGGTTAAGCCTAGGTATTTAGCGTGTGTATCCCAAGGAATTTGTTTTTGGAAGAAGGTGGGTGGGTGGGGATTAGTTTTTCTTTTAGTAAATATTACAGCTTGGGATTTATCAACATTTATTTTTATTTTCCACTTGTTAAAATATGATTGGAGTAGCTCAAGGTGTTTATTTATTGCAAATGTAACTGTTTTAGGATTTTTAAATTTGGCGACAATTGCCGTGTCGTCGGCGTACATATTTAATGTTGTTAAGGAGTAATTTGGAATATCGTTTATATAGTAGTTAAATAAAAATGGACCGATTAAACTTCCTTGAGCTACTCCTGATTTAATTTTACGTGGCGTAGATAGGGAATCGTTAATTCTGACCTGGAAAAAACGTTCGTTACAATATGAGTGAATGAGTAGAATGAGTGGTGGGGGAAAATTATCTTGAATCATTTTGTATGTTAGTCCTTCGAGCCAAACTCTGTCAAATGCCTTTGCTATGTCCAGGAAGACTACACCGGTGGATTTTTTTTTTGGTGAATCCAGATGATATGATTTCTGTTAGTTTTAATAGTGGGTGTAGGGTAGAGAGTTGGGGGGTGAAGCCAAATTGATTAGGGTTGTTAAGGTTGTTAGATGTTAAGAAATATTTAAGTTTTTCTAGAATTATGGATTCTGTTAGTTTTCCAAAAGTAGAAAGGAGAGAGATGGGACGATAGTTATCAGGGAGATGAGCGTTTTTACCTGGTTTTAAGATGGGGAAAATAATAGCAGTTTTCCAGTTTTTTGGAAAATGGTTAAAAGTTAGAATTTTATTAATGACTATTGTGAGTAGGAAGATAATTTTTATTGGAAGGTTTTTTAACATTTTATTTGTAATTGTATCCTTACCTGGGGCTTTTTTGTTTTTAAGCTTTTTGATGAAATCTATTATGTCTTGTGGAGTGGTGGGAGTGGTATGTTCGTGTGGTGGGGGGGAGGTGAGGAAATTTTGAATAACAAGTGAAACATTATTATCAAAAACAGGGTCACTGGAGGGGTTGTTTTGAAAATTCTGTTCAAGTTGGTCAGCAAGTGTTTCTGTTTTTTGTTCGTTTGTTATGGCAGTTCCATGTTGTGTGTTAAGTGTAGGAATTTGGGATCTTTTATTTTTGAAAAATTTTGTGATGTTCCATAGAGAATTATCTTGAGTATTTAGGTTTTCAAGTTTGAGATTCCATGATGTTTGGGAAAATTTGTGTACTTCTTTTTTAATTTTATTTTGCAATCTATTAATTTGTGTTTTAATGTTAGGATTGAGGGATCTTTGGTATTGTTTACGAAGGCTATTTTTAGTTTTAATGAGGTCTTTAATATGGGAGGGTGTAAATGTTTGGCTTGTGTGTTTAACAGGTTTGGATGCATGTTTGTGTGAATTAATAATATTATCTGTAAGAGTGTTATTGTTATTTTCAAGTTGTTGAATGTTGTTGATATTTGCGATATTTAAAAAATTAGTGGTGTTTTGCAAGTGTGAGGAGAAAGCTGACCAACATGTGTATGTGGATCTATTGTTGATTTCATATGGGATTTTGTATGTAACTTCAATTAAAACCGGGTTATGGTCGGAGCTGAGTTCTGGGATGGAAGAAATAGTAAAAGGATGTGAAAATTTTCTGAGGAGGGCAATATCTATAGTTGAATGTGAGTTATGGCCGTATCGTGTGGGAGTTGGGGGAAAAAGAATTTTAAGGTCAAGTTGGTTAGCAAAGTGGTTTAGTTGGTTTCCTCGTGTGCTATTTTTATTGCAGTTCCAGTTTTGGTGATATGCATTGTAGTCTCCAAAAATGATACAGTTACTGTTTGTTTGAAGTAAATTTTCCAGATCTATTGTGAAAAGATGTGGGTCAGTGCTAGGGGGAACATAGATTGAAGTAATTGTGATAGGCTCATGGTTGGGGGGAGTAAGGACTATTGATGTTGATTCGACCCATTGGTGTGGTGTGGTAGGTAGGGAGTGATGTTTCAGGTTTCTTTTAATAAGGATCATAGTTCCGCCTGAGGCAGCTCCCTCAGTGATGCGATCATTTCTATAAACTGAGTAGTTAGGGATGAAAAATTTTTGATTAATTTTGAGGTGGGTTTCTTGGATTAAAGTTATGTCAGGTGAGTATTTGTTGATGAATTCATTTAGTTCTACTACTTTGGATTTCACACCATTGGCGTTCCAAGAGCATATCGTTAGACCCAGGGGGTTGAAATTTAGGTTAGGGCTATTAATCATCTAGGTTATTGTTCATTATGGCTTCTAGTATTGCGAATTTTTTGTTTTCATTAGATTTTGCGTTTTTGATTTTTGGTAGGAGTGTTAGGAGACCAGGTATCAGGGAGAATATCTCAGCCAGTTCTTTCAGTTGCTCTATTGCAGTGAGTAGTGCGTTGATAGGATTATTTTCGGTTCTTTGCCTGCTGTGTCGATTCTTTTCCAGTTTTTTGGATGGAAGATTTTCTTGGGGTGGCGCCATCTGTTGGTTGGATGTAAGGGCATTTGCATACGTGATGTTTTCTTTGATTTTGTTTGTAGAGGATTTGATTTCTGAGCCTTTAGGTGGTTTAGGGAAGGCTACACAGCCTCCGTAAGATGCAGCATGTCCTATGGTATTATAGTTTATGTATTTAATATCTTCAATTTTTCCCTGTATTTCACAGTTCCTAGTAGGGTGGTTTCCTGAGCATTTTATACAACGTGGTTCCATATGGCAGTTCTGGGAGGAGTGGTGGAAATGGTTACAATTAAAGCATTGGGTTACTTGGTTGGATTTGTACTGGTCGACGGAGATGGACATATAGCAGATGTTGGTTAAATCGTATATTTTTTGGTTTTTATCATTTCTTGGTAGGGTGACCATGAAGACCGGAAGTGGTAGCTTTGTTCTCCTGTTTATTAATTGATTAACTTTAGTGTAGGTAAAACCCATGTCTGTTAACTCTTCTTCAATATCTTCAATTGGAGTATCACGCGGAAGTCCTTTCAAAACTATTTTTAAAGGCCTGGAGTCTTTCGGCTGGATTACATAGTATTGGTATGGGGTGTTTTCTAAAGTTTTAGCCAGTTTTCGGTATTCTTCATGGGAGTCGGTGTACAGCTTAATGTATTCGCCTGATAGCCTGGTCCTAAGTTTTGGTACTGCATATGTTAGTTCTTTGAGTTGCTGTCTGTAGTTTTTATGGATTCTTAGCATGATTGGGGGTGGGAGATTTTTAGGTGTGAACGTTTTTTGTGGCTGAGATTGAGTTTTTGTTGTGTTCACTTGTGTTTGTGATAATGTAGGTTGATTTGCAGGTATGTTTTTTTGAATTTCTGATATTGTTAAACCAGCAAATTTGTTTTGTGTCTGAAGTGGGACATTTTGAGTTGTGGTTAGATTAAGCTGTCTTTTAGTTTTATTTTTTGGAGGTGTAATAAAGCCGTCAGAGTCAGTTTTTCTTTTTGTGGTGCTTTTGTTAGGTGTGGAAGGTGGTGTGTGATGCGCTGGGCAGCCTGTAGCATCGCAAGGCGCTAGAGAGGAGTACTCACCAGTTAGCAGTTCCCGCTGTTTCATGAGGCCTTGGATCATGGCACATTGGTTAGAGTAGATTGGATGATTTACGAGCCCTTGTCTTTCCAGATTTCTTATCAGTACTTGGCAGTGGTCTATGGAATCCGTGTAGGTCTTGAGTTCTCTTTCAATTCCTCTTTTGCGTTTGCAGCTAACATGGAAGTCCTCGTGGTGAGTAGGAGTGGAGGCACGTGAGGAGCTTGCACTTGAGATCATATCCTGGTCCAGCAGCGATTCCGAGTCCGAGTCCATTGTCAAAGTAGGGATAGAGGCAGAGCAAATATGGGAATTATTTCCCTCGCAAAAAAGCACTTAAAAGTGCTGCTGAGAAAATAAAACGATGATAAGTTTAAAAGCGGTATTGGTAAAACGAGATTGAATAGCTACTCATCAATCGATGGTAGTTCGAATCAGCTTCTCAGACGACCTCATTCAATATCGATTTTAATTGACTATTTAAGTAGTTAAATTTTATATGGTAAAATTTAATAAAATAGTGGTGTTAAGTTTTTAAAATTTTAAGTGAGCAAATTAATGCTTTGTAATTTTATTAGTTTTCATACAGCTAGATTTAAAAATATAAATTATTAGTTTTGTAAATTTTAAAGAACGAAATTAATGAATGAAATTATTTAATTTGAAGGCAGTAGATTAGTAGAAATATCCTTCTTGTTTGTTCCGTCTGGTCGTTTCGTAGAATCAGGAGTTTCCCTCATGATGTCGAGAGGATGAATTTCTATTGGTTGGTACGGATTGTTGTTATCTATGATGGGTGGAGTCTTGCGGTTTCTGTGATTTTTTGAGTGCAGCATGAGAAAAGTTGAAATTTAAGTAGGGGGGATGATTAATCAAATAAAATAGCCCGTGGTCTGTGGAGTTTTACGTTGCTTCTGAGGGGGTGTATTTTTCTATGGCTTGAGTTGTTCTATTAACCTCCTAAGACCCAAGGTCAACTTTGAACCATTAATTTCAGAATAATTTGTATCAATCGGTTCTAAATATATTAAAAAGTACTGAAAAAAATGTTAAAATAAATATTTTAATTTTTATTTTTGAGAAATTAAGTGTCTTCTGGAGGAGACATTGGGACAAAGTGACATCATAATGTTAATTTAAAATATTTCTTTAATGTTAATTTAAAGAGTAATTTATAATAATTAGCATAATGTAAAATTTGAATCACAAAATATTCCTGTCCGAACTGTCTGCAGAAGAATCCTATTTTCTAAAATTTACCATTCGTTTTTTTCTCTCCATCTCTCTTTATCTTATACTATGAAATAATTTCTCAATTTTAAGTTGTTTTTCATTGAAAACTCGTGATTTCCAAAAAATGTTGTCTGCGAGTACGGGAGTTATAGTTTTCTTCTACCTAATACATTCGAATTCTGGGAAATTTTTAATTAGACATAATTACAGTGACCACTTATTATGTTTCATTTCATTTTCTGACAGATACAGATTCTTTCTTGTATCCTTTAAATATCCACATTTGGTGAATGCAGAAGAATATCCTTCCGAGCTGAAATAAATTCCATAATTATAGTTTGAAATCGAAAGATTTTGATAGCCATTGACTCAATGTCTCCTACAGGCGACACTGCGTTCTGATTCAGAAGATTTGAGTAAGAAATTAATAATGTCCCATATAAGCAGCAAGTTTAAGGAATTCAACAGTATGTTTAATAATTTTTTATTACACAAATAATAAAAAAATCTGAACACTTAGCGATGCGCAAGCGTATAATTTTCTTTCTCTCGGAACACACCATTTTCATTTTACTATAAATAAGATACGAATGCAAAATGTTCACTAAAAATCCTTTTTTTTTTTCAGAACTACCATCTATTAACAAGAAAGTTAACTAATTCTGGGTACCAATGACGCCTTTTAACTTGGCGGCATTTTTTGAAAGTGTTGCTTAGTGTCTCCTACAGACGACGCTAGGACTGAGAAGGTTAATTGATGTATCAATTTTGTAGAAGAATTTTCGGGATAGTTTCTTGATCCCGAAAATTCTTCTATTTTATGGAATTTTCCTGATATCAATATTCCTCATATACCAGGTGGCTTTAACTATAGTGCGTAGGGCTACTGTTTGTAATTTTTCTAGATAATCAAGGGTGGTGTCTGCACAGTGGGACCAGATGGGACAAGCATATGGCAGGACAGGTTTAATTATCAGAGAATAGAAAAGCAATTTATTACATCTACTTAATGTAGATTTACGCGAAATAAGGGGAAACATACCATGTACTACAGATTTATACTGTTTTTTAATTTGTGTGATGTGTTGTTTAAAAGTGAGTTTTTTATCCATCGTTACTCCAAGTTATTTTGTGGACCAGGATCTGGGGAGTTTGTAATTTGCGGATAAATATCTGTCTCTATCTTATTGTTGTTTCTGGAGAAGATGGCCTCTGTCTTGGAAACATTCAGGGCTATTTTTCAAGTGGAGTACCATTCTTCTAGTTCCGTGAGGTGTCTGTCAAGTGCGAGGCCGTTAGCCTTAGATCTAGCGTTTATTGCTAGTTTGACATTGTCATCTTGTATTGTTTGGTTGTGATTTGAAGATATAGTGAAATGAGTTATGACTTTAAAACTTAACAAAACTTCATTTAAAGATTAAAATAGGTTTGTAGCACTCCCAGGGAGGACTACTTAACTGCTTCCCATGCTACGAAATCTTCAAATGATTTTGCAAAACTCTCTTTTTTTCTCCCTTCTCGAGGGTGGTACTTCCAGCGCCGCGTAACGGAGGATCTTAATCATCGCTTGGAGGAGACAGGAACACTACACCTCCCCACCAAGCTCTGACATTATATTTTTACAAATTACATTGACATTATATTCTTACAAATTTAATTCAGCAGCTGAAACTCTTAAAATTAACACTTAAAATATTCACTCAAAACAAAATTAGTTCATAATTATAACACTAAATGCACAAAAATAAGTATAATAAAAGGAAGCAATGCCTAAGCGCGAACTCTATTACCCATTATCAAAAATCATACATATTATAAAACATTAACAAATATACACTTCATGATTTTGAAAGGATTCAAATTAATAAAATATTCTAAATGCAAAAGAATGGTAAGAACACATGAAATAGCACAAATATACAAATATGGAAATCAAAAGAATATCCATGCTTTCAGCAATAACTGATAATGTTCACACTAAGCGTGATAACGCGTCTGCATGTGAGGCATTTCAGATCCCGCACAATGTTTCAAAGTTATGTTAAATCTTTGCATGGAAAATGCCTATCTTCGTAGTCTAGACGACTGCGTTGCACTTTTTGTTAAAAATGGAAACGGATTATGATCCATGTAGAATTCAATTTCGGTGCCGGAAGCCCACGATTCAAACATTTTCAAACTCCACATAGTAATCAATCAGAATCACGAACGCTTCCCGCTCAATGGTTGATCAAGCTTTCTGGGCTTTGATCAATTTTTGACTCGTATAAGATGTTGGACAAATATTTTCATCCAACTTTTGGGATAAACATGCCGCAATGCAGATTGATGAAGCGTCAGAATGAATGATGTACGGCCGTTACGTCACAGGAGTATATAAGGAAGGAGCATCGGCAAACCCACCATTTAATTTTTTGAACACTTCTTCATGTTTATCAGTCCATGGAATTTTGTCGGAGACTCTCTTTTTCGTTAACTACGTGAGGGGATACACAAGCTCCGAATTTTTGGGAATGTACTCACGATAGAAATTGCTTAAACCAAGAACACTAGGTAATTACTTTTTATTCGTCGGAGATGCTAAGTTTCGTATCGCACACATCTTTTCTGAATCAGGCTGATATCTTCCAGAACCGACAACGTGTCCTAAAAATTTCACGAGGGGTTTTATAAAATCACAATTCTTAAGGTTCACAACGAAGTTTAATTCATCAAACCTCGATAAAATGATGTTTAATTGCTGCAAATGTTCACTGAAACTTCTCGAAAATATGACGATTTCATCTCACGGAGGAATTCTCTATAAGGGGCAAGCTCTTCATTCACTATCCGTTGAAAAGTATCAGATGCATTTTTCAGTCCCAAACCCCTGATTTTATATCCATACATTTGGTGGTGGGTTTTGAAAAAGTAAAATCTTTACTTTCTTCCAACATCGGGATTGCCCAATATCCCTTCAAAAGATTTAAAGTAGTTGTTTCGTTAGTTCTGCCGATCGACTGGATCAATTCTGTTGTACCTTCCATAGGGAAATCATCCGTTACCATTGAACAATTCAAAGCCCGTTAGTCGAAGCCCAATCTCATGGATCTGTCTTTCTTATTCACATAGACTACCGGATATGCAATCTCAGCGTTACTTTTCTCGATTAATCCTAATTCCAATAATTCTTCGATTTGTTGATCTACTTTTCTTTTCAGTTCTTTCGGCATCCTGTACATGAACGTTTATTGCCGTTTGATGTTTAGCTTCAAATTGATTATATGGGTGTCAACTTTAGCAATGCTTACATTGCTCGTAAACAGTTTTTGGTTCTTACTTAATAATTCTAGCAATTTGTTTTCTTCATCATCTTCCAGGTGAATTATATCAATATGCTTCAATAACTCTTTCATCCCTGGTCTCAGAGAAGTTGGAGTAGGAAGAACTTATCCAAAATCTTCATCATCTTCGAATATCACCTCGATTGCATTAACTCTTGGGTAATACTTCCTTAACTTATTTCTCTTCGGAAAAAATTATTAAAAAAATGGTGTGATATCCTTTTAAATACGAGTTGAAATTTTAGTTAAGTGTGTATGAAGACCAATTAATCATGCAGATGATTACATTGAATGAGATGCATCATTATTAATTATTTATATTGTTGTAATTTATACGTCAAATAATAACCGTAATTGTTACAAAGAAATATTTTAACACAAGACATTTATATGTTGTAGTAGATGCCTTTCGAAAAAGTAAAGCCTAATTAATTCATTCGTTTTTGTTTGGATGGTTTTAACTTTTTGAAGACGGCGGGTTTCGTGAGGAAAAGGCCCTTAAAGACGGCGCTTTAGGCGATGTTTACTTCCCCCTTTTTTATTGCTGATTGATGGCACCATACATAGGCTTACAATAGAAGCAGGATAGTTGCTAGTATCCGCAGTCAATGGGGATGTTCGCGGCTTAGAAAGTCCCTAAATACAAAGAGTCTCCCTTTCTTAGGGAAACATATTTTCTTGGAGCTCAATGTAGAAATTACGATTTCAGTTCCAAGAAAATTTGAGAAATTTATTCATTTTATTTTTTTAAAAAAGAAATTATTTGTTAACAATTTAAGCTGCTTTTCACCTAGATTTCCTCTTCAATATTATTAAGAGCATTGAGAAAAATAGCACAAAACAATGATGATAATATAAAGCATTGCACAAAAAAATGAAACGCTTATTTCATTGTAGACAAAGGTACACACAATAAACTAAACCAAATTTAATTGATATTATTCAAGTAAAATTTATTTATATTTTGATTTTCAGTAAATTCATTAAAATAGATATAAAATATTTTAAATTTATTTTAAATTCTTTTAAATGCAGGAATTTGATACAAACCTGGTGCTAAAACTTAAAATAATCAAATTAGAAATAAGAAGTAAATAATATACTTCATAAATTGCACGTAATTATAATCAGTATTACAAAATAAAATAAAAAGCAAAATTGCTGATCCTGTCTCTTGATGTTATAATGTAAAATTCAGACTTTCTCAAATCGATGATGAAATAAGTTTAAAAGCTCTTATAAGTATTCACAACATTTGTATGACAATAGACATATCATCATAAATCAACTATGCTTCTTTGGAAACTTCATTATTACTTAATTTATAATTGTTTTTCTCTTTTAGAACATGCCAGAAAAATCTTAAAAATTTAAACCCTCTTAGGAATTTTCTTATATATCTTCCATGAAGGAATGATAGATTTGATGTATAATTGTCATTTTTTATTGTTCCATAATCCATTATATTGTGATACATTAGAATTCATAATACTGAATGAATCCTATGATTAAGTCTAAATTTTATTAACAAGCATTTTTCAAAAATTAAAACTTTATTCTTCTTTGATCTAATTCTTACTATATATGCTGAAAATTATGATAAAATATTCACCGTGGCAAATAAATGAGATGAATAAAAAGCAAAACCATTAAAAAAAAGGTGTTTCGCATTATGCTCTAAAATGTGAGTATCTTAAGGCTATAAATGTTGGCCTTTGTTAAATAGTGCCACATTGTAGAGTCCACAAGTTTTTATCGAAAAAAGGTGACGATTAGGTGTTCCAACGTGTAGCAGAGCTGATACGCATTAAATCAAAATCCTTACGTTGCCGTGGCATGGAAATTAGAAGTGGACGCTCTAGCTCGGCTATCGTTCTCGTTACTTGTTTGTCATTTAAATTACGAGGTCCATCTTATTAATTTGTCCCTTATGTTACTTGTAAATGAAATATTAATAATTTATCAGTTTACCTACGAGTTCCTAAAAATAAATTCTTTAAATACACATAAGAAATTTAAAATTATATTTTTTCCAATAGTAATAAATGTTTTCATTAGTAAAAAAGTGGAAATGCTTTGAATTTTTAGAATACTTCTAGTAAAACGCAAACAATAAGCTGATATCGAAGACAAAATATTATGACTGCAAACATTTTTAAGTTGCCGAGGAGCTTCACGTATCTCGGTAATCTTGTTTATATAAAAGGAATATATGATTCTTATTTGTACTTAATTGTTTCTTTTGCAAGTAATGACAACATACTGGAGTTTCTTACCTTTTTTTTCACTTTTCGTACAAAAAGTTATATTCTTAACCTTTGGATAATCCTTACTTTTTATTTAAAATTTCAAGAATTGCATAAGATTGCTTTAATTCTAAGATTACTGCTCTGATTTTTGTGCGATAATTAACTGATTTTTGTGTGTGATTTTGTGCATATGACAGAGCCAAAGCCAATACATTCCTACGAAGCCAACTCTTTCGATCAACATTCAAAATAATTACAAAAATCTTTCCTTCTCAACGCACAGACTCCTCAATCGGTTTAGAAAAAACTGACAACAATTTTTCATTACTTTCTTCAAAATGAAGGAAAACTTTAGCTTCAAATATCGTTTTTCCCCTCCCCCCCCACTTCGTCTGGACAGTCCCCTAAGTGACTGGGTCCTTTTTACATTATCTCTCAAAATCTAACACAATATCAGTTCTCTGAACGGTTGTTTTCAGTTTCCCGATAACGTTCGCAAAGTAGAAGGCCTTCTTTTAAGTTGGTCGGCATAGTTTCTATTTATCCTATGTCCGACAATGTAACAGAAAAAGAAATCACTTTCTAAAGCTTTATTACGGCAATAAGAGGAAGAACCACGGAATAATAGTTTTCCGGCTACATGAAAGCAACCTTGAAGATTTACAAGAAGGCGGATGTGCATTTCTAGGTTTTATTACACCAAAAAGGCATATGATAATCAATAATGACCAAAACCTGAAAGAATCAACAATAATCAAGAGGGAGAAGCATTCTTTGTCGATATGAAAGCTTTTACAACTTGTTTTTCATGCTCATTTACAGGAGCCATTTGCTTCCCTATTCAGAGTTTCAAACGTTCAATAGCCTTAGAGCGCACCCGAACATTCCTTTTTTTGTACTATCGTACATAAAAAGTGTGACTCATGAATAAATAGGCGAGAAAAAAAAAAGAAAACGAACACATTTTTTCTATTTCAATGTAACTATCTGTTAGATTCTGATTATATTTATATTTCAAGTATATTTTAGAGCATTTTGCAAATTTTTTCGTAATTATTATTATAAAAGAAACTTATTTTATTTTTTTTTTTAAAAAACTTCTTTTAAGTTTCGAAAAATCAGGAAATCCAACACTGTAGAACTTTTAAAGTATAATATATAACAAAAGAAAAAATTTTATTCTTGCTTCTAAGATTTTTGTATAAATCGGGGAATTTTTCTTATGCTAAAGAATTTGTAATATTCGTCTGCTACAAATTTGAAAGAAAAAATATCGGAATTAATAGTTTTTGTTTCGAAGACTCAACTTTTATACATCAATTGTCATAATAAAAAAATGTCGGAATTAGTTTCTTGCTTTTATAAATTCGAAAGACTACAATGTACAGTTTAAAAAATCTATAACAAATATTTTTGTAATTTTTTTTTGTTGCAAATATTTTTTTCTTTTTTTGTTGTTTATACATGATTAAAAAAGGTTTTTTTTTTTTTTTTTTTTTTTTGATGTTTCGATATAAAATTCTTAAAAACTGTTTTTCAATAAGCATAACTTAAGATAACAATAAAAATACGCTTCTGTACAGCAATACATTGTGTAATTATGCACAAATTTTCATCAAAAACAGAATGCAAAAATTGCTTCAAATTCTCCACAAATATATTTTAAGTAGTTTTACAGGTATAAAAGTTAATAAAAATGTAGAACTAAGGTATTTTTAAATCTGCAAAATGCATAGCAATACGTGTATTAGTAAAAAAACATTCATTATGAAAATATGTAATTATATTCTTTAGTATGAAAAAAATAAAATAAAATTCATAAAAAAAAATCACCACTTAAAGTCATAACACTTTTTTGAATAAACTTTGGAAATAAAATTTTTATGTAACATATATTTCTTAGTAATATTTATATATATTATTATTTGAATAATAAAGTAAAGTGGAACTAGAAATTAAAAATTTATTTCCAAATATTTAAATATTGTTTAAGTTCAACATAATAATCCAATAATTTCATTACAGCGGCTCCTTTTATCACATTATTTCCTGTAAAAGGTAAAATTGTCGCTTTATGGATTATTTGTGGGTCGTTCCGAATTATTTTATTTTGTTCTTCGGAGACAACCTCATCTTCAACCTCTGGACTCAAATTTAAAGATTGATCTAAATCATCTTCCTCATTTTCTAACTCACAATCAGAATCAGAATCATCAAAAATTTCGTCTTCTAAATCAGCTAAAATGTTCTGAATCTCTTCCGTGGTAAGTTCTCTTTTACGTTTAGGCATTTTTTTTTTAAAAATTAAATTAATTTAAAATGAAATGATTAAGTAATCGAGATGACAAAATCACTTACAAAAATAACTATGCACTCACCGCTAGTGAGAATTTGAGTATGAAGGAAAAAAAAGGGATTTTTAGGTAAGGGTGAAAGAGGAAACTCTACCCCCTCCCTTCTGAATACAAAAGAAACCGGTCAAGCAGATGATGTTCCGGGGCTATAATAGGCCTCATGCTGATTCGAAAGCTGTTTTCAGGGGAAAGCACGGCTTGGCCGCTACATCGGTCAGCGCCGGCTTTTAAGGGTATGTTCCTTTTGGCCTATAGATCGGTCTGCCGTCTTCAAAAGGTTAATAGTTGAAATTTATAAAACATGTGATTCTAATTTCTGTGGTAACACTCATAGACAATGAACAGAAATCGATTTTAAAAATCAAGTCGAATAATTTGACTCTAGTATCATTTGCTTTGGGTATAATAGCTAACGAAAAAAAGAAGTTACACAATGCTCAGCAAAAGAAAATTAACTTTTCTTATCAGGTAAAAACGTGTTTTGTATTTTAAGGTATAAATAGATCCAGTATAAGTACATAAATGTTCATTGAAATTACAAAAATTATTATTTTTATATATTAGAGAAAGGCTTTCTTTTTATTTAAAGTATTTTACGATAAAAAAAACATTTTGTTAAATTCTATAATTTTTATCACTCCAATGTTGTTATTATTTCAGAACAAAACAATAAACAGCCGGGATGGTTTCAGGAACAAATATTATTTAATACTTGACACGTTCCACAACACAAGACAGGATACAAAACACAGATTCACGAACACCACTCCATCATTCTACTCAGAAAACTCACTTTTATCGTGCTTGCCCATCTAACCAAAAAGAAAATGTGGCGCCATCTAGCTACCGTTTAATAGTACATGAAAGGTAGAGCTAAATTACGATGTTACATCCTCCCCCTACACCTCCGAAGGCCGTCTCGGCGAGGTGGTGTAATAATAGACATTTGATTCTCTCCAGCAGTTTCTCGAGGAGTCAATGGTAGCTTTCGAGGTCTTGCTCTTCTCGTATAGAAATATCGGATGTTATTTCTTCCAACAAAAATCGAGCACTTCCCACAAAAGACGATGAATTCTAATTTTTACTTTAAAATATCTTGGGTGATATTTCTTCTATTTCACTTTAAATATCGGATGATATTTCTTCAAATATAACAAAACGAGCACTTCACATAGCACTTTCAAAATGTCGGGGCGACACACACTGAAACTTGCACACACGTAGTGAGTCGATCTAAGTGAAAAAATTTCCGACGGGTCATGCCCCACGTTCGGGCGCCAATGCATCCCTCCGATGTTGTTATTATTTCTGGACAAAATAATGAACAGTCTGAATGGTTTCGGGAACAAATATTATTTAATACTTGACACGTTCCACAAGACAGGATACAAAAGATATATAAAACATAGATTCACAAATATCACTCCATCGTTCTGCTAACGAAGTCTCTCGCCTTCCATCGAGCTTGCGCTTATCGTGCTCTCACTTCTAACCAAAAAGAACATGTGGCGCCACCTGGTTACCATTTAATAGTACATGGAAGGTAGCGCTGAATTACGGTGTTACAAATTTATATATTTCCTGTAGAAAATTAACAATAAGGCAGAATCTACAGATTTTGCAATTTTAATTTGTGAATTTTTCAGCTTTAAAAAAAAAGACTTGTTAAACGTTAGGTATAACTCACATTTTCAGATTTTTATTTTAAATAATCAAAAACTACAATATACTGGCAATACATAATTAAATTCATTTATAAAATCTTTTATATTGTATTAAATTAAAACTTGAATACATATTTAAGAGTACAAACTGATTTGCTTTACAAAAAAATATGATTCACTTATCGAAAAAAAGTAAGAATGTGCATATAAATAGCAATAATAATGTGCATGTCAATAACAATAATAATTACATTTGAATAAGTGATATACATTTGAAAGCATCTTTTTAGTAGTTTGCAATTTAACGAAATGTTAACAATGAATTGAATGGGAAAAAAGACATTTTATACCACATATATTGTTTGTGTAATGGACTTTTATAATGTTCTTCAGAACATGTAGAATCATGATATCCAAACAGTTCACTTAGAATATAGATTTATTGTTAACCACAAGTTAATCAACATCATCTTGACACAGCAACAACACAAGCAATCACAATCTAGAGTTAACAACAAGTACACAGTTACAGTTATCATGACATCCCCCTTTAAGTTATTAATCATACAATATAGTCATTTAAATAAGATGGTGGTTTACGAACACGGTTACTTCTTCTTTGGACATTACAATTCGACTCATTACAGTGCTGCATATTTTGAGGATTTAAAACTACTTCTGAATCGGAATGGAAAGTACTTATATCATTGGGGCTGTTTCTATATGAAAGGATGTATTTGATTTTCTGATATGTTTTCTATTACGTCTTAAGATTTTGCCAGACTGATTCTTAACAAAATATGACCGAGGATGTAATTTGTGCTTTGAGACTATTTTAGCAAATTCCCAAGTTTTGTTTTTAAAATTTAATATTCTGACATTCTCTCCTTGCTTAAGCTCAGGCAATGGATGAGCAGTTTTGTCATAATGTACTTTTTGGATGTTTTGCATTTCAATCAACTTTTCTCGAATATTATTAAATAATTCAGCATTTAATAATTTATTTGAGATTGACAATTTAGTTTTTAATCTACGATTAAACATCATTTTCAGCTGGAGATAGGTCAAGATCTGAAATAGGGGTATTTCTGTACTCCATTAATCCTACCAAATAATCTCTTTTATCTTCCCTTGCCTTTCTCATAATTCTTTTTACAATTCCTACTGCTCTTTCAACCATTCCATTACTTGGGGAGTAGCGAGGACTAATGAATGCATAATTAAAATCCCACTCATTTGAAAAATTCTTATAAATATAACTATTAAATGGTATATTATCAGAAATTACAGTATTTAGATCACCAAATCTAGAGAAAACTGTTTTAAGTTTAGTTATTACTTCATCTGCACATTTATTTGCAAGTTCAGCAATTTTTATCCATTTTGAGTAGTAGTCCATTACAACTAGATAATTTATATTACTAAAGTCTATTACATCCACTCCTATCTTTTCAAAAGGTCTATAGGGTACCGTGTGTGGTTTTAATGGCTCTTTACTATTAGCTTTTTTAAACTTTTCACATATCTTTCACACACTCTGATACTACATTTTCTATGTCTGAGTTCCTCCCTGGCCAATACATATTTTTTTTGCTAGCTCTTTTCTTGCATTTTTCAATCCCAAAATGAGCTTCATGAATTAGTTTTAACATGTCTTTTCTCAAACTATAAGGTACAATTAGTTTTTCATTGCTAAATAACAACCCTTCCTGAATATATAGATTATTTTTAATTTTATAATATGTCTTTACACTATTGTCTACACTTTTGTAAGATTTAGGCCAGCCCTCTTTGATATATTTTACAATTATTTTTAATTCCGGATCTAACTTAGTTTCTTTTTTAAATTGCGGTAATCTCTTTTCACTCATGTGTAAATGTTTTGAAACAGTATGCACAATATTTAACATTTCAGGATCATCCCTCACAGTTTCATTAACAGGAAATGCCCGTGATAAAGTATCAGCGAGAAACATTTGATTTCCTGGTACATAATTTATTTCAAAATCATACTTTAATAGTTTTAAAATCATTCTTTGCTTCCTGGAAGATATTTTATGCATAGGTTTTTTGAAGACGACAACGCTTTTCTGAAAACAAGACCGTTTGAAAAATGGTAAAAACAGTGTATTACTACGCAGAGAGTTTTCCCCGCGGATCGTCTTGCGCACGGTTGCTACAAACTGGTTTCTCCCAAGGACAACGCCTTGGCGATCAGCCTTTAACTAGAAATTAGGATTTGGCGGGAAAAAATCTTCAACCCCGTAAACTGAAGTATCCTCGAAATGGTAATTGGTGACTTCAATGCCCATTCCGAAATTGGGGATATAGAGATAGAAACTTGGCGGGGGATGCTGTTGAGCATTTTTTTTTGTGTTCCAATAATTTGGAAATTCTTTTTAAAAAACAAGATAACCCGACACTACATGAACAAGCATTTCAGATTATTATTTTTTTTAGCGCTTTTGGTTCTAAATCTATTATGAATGCCTCTACTTAAATAAAAATACAAAGATTGATTCAATCAGTTTGTTTACTTATTTGAAATATACCTGCAATATGTATTTAAATTCATGATTTAAAAAAGTGAATCCAATATGCGTAAGAATAAGTATTCAAACGTCCGGTGCGACGAGGTTCACATCCTTGGTAGAAATGAAACATTTGACATCGTATTCTAAAGAGTCGCCTATATTGGCGAGAGTTTTTGGCTATGTAACCCTGTAAACATTTAACCACTCGTTGCTTTCCTCTTTTCTCCTCGCGAACCATCGCCCTCTCTTTAGCGAGTGTTTAAATTATAACAGCGCAGTATTTAAAATGAATTTGCGTAAATGAATTCGATTTGCAAAAAAATCCTACTTGCTCTGCATTTCTGTGAATTTCAATTTGTTTTTTGCTTGACATATAGATTTAGACATGTGTTTTTTTAGTTATTCACATTAATAAAAATTTCTTTGTTCAATTTAGTTCTGTTTTGAATATGGAGGAAACTATGAACATTATCAATTCTTGCGGCAGTGATAATTTATCTAATGAAGTTGATGAGTTATTTCCATTTGTAAGTAATGTTATGACGTTTAAGGGGGAAGTTGATTATTTCAAAAAATATGTAAAATGAGTGTATATATTTTTGGTTAAACCTGAGTTTGGTAGGGCCTGGCGCGCTTTAACTTTTTTTTGGCGATAAATCGCCAAATATGGTTGCCAAACAATTCTTTTTTGGTAACCCTACTGAATCTATAAAAAGGGGTTCGACGCTTTGTTTATCCTTTTTACGCCAAAAAAAAGTTAAAGCGCATATTTATTGCATAATATAATGGATGAACGAAAACATTCTCGCGGAAAATGACAGTCTGTGTCTGAGACCCAAAAGTGTAGAATAATTTAATTTCCTTTTATTTACCCAGATATTTTTATTGTAGATTATGAAAAAGTATTTGTAATTTTATTTTGTAATAATGTTTCTTTTCTCTCTATTTACATTAATATACTTATTACTGTAATAAATGTATATATACACATAAGAACCACTGAATTAGGGATAACAAGTTAATAACGAGTTAACTTCATCTCTTCTTGGTAATGGCTGGCACATGACAAGGCATATATTCAACATGTTTGCGGAAGCGTTCCACATGAATGGCTTGCCAACCATCGGCTTGAGCTGTGCTTAATTCAGTAAGGATTGCTGATATGTGATATACTCTCATATCTTTCTTTAATGAACATTAATAAAAAATTATATTTACTGAAATCACAATTGTAGAAATGTAAATATAAAATATGGAATTAAAAAAAACTTATGTTCGTTCAGTTACGTAGTAGCACCGTTCATCATTCGGCTACGATTGGGTCTTTAGTGGCCAAGCTACCAAACCGCTGGATACAAACAAACCATGACCATAGGCTACTTACAGCCACATTCCAGTATGGAACCAAGTCCGTACACTTTTTTTTAAATTAATGTGACCCATGTTCTTTCTTCATAAGTATTTTTTCAAGCTACCTTATTGGGTCCTAGCAAGGGCCTTTTGAACAATTAGTGCTTGTTTCAAAACAATGATAAACCATAGAAACTTGTCTATAATCCTTTCTAGGATGGCCTTTTTGCCTGTCTGTAAAATCCCATCTCCGCAGGACCATGGGGTTATTTCTATCCAGAACCTATTGAATCGAGTTATTCGAGCATGCTTCAGTTTGGGAATTCCAGACATTGGCTTCTCCTTTGGTGAATCACAGGCTCAAGGTTAGACAAATCTTCAGAAAGAATTTTGTTTTTTTCATCAGGCTGGAAATGTAAATTCCATTTCTAATGCTGGTACGAATGAGCTTTCAAATTCTTCACATATCTTACATCTGCAGCATTTTTTCTATTTTCTTGCTCATGCCTAATATTCTTGGATTCTGGTTATATCAACAAAAAGATCGCTTATATCTCATTCTGTCCTTTTCAAACATTTATTCAACACACATATGTCATATTGGTCAAAATTTCACAGTTTGATTGCTTGATTCCAAAAAAAAAAGAGTTCATATGAGTTGAATCCTCAATGCTTGTCAGCGAAGCAATTAAGAAAATAAAAAACAATTTAATAGCTTTGCCAAAAAGTTAGAATTTAATACAGCTTGGATTAAGAGACATTTTAACTACAGTAAATTTGCTCCGCGATTCTGCAATTCCGTTTTTCTAGGGGTTGTACAGCAGATTTTTCCTTTGATATCTTATTCTTGAGAAAGAAGTTAAAATCTCTGATAATGCAGTATTCAATCTTATATCAGCAATAGAAACATTTTGATTCTTTCTTGGTAGGTTTTACAACCAAAGAACTTTAGTTTATGCGAGCTTTCATTACTACTTCAGTTTCAAAAAAATTTATTAAAAACATATCATGATTTTGAAAGTAATGAAATATATGAACCTGCAAGTGATGGGTACTTGCTTGGGTTCACATGAACATCGACGCATACAAATTCCAAAGTTCTTTTAGCTATTGAATTTGAGGTCTTTTTGAAAAAAGGGTAAAAGTCTACTGTCTTGATTAAATATATTAGAACCCAATCCTATGGAATTTAATACCAAATTTATATACTTATATTCATTCAGTCTTTCTATCTTGAGATCACTTTCCATTTATAAATGTTTGCCAATTTTTTGAAAACCATTGTAATACAGACAATTGTTGCATTTCAACTTTTTTCTTTAATACGCTGGATGTAATATAAACTCAGTGGATTGTTGTCACAACAGTTCTGTTATTCTAATACTTTGATTCTTTTTTGAAAAAATAATAATGATTTTAAGAATGTGGCTTTTTTCTTAAGATGTTGATATTAAGTGAAAGATTTGGTTCCAGAAAACAACACATTCTTTAATTAGTTTTATGTATTTTGTATTTTGAACAGTAATGCTAAAAAGGACATAGATCCATTACTTAAGCAATTTTATCCACAATAGTTTGAAGAAACGGTTTGTTTCATTACTAGTTCACTGAATAAGCTTTTCATGTTACATCATATGTGCCAAGAAGTAGGTCTACTACTCCGTGAAAACATCGAAGAAATTTCTATTATTCTGGCCATTATTGAAATCAGCAAGCATAGTCACGTTTATGAATGGGATGCTTGAGTGTACATTTCTCAATTCACGCATCGATCATGTGTAAGCAATATAATATTAGATCTGATTGCTCTTGTTTTGACAATGATAGTTTTTAACTCGTCTTAGAATAAACTAATACTTGATGCAGAATCATTCCAATAATAACTTTTGAGTACGATGTAATCATTTGATAACACATGTTAATCCATTGAAGATATAATCTAGATTTCAAGGAGTCTTTGCATTCATCAGCTCATTTCTTTCAGCTTATAGAACATTGTGTTCAAAAAAATTTTTAGATGATCCATATGTTTCTATTGTGTATCGTTTCCAAAACATCTTTAGTAAGTGAAGAACCTCAATAGAAGACCTTCATGATTTGAAAACAGCTTTCAGTTTTTCAAACATTATTGAATGTTCAGTTGGACAGTAATTAATATTGTAAGATCTCATTATACATTTTTCACTCTTTCCAGCAATTCCATTTTTTATTTTCTTCTTTATTAGCAAAACGTTTTTTTATTCAGCCTTCTTTTTAATTCAGATCATTCTTATATTTCTTTCTTCTTCTGTAATCTTCTAAATGTTTTTACACCAGAACTTCAATGTGGTGGGTTCACCTTCACCAAGTGCTTCATACATCAAAATAGTGCAAAGGAAGAAAATGCTCTCTTCCCCTTTTGTCATTATTAGAAATATGTACAACTTTCATTTGTAGGGTTCAACCATATGAGTCTACTAAACTTAGATCATAGATTTAAAAAAAAATTGTCGCCATATAAAAATTTAAACTAAGTTTGCATCCCCAAACATTATCTTCAAATATATGGCTGTATTTGTATTAATGTCAGCTATTTTTCAAGATAACTAAGCAATTTTATTTGTATAATAAATTCATAAACAAGAATAAATGCGTTAAAAAATCAATTTATCTTCATATATATATTTTTTTTTTAATGTCGAATTAAATATCATTGGGTTAAATTAAATTTAATTGTAAACAACAAGTCTAAATGTTATTAAAAATAGATGTAACCAAGTTTTTTTATTATAAATAATAAAAACACTTAAAAAATTATGAAATGTTTTAGTTAATTAAATATACATAATTAAATGCTAATAATAATTTAAGTATCACTTCAAAAGTTCAAAAATGTTTTCCAACACACATAAGTGTAAATACAAATTTTATTTCATCCCATTTTAATAAGTTCTAATTTAATAGTTATTATATATTAATGACATAATAAAGTAAAATCTCATAGATATAAAGGCTTGTCATCAAGTCCCATTTATTTGACGATTGGAATAGACCAAGTAAAGACTATTATCTCAAGTCCATTTAAATTTTTCTTCCAACTCCTCTAATTATGCTATGGGGGTTTGGGGTGTTTTTTAACATTGCACTAGAAGCAACACGAGGGCTATGTAAGATCAGACCTCCAAAATATTGAACCTCAGTCTATAGCTGAGGACAACATCTGAGCTGAAGAATGATGTGTCACATTTATCCTCCATGTTATAAACACAACAAAACATAATCAGACTCTAGAGCAATTATAATATAAAAGGACAAAGATTCAAAATAAATTAACATCAATCTATATCTTATACCATTGAGTGTAGAAATAACCAACTGGTAAGTTTAAAATTATTAATGTTATAGCTAGAAGCACAACAAGAGGGCTATTACTGGATACATTCTAGATAGTAAATTAGTAATGTGATGCATTGCTAAATTATCAAAATATACAATCTTGTAAATTACCAAAATTAGGTTAAAATAGGTGGAAAAACCTCTTTGGAGAGTTCTACATTTTTTTTTTTAATGGTCATTCAATAGATTTAAAAATCAACATTTTCAAAAATCATTATTTAAAATTTAATTTTTCAATTGATGAAAATACCGATTAACATTATTACACTACCAAAATTGGGTAAATATATATAATAAGTATTTTATTATGAAGCCAAAAAGTTTCTAAATTTTTTACTTACATCTCTGATATAAATATAGTTAGAAAATAATATAAAGACTTTCGAAATAAAAAAATGTATTAGTAGTGTGGCACTACCAAATGAACGTCTCACAAAACCATATTTAAATCTTAATCTGAATATATATACATATTTAAGGTACTAGTTGCATGCGCTACCTAGTAAATACAGAACATAAGTGTACCATAAAGAACTGAAGCAAAATCAAAATTCATGACTTACAATTTTGTATCATATTTCTTTTTTTACATTACTTTTCAATATTTTTTGATCTCATCTAATTTCATATTCTTGGTCCTAATTGAAGAAAAGATCCTGCGTAATAATTGTACCATATATATTATAACATTGAAATTTTAAATCTAAATTTTTTTTAAACAGATTTAAGTTTTTTACTTATAAAAAATTATTATCACATAATAGCTAATAATGTCCATATAGGGCACTACTTGAGACTTTTTGTCCAGATCATAGGACACCAACGCCAGGATGCAAAAAAAAAATTCCTTTAATAGTTGTAGATGATATATAGTAATAGGAGTCTACTTAGTATCGTGTCCAAATACCCGAGAGTTTTAATAATTTAATTTTTGTTATGCTGAAAATACATATAAAAGTTAAATTCAAAAGGTCAATCAAAATTTTAGAATAAAACTTTTATTTTAAGATTAATATTTAGAAAGGTCATTAAATTTCATTTACTAATATAAAACAAAAATATCAAATATAAATCTGCTTTGAACTTTGAATTATTTAATTATGAAAAACTGTATAAGGCCCAATAAAAATATAAAATTTGATCTTAAACGCTCATAACTGTAAAATCATTACAACTAAAAAATTTACAAAATAAAAGAATTCATGAATAATGCCATTTTATCTCAAGTGTTATTTTAACGTATTTATCTACTAGAACAAATTGTGAGACTCGTCATTCCATAATATTTTAACATTGAATAAGTCTGTTTTTGAGAAAATACATCAAAAAAAAAAGAAATGCAAAGGGAATAAAATAAAAAAAAAAAATACATAGTATTGAGTTCAAGTGATATAATATAATTTAATTACATACAATTTCTATAAGTTATATTTGTACAGCTAAGATATATTTAATTAATATTTTATTGATTGTATGTTTTAATACCAAAAACAGAGATATTTTCTCCTTTAATAATTTTCCAGTTTAGCTTTAAGTATGTTCAATTTTATATTTATTTTTGTAGGCAAGAATCATCTGTTTTAATTCTTTGTGTTCAATGTTTTTATATTAGAATGGATCACCGGAATAAGTGTCCTTGAGTATAGCTTTGATTTTGCAAGAAGGTTGCGACTTTGAAGCAGTATGGGTATTGAGGAGTTGTATACTTAGTAACTGTAGAAAACGATTAACATAAAAAATAAATCTGATAGTCTTCGTTATCTGCAGATATCAGACAACAGCACTGCAGATCTACTGAAAAATGTTGGATTATTAGACATTAATGAGAACAAATTCGCCTTGCAAAGCTTAATATTATTGTATAAAATTTATAGTACAATGTACGAAATATCAAACCACAATATTTAGTCTTAACCACAAAAAATTGTTTTATTAAACATTTACATTATTCCATTATTGTGGGCATAAATGGTTCAAAAGTTGGTACATCCTATTTTAAGCTGGCCTGGTGAGTTTTCAAAAAATTGTGGCCAAAACTAGGTTTTTACCACAGCAGAGAAAACAGGATACCACATTTCCTAAAATATATCCACAAGAAAAAAATACCAGACATCACCAGCCAGCTAAAATAGGATCATTACCAAGCTCGAGAATAGCTATCCCCTATAAGGCATTGCACTTCCAAAAAAAGGTCACCAAACATGTGTGACTAAGCATCCAGATCTAGGTTACCGATCAAATAAAGCCACAATTAAGTCATTTATATCTACCCCAAAGTCACCAATGCTACATATAAGTTTCCAATTGGCTAGGGGACACTCTATTCCCGACTTTAACCAGCATAAAATATCACTACCACTAGTCTGCCTGCGTAAAAACATGGTTAAGGACAGGATTGGAAAGGTGAAGTGCCAGATTATAGAAGTACTGTATTAAAGATTTGTCTAACTCTCACACACACATTGTCTTAACTTTTGTGAATCCACCAGAATCTACATATATCAAGTACAATCTTGTTTGAACAAAATTCCGCACTTTTACTTTGTTCTTTTTATCTTTG
>BMAW01107245.1:1323308-1486568 GCA_019974015.1 Nephila pilipes
TTGGGTTGAGGGAAAGTTCTAGCTGATTTTTAAAGAAAATATTTGAATTCATTATAAAAATATGTTTAAATTAATTAATTATATATATCAGTGTTTGTTATAACCTGTTGCCATCTTTTCAGGTAACCTGTGAATTTGTTGTGAAGTTCTCGCCCTTGAGTTAAAATACTCAGCAACTGCCTAGTAGAAACACTTTCAAAGGACTTAAATTTTTTCTCTCTAGATATTTTTGCAGAGATCTGAACAGGTAATAATCAGATAGTAATGTCAGGGTGAATATGGTGAATCTAAAGACTCTCCCATTCTAACATTCAGTTTTGTGTGTCACCAATGCAGCATAGGCGTCGTAGCATTATCGTGGTGGAAACTCTATCCTTTCTGACACGTATGTGGCATTTTTTCTTGTATGTATTCAATCTGTATCCAGCTGATTGCAGGTTACAATCCAATCTTTAATGTTTCTCTCATCAGCTTAATTGTAGTAATATGGACCTTTCCTGTCCACCACCACAAACAAAGCAGATCACTTTTCGTGGATATTCTTGTTTTGGAACATGTCAATGATATTCCTGGTTTGCAGTAAGATTTTTTTCAATATTCTCGTGAAAGAATCCAATCTTCATCTCCAGTAACCAGCTCAAGTCCAAAAACGGTATCCTTAACTATTGGTCGAATCAGATGTGATGAACACATTCTACACGCATCAGACAAATTTTTTTCGCAATACCATGTGGAACCTAAACACTTTGCTTTTAACACAAGAACTAAGATTTATTGTTGCTCCAACAGTTGTGTGATAAGCCAAACATTTCTGCAATTTCTTGATTATTAAATGGTGGATTATTTTCCATCAGACCGCAGAACACATTATCATTTTGATGACGTCAACTGTGATCGAATGTTTCTTGAGGCTCAGATCCCCTCGAACGAAATTTGCTAAAATCCATCTTTGACTGTAGTAAAACATTTACAATGATCTTTTTAAATACCGCATAATATATGTACATGCAATCATATGCTATGCTTCCAGCAATACGTGTAAACCGAATGGAAGCATACCGATATTTGCCTGTCATCTCAAAACTGGACATTACGTTGTCAACTTTTGGAGCCAATTTAACAACAATCCAGGGAAAATGCATTGGATTGCTGCAAAAAGAATTCTTAGACACTTAAAAGAAACTAAAAATCAAAGATTGGTATATCAGCTATGTGGAAAACCATTAACAGGATATATCAACTTTGACTGGGTTGCAGATATCAATGACAATAATTCATTCACAGGATTTATCTTCAAGTATGTTGAAGGAGGGATTTCTTGGGAATCAAGAAATCAATGAACTGTTGCATCATCAACCACAAAAGCAGAATACATGGTTCACTCTAAAGTTACAAGAGAGACTCTGTATTGCCAAAGATTTCTCAGCAAACTTTCACAATAGGAGACTTATATCATGGAAACTGTGATGTGTATTGACAATCATTTATCTCTAAAACATGTGAAAAATTCTGTATATAATTTGCATTCTAAATATTTTGTGCAAGAAGTATATGAAACTATTTTGTTCAATTTAAAATATTTATCATCTAATGAAATGCTTGTTGATATGTTAACAAAATGCTTAAATAGTAATAACTATAAGGTGTGTAGCAAGTTAATTGGATTAAAATGTACCTGAAAGTAATCTTTTTATATCTATTCTTCATATATTTATATTATATTTTTAGGCTTTATAATATTCTTTAGAAAAGGGAATAATTATGTTTTTAATTGAAATAAGCATTGAGAGGGAGAATTGTTGGATGTAAATGCATATTTACTGTTCCCTTCCTGTGAGTAAAGCCTGATGAAGTTCTCCTTAGAACTGTTATGTCACTTCTGCTTGTACCTCAAAACGAGTGTGATATGGTAATCACTGTGAATTATGCTTTCTTGGGTGTGATATGGTAATCACTGTGCTTTCTCCAACCCTCAAGATTTTGCATGTTTTACTTAGTCATTATGGACTAAATATTAACTACTTTTCTCTATATTTTTATTTCATTTTTGGTAGGGTTTTGAGGGTTAATGGTTACAGAAATTAACAAATTTTATCTCGACATAAATATTGTAAAAAGGGAGTAAAAAGTGAATGTTTTTTTTTTCAATGTTAAGCCATGCAGTTTGGTAACAAAAATGTATGGTATAGCATAAATTGAAAAGTACCCTAAACATGCATGATTATGTTGGTTGTATATTATTTAATTTATTACATTTTAAAGTAATAGATTTGGGGTGGTTGTGTGATCATGGATATGAGTTCATGGTCAGCTTTGTTTCACCATTGTGAAATTTGTTCTTATTTTTATATTTCTTCATTTAATATGATTTAATTCTGTTCTATTGATTCTTTTTTTTTCCCCTGCAAGTTCATGATCTTATCTTGAAATTGGTTTGTGAGAATTGGCCAAGAACTGAAGTAATCTGCTGCTTCTAATTTTCTATATAAGGTTGTTATCAGTGAAATTTTAGAACAGGGATAAATAAGAGCCTGGTGAGGTAAACTTCAAGATTTATGCCATGAGTAACAAGCATGATTACATTTTTTATAGAAGCTGATGGTGATTTAACTTGGGATGTGTTGAGTCTGGATTTAGATATCAGTTCTTAGTCTAATAATAGAGGCAAAATTTTGTATTGTTTTAAACTTTGAAAAGCTGTAACCAGAATTGTAAGATTTACAGGACTTTTAACCTTCAACTTAATAAAAACAGGCCTTACTGTAAGGAATATCTAAAGCTGTAGGAGCCACTAAGATTTAAAATGTTTATCTAATGAAAATTTGAACTTTGCAATGTTATTAATTGCAAGGTACATTTCACTTATTTGAGATTATGATTAAAGTCAGTAAGTGATGTCTGTTTTAAGAAGAAAGAAAAATATTTTATTCTTGCTATATTTTCTTAGTGCATCTATTCATCTTCTTGAACAAGCTATTGAAAAAATTCAAATTGAGAAAGTGATTTTAAGAACATTGTTGCAGAGCTCGACCTTTGTTTGATCTATTTGGGTATAATTAATGCCACTACATACATCTTCAGTATGATGTAATTTTGATCTATTAACTACTAACTACATTGCTTTGCGAAATTATAAGACCACAAACGAATATGTGCATTTCTGAAATAGAAGACATAACAAGCAAATTTTAAGCATGTGTATTTAAAAGGGCTCAGAAAGTACATACTGTACTAATTGCAACTTTAAAAATTAATCTAAATTTTATTCAGCTCTATTAGGTGGTGCTAACTGAATATTTTTCAGCAGTAGAGTGCTTCTTGCCTTGCATCTAAATCTTCCAGTAAAGGTTTAAAAAAAGCAAAAGAGGGAGTTAATGTTCTGCTGTGACAGTCAAAGGCTAGACTTTAACCCTGTGAGAAACTTTTAAACTATACTGTGTCGCAAAATTTATACTAATAATAAACAGTTTTCATCAGCCCATAAAATGGAAGTAGCCATAGTAAGAGAATGGCAACAATATTTCTGAAATGAATTTAACCACCAGGTATTTTCAATAAAAAACATTGTTTGAGATAATTGGGAAAAATGTAAGACAAATATTAGTAATTTCCATACTTTCATGCTTTAAGACTTGTAGTCTTATAATTTATTAAGAGTAATTTTTTTTGGTATTAATTTTGTTAATTTAATCATTTGTTGTATTATTAAATAACACAGGCCCTGCGATAGAAAAAATATGAGGGAATTGATTGTGCTGAACTCTATTTTTAATTCTGATTTAAACAAAATAATAATGAAAAATTTGTCATGTCACATTTTCTTGAAAAATTCAATTTTGCTTGGATTTTTTATGAACATTTACCAAAATTTTATTAGAAAAATTAAACACAGAGAAGAAATTAAACACAATTTTTTTTTCTGTGTTTAATTTCTTTCTCCTGTGGCTGACCTACATTCAACCATTGTGAAATGTACAGAATTCCACTCTGATATCTCCTTATAGTTGTCCTTGAATCTTTGTTGATCCAGATATCTGCAAGCTTATGAAGGATAAAGAATTTGAGATTAATATGACCACAAAGGAAAAAGAAGCTTGGGTTGCCTTCAAAGATGTTGTCAGAAAATTTCTGGGTAATTACAAGGATATTGACTGTAAAGCATTTGTAATGTATGTGCTGGACAAATTTCAAGCAGTGGGTTGCTTCATGATTGTCAAAATACATTTCCTTCACTCTCATGTGTATTTCCCCCCCATTAAGAATCGGTCATTGAAGAACAGAGTGAAAGGTTCCACTTAGACTCCAAATATATGTAACGTAAATATCAAGAAAGATAGGACAAAAATATGCTCACCAACTACTGTTGAATGTTAACACGAGATAGGTCTAAGATTGAACATAAAAGAATATATATAAAAAAAAGTATATATACATGCTTAAATAGAATTTTTGTTTTTGTTTTTTATGCAGTTTAAAATTTGTTTCAGACTTTCAAGTACATAGGCATAATATTTGTAACCTCTTGGTCAATTGTCTATTTTATATAAGTTATCTCAATAAAAACAAATGAAAATAGTATGTTAGTGATTTTCTTCTAGAAACTGCACCATAATTGGTTGTAAAAAGTTTAAACCGCAAGGGAACTTTTGTTTTTCACTTGACCAGAAATGGCTTGTGAGATCTGGCAACAGTGGTTTTCATCCATTTGCTGAAAAATTAATTTACTTCACCAAGAATTGATATTTACATAGATTTAACTGGATAAAAAACTACTGTTGCCAGATAATTCATGCTGAATTGTTTGATAGAATTCCTTTTCAAATAGGATTTTAGCAAAAATATTGATATAGATTTTATAAAAAAATCCCGAGTTGATGAGAAAAAAATGGAAAACATTTTCGAAATCAGCACACCAATAATAACATAAAAATCAGCAAAAACTTCTTTTGTATTTTTCAAAAACTATCAATTTCACTGGGTTGTGTAATCATTGAAACATAATTATAATGAATATGTTGTAGTATCATTTGTTTTGTTTATGTTATATTTAGAACCTTTATTTACTTCATACTTTTCAAAATAAAAATGGTCTTATAATTTCTTAACAGACAATAAGTTAAATTTGTATTCTGTATTATGAAAGTAAACTATGTATTTCTTACCAGTTGTCATAAAAATCATTGGGTAAATTGATTTTTATTTCTCCATTAAAATTTATTATTTTTTGTTCAGAGAAAATCATCAGCTTTTTTTACTGCATATGTAATTGTATCTTTAAAAAGTTTGTTTTTGAGAAAGAGAATAAAGTTGTTCGACATTCCTGCTAAACTGTGAAACCTAATACTTTCAATTTTAATTCAAATTCTGTATAAATACTTTGTGCCTGTAAATAATGGTGACCCTGGATATGGATGAAAATTAAAACAAAAACCATGCAATTAAAATAAGACTTCAAAGCTTCATAAGATAGTGATTAACGTTTGATCATTTTGGATTGCGAAACCTAAAAATATGGTTCTTCCAAGTCAAAGTTCAATTTAAAATTCATGTTATAACTTTTGAAGAAATGAAGTTCAATTATTTAGTTTTCTAATTAGAGCTGAAATATGTTGAAAATATTTGGGACATCATTAGTAATTGTTGCAGAAGTAAAAATATTTAGATTCTAAAACTAGACTCTTGAGTTCTTCAAGGAGAGCAAAAACATTGATATTCAGCAACTGATGTCGAGTTTTGAACTTGGCAATATGAAACCAAGCAAGTTTTTTACTACAAAAATTAAAGTATGTTGCCAAGGCTCATGTTTCTGATAATCTTATTAAAACACTTCGGTTAAATAAATTACTGAATCTATAAAAAAAATAATTTACTTGTTAGGAGAATATTTCAAAGTTAGCTGTTATGGCTGACAAAAATCATTTCATTAGTTTGAAAATAGATGGTTGGATTGTTTCTTCAGAACAGTAGCATCTAATAATCCAGATACAAAATTTGTGGACAGAGTATAGTATCTAGAATGACAAATGGAATTGTTAAGTGTTAATTTCTTTTCAAGAGAAAGTGACTGAAATTATCACTCATGTAGCTGATGTTGCAAAAGATATAATTTAGTTGGAAAGTTATCTTTTTTCCACTCTTTAATGGGAAGCAAATGTATTCTGGAAGAAGATTAGCAGCCATGTGATTGGTTTAGTGGAACTTGCAACAAAGAGCAAAATTCTTATATCCAGCAGATTCAGTAGCAAGTTCTGTTGCAGAAAAATGTACGGATTTTTGCAATTTTTATTTAAGAGATTGAGGAGATTTCTTGTGGGTGATGGTGTTGATGTCAGCATATTTATTGCCATTTTCAAGCACAAAGGAATTGTTGATTATAAACTTTACAATGTAATCGGTTCTGAAATCGAGACATATGGAATCCTAATTTTAAATATAGATATTGGACTGAAAGAAGATTTCTAATGGTCTTTTATAACAGCAAGAGTTACTTAAGGAATATTAGGTACTAATTTTTTTAAAGGAATTTTAACTATCAATTTAAGCAACATAGCAATAGACAGTTACTCAACTAAGTAAAAGGGGGAAGTTGCTTCATTCTTTACAGAAAATAATATCACTCTGAAAAAGTATTCATTTTTTTTTAACAATCTCTAAATATCCTGATATAACAGCACCTATTTTTTTAAATCAATACAGCTAGAATCAAAACAACTTGCTATAGCGAAGGAAGAATTCAAATTTATGCTTGACAATGAAATTATTTGCCTATCCAATTCAAAATGGTCAAACTTTTTATATTATTCATGAAGGAAGATCAAAGGACTTTGTAGCCATACAGGGACTATAGATTGCTTAATTCTCAATCTATTCCTGATTGTTATATCTATAGTATCAAATATATTCACTATTTTTTTTTTAAAATAAGAAAGCCTTTTTCTTGGGAAAATTGATTTATTTAAAGCATATTACTAAATCATATTGCTGGAAATAATTAATGTAAAACAATCATAACACTTTTTGGCTTGTATGAATTCGGTGTGATGATTTGTGTCGTAAAAAATGCCATATCCATGTTTCAATGATTTATTAACTAAATTTTCTTTGGTTTACATTTTGTTTTTGGTTATATAGATGACAAAATCATTGCATCTACAGATATACAGGAATATAAATTGCTTCTTGAATTAGTTTTTGAAAGATTAAATACTCGTGGACTTATTAATATTTCAAAATTTGTATTAAGGAGTTCAAGAACTGAAATTCATAAGATATCTTATTGCCCAACACATATTCAAACAATTTAGCATGAGTGTCTTAAAGGTGCAAAAAGGAAAATAAATGTCTAATTCAATGGTTAAAAGAAGTTGAAGATTAGTTGAAAAATGTAAACGAGACTTAGCAATTACAACACTGTTATCTTATCCAGATTCCGATTTACTTCTGTCAATTTATACATATGCTTTAGATACATAGCAATTGGTGCAGTAATTCAACAATATGAAAAATAACAGGTGGAAATCTAGAGCTTTTTTTTGATAGAGGATTATTAGTTATCTTTTTTTCCATCAGGCACTTTAAATGTTTATTAGAAAGAAGAAAGTTAACCATTTACACATGCCATAAATCCTTAATTTATGCATAATGGGAAAAATCTGATGAAGCATCAACAAGGCATCTTCAATGTCTTTCCGAATTTTCTACGAACATTCAATATATTAATGGTCAGAAGGACATTGTTCCTGATATTATTATTATCATATCCAGAGTTGAAGAATTTGCTTAAATAGTAAAATTTGTTCCGGCAAATTCTACAACTCTGGAAAAAACATAATGATTATTAAAATATAAACATTCTTTTTAAAATACATAATTTTGTTTTTATATTTTAATAATGACTTTATTAAACAAATGAGTTATTCAACAAATACATGAATTATCATATCTAGGAATTAAAGCTACTGTAAAACAAATGACTTTAAAATTTATTTGGCCTAGAATTGGCCAAGATGTGAGAGAATACCTTGCCAAAAATGTAAAATTAATCCCATAGCAAGTCTATCCTTCATGAATATCAAGAACTTTCAGGATGATTTAGAATTGTATTGAAAAAGCATGTATTGTTTTATTTTGCATAGATTAATGCATTAGTTGAGTGGAAGTTATTCCTTTACAAAACATCTCAACAAATATCATAGCTGAAGCTTTTTAAAGTAATTGAATATCAAGATTTGGAACACCATATTGTCTTGTTACTGATTGTGGATCTGAGGCATTTACCATTTTGTCTAGACTATATGGTGAGAAATTGCCACATAAACAACACAAATCATCACCCTCAAAGTAATGTAAAAATAGAACACATCCATAGAATTTTCAATGCCACTATTAAAGCACATAGCACTGTATCCTGGATGGATACACTACCAACTATTACCTTGAGGTGAACAATAGATTTTCAATACTTGATATTTTTATAAACAATTTACAAATAATATGGAATTGATAAGACCAAGAAAATCCTAAAAAAATAAATGAGTTTTTATACGTAAAAATTGGAAGATATGCTCTTGTTTTTCTTTGGATAAATTGAGGAAGAAAGTAACTCAAGCTTCCTTATCAAGGACTTTTTATGGTTCTCAGCTGAACTGACGACCAATTTAAGTCAGTATATTTAATTTCTGAGGATAGAAAAGAAACTTCCATTATTATAACAAATTTGGTTATTCCCAAAGAAGTTACGCTTGTAAAAATTCACTTATCTACAAAAGAACAATCTCATTCTGGGAGAACCATATGTTACCATTTAGGTGATTCCTTGATAAACTTCCTTGTTTACCTAACATAGTTACTGGCAGGTGAATAATATAAGGGCATAAATGGTGCCATTATATGCATTTTTAATAGGTTGTAATCTTAATCTGTATACTACTAACTATAAACTAAATTTGTATTCTTTATAATGAATGCAGATTGCTTGTATTTATTACTAACAAGTTGTTACAGAAACAAACAAATCTCATGGGAAATTTTTATTTTGTGTAAATATTTTTATGAATTATTTTTTATTTGAAGAAAAACCATTTTCATTTAACTGCATATATCATTAACTTTGTCTTAAATAAATTTGTTTTTGAAAAAGAGAAGAAAGTTTTTTGAGCTTCCTGTAGAAAGTGTGAAGCCTTATGTCTTCTAATATTGATTCAAATTCTGTTAAAAATTCTTGCACCCATAGATCTTAGGGCACTACACATGACTATCTATCATAGGGACAACTGTCGTACTTAAGTTGCCATATAAAGGAAAATAGTTTCACAACTAGGTTGGGGAAGTGATTTAACAATGGCCAAGTCCATTTTAATTTTTGCTATGGCTGCTGTTATACATGTGTACCATGTTACCAAATTGATTCTTTTTTAGGAAAAAAAAATGTTCATACACGCACGCACGCACGCACGCACACACACACAATGCTAGAGTTGATTTAAGACCAAATTGAATGAAAGTTTTCATGAGACATTTACATTGAATCATTACACATATATAATTAATATTAATTAACACACATTTAAAAAATAGTTACATTATTGTTGTTAGTAACATATCTTATATTAGAAAGATAAAGACAATTCTACATTAATGATGAATTACCATATAAGCACTGAAGGAAATAAATATTTTAAGGTTTAAAATGTAGTCCAAATTAGATATATATGTTTAATATTATATGAGGTTTATATTTGAAAAGATAAAAAATTTATGTGTTGCTTTTTTATGTCTATTACTGATTTGATATGATCAATAGTAGGGAAGCTTTGAAATTGAAAACAATGTTTTTTTTTAAAATTGAAAGCTGAATATATTTATGAAGTTTTATGAAATATTTTTTTATAATATAGAAGATAAGATTTAGAAGCATTGGAAAATATCCAAATTTATTTATTTCATTGAAATTTGTCATCAGCATTCGTTAAATCTGTTCGGGGCCCAAAGTCCTCCCGTTGGCGTGGTGTGGATGTTAGGAGAGGGGGGTGCCAGCTCAGGTGTCGTCCTCGTCACTTGACCGTGGTTCAAAATTACGAGGTCCGTCGCCAATAGCCCTCGTGTTGCTTCTAGTGCGACGTTAATATAAACTAAACTATTGTCATCAGCATTTTGGATGGCGAAATAAGTTTATGTATTTACATTGTTTTATTCTCTGACAAAGTGTCGAAAATTAGTGCTGAAACTTATTTTATTTCTTCCCTTATAATTTTATATTTAATAATTTTTATAAAAGAAATATGTAAGAAGAGGAATAATCAAATTTTTGTACATATAATTGTGTACAAATAATTTTTTTAAAGTTATAAAATATGAATATAGAATTATTAATATGGAAAACATGTAATTACAGTTATAATAACATAATAGTACCAGTATATAAATAATATTAACATCCTGAGAATATTTGTAAGAAATATTAACATTTCTTCAAATTAATAAAATGTATATAATGTATGATATTATTTGGAGCATGTGTATTGCAGAGAAGAATCATTTTTTAAATATACTATTCTTGTTAAATAGAAAATTCAAAATAAATTATATAAGAATTAATTTTAAACATTTTAATATCTAAAATGAAAAAAGAATGCTGTTTTTGAAATAAATGTGTTTAAAGAAGCAAAATTCTTAATAAATTTATAAAAAATTTAAACATATATATTGCAACTTGTGATAAAAGTATTTCTCATTTGTGAAATGCATGGAAAGAATAAACTGAAGTATGTAATCTTGTTTATTACAGAAATTAATCATATTGTATTAATTAGGATTTATAAATTCATCCCATTAATGTAAAAAGTATACAGTATTTAATAATTCGAAATAATTACAGATGAAAAACCAACCATTTTTTTAATAAAAAAAAATATTAAAATATTAGTTAAAACTTTGTAAAAAACCTCATATCTCTCTCGTCTTTAAGATCACTCTATGCGTAATTCAATATATCTTCCACAGATGGCGCCCGGTTACTACACAAATTACGTTATTAAAAAAATTATTGAAATATTAATTAACACTTGTAGCCAATGTCTAAATATTGCATTGTCAGGCGAGTAAGAACTATTCCCAAAGTTTCAGAGCTCTAGCTTAATGGGAAGTTGGTTAAATTAACGATCAAAAATTTGATGACACACAAACACACACCAAGTGAAATACAGAAAAACGTTTTAAAATAATTCGATATAAAAACCAATGTTTTTAAAAGCAACATTTTTATATGGTGGCAAAGTTTATTAAAGAAAATTATTGAAATATTAGTTAAAACTGTTAGTTATTTTTAACTTTAAAATTTACTTAAAAAGAGACATTTGTGAGCGTATTAAGAAATTCATAATAATCATAAAATCAAAACATGCATTTGAAAGGTTGTAAGTCATTCTATTAAAAAAAAATGGGAACCAGAATTCAGAAAAAATTATTGTGATAAGACATGGCGCCAAATATTGGAATCTTTCTTTCTTGCGAATGATTACTGACTGAAAGTCAGCAACCCTTACTATCTTCCCTTTGTGAGTTTTACGATACCTCACGTGGCGTGGGGAGTGCCCGGTGTTCCCAGAGGGGGAAAGAAATTTTTTCCTCAATCCTAAAAGTGCCAAGAGGAAAGAATATTTTGATTTATTAAAATTATTGAAATATTAGTTAAAACTTGTTGCAAATGTCTAAATATTGCATTGTTAGGCGAGTACGAACAATTCTCAAAATTTCAAAGCTCTAGCTTGATGAGAAGTTGGTTAAATTAACGATCGAAAATTTGATGACACACACTCGCACACCAAGTGAAATTCAGAAAAACGTTTTAAAATAGAAAGTGTACAACTGTTGAAATCTTTTCATTGAGGCATCAGTTCTATTAATTTTTTTTTATGTATTTAAATTTATATATAAACAGAATGTTTGTTATTTGAATGATTTTAACTTCAAGGGTTTAAAATTATATATGAATTATATAATTTCTTTCAGTTTGAATGAGTATTTCATAAAAATATTAGAATAAGAAAAGGTAAGATGTTAATTTTAGTTAATTACAACTTATGCAGTTGTGATTAACATAGCTAAATTATATTATAATCAATTAAATTTTTCCTAGGTCAATAACATAATTTCAATTGCTGCAACATCTAATAAAACATACTTGGCTTCTGTTGATAATGGGACTGATGGTTCTTTAATTGTGTGGCATGCCAAAACTGGGTAAAACTTTTACTGATTTTTTCTACTCAAAAGTATAAGTGAATGTAATACATATTGGGCATAAGAGTTTGTAAAGTAAACATTGTATAAGCTTATTAAAAACTCATTTAAATGTAAACAATTAAATTGTGCGTTGAAAAATGTATCTTTTATATTCCCGTGTAATTCCATAATCATTAATTTTTCTGCTCTTTTCTATATATATAGAAAAATTGTTTTTTTTGTACATGGATGTTTTCTTGATGGAGTTGAATGGATGTGTTTCTCTGGTGATGATAATGTATTACTTACTCTTAGTGGAGGAATACAACAAGTAATAACTTTATGTACACTATAAAATTAATCTTTATTATTGTGTGAGTGTTTTTGAATTTTTAAACACATTTGGTATTCTTTGAAAAAGTCAGTCTTAAAAATGTACTTTTAGAAAAAAAAAATCAAATTTATTTATTGATTTATATTATATATATTTTTACCTGGTTGCTGTAATATATATATATATATGTATTACCCTTGTAATATTGTTGATATACGACATCAAACAAATGGAATAGTTTATTACCTTCAAGTCTAAAAATCTTTTAGAATTTTCTGTAATGTGGGCTCAAATGTTATTTAACAAAGAAAAAACTACATTTGGTATGCACATATATAATCATATGTTTTTTTTTTTTTTTATTTATTTTCTTTGAGGAAAAAAAATGTTTTTGTATCTGGATATTTTCTTACCGAGGGAACTATATACATTCTATAACAAAAAAAAAAAACGATGCACCAAGAAGGAGTTGTCCATTGGTAAAAAAAATTGGAGGATAGGAAAATTATGTACAGAACAGAAAATGATTAAAATTTCAGGAAAATGGAATAATTTATTTCAGAGTTACATAGATACAAAGTAACGAGCTCAATAAGATGTCGACCCACCTTTAGCCTGGATGCAAGCTGCTACGCGCGCGCAACGTGGCATAGAGTGATAAAGCCCCCTAATGGTCTCCTGTGGTATTTCTTGCGAAATTTGTTCCAATTGTCGGGCTAGGTCATCAACATTCCTTGATAGATGCAGTCACCTTCCCATCATATCCCAGACATGCTCAATTGGAGAGAGATCTGGCTGGCCTAGGAAGTGTTTGACAAGCTGTAAGACAGTTCATAACAACATGTGCTGTATATGGTCTGGCATTATTTTGCTGAAAAATACTACTACAGGCCAGGCAGGATACTGACAGATGTTTGTAATGAGCTCGAATCTTGCGGCGAGGCCTTTTTTTCAGTCATTGAAAGGTATTCTAAATCACAATGCAACAGAAAATTTGACCATCGGATTAAGAATTACTTCTTATATACACCTGCTGAGTGCTCAGTTCCAATTCGCTGTGGCTCTCACTATTCATTCATTGGACACCAAATTTTAATCATGTACATGTTTGGTCCAAATGTCTTTGCATATGAAATTTCATTACAATTGGGCAACTCCTTCATAGTGTATCATTTTTTTTTGTTATAGAGTGTACTTAGAAATGCAGAACACCCTCTATAATAGGCATTTCATCTTTCCTTCACCACTAGTAATCTGCCATTTTTACACAAGCTAACAAGACACAGACAATTGGACAACTCCTTCTTGGTGCATTTTTTTTTTTTTTGTTTTTGTTATAGAGTGTATATGAGGCTCTTTCTAATGATGTATTGTATCAATATTTGTGAAAATTCATTCATAAATATAATTGATACATTAAAGAAAAACATATAATTGAACTAGTTTATTAACATCTTGAAATTGTTATATTTTATAACTATATGCATCTAAATTTATAAAAACCTTTTAACATGCATAGAAATTAAATGGTTTATATATGTCCATTTTTTCAACACTTTTTTTTCTCAAATTAAAGTAATTTAAGTTTTTGCTGTTTCAACATGAATTTAATGTTATCATATGATTTGCAAGTTAAAAAAAGCAAAAACAAGCAAAAATGAAAAAAGTTTTGCAAAGAACATATTGTGCAGAACAGATTTTATAAAGAATAACATTTGTTTTGAGAGTCTAAAAATGTATAAATATGTGCATGAAAAAATCTTAGCATATAGAGCATATATCTAATATCTTGGCATATATCTACAACATTTTTTCAAAAAGAAGAAATTTAGCTTATAAAACAACAGTCACAGTTGTTTTTGAATAAGTTTAAACCAATTATAAAATTCTGTATTGAATATTTCAAAAACTGAAATTCAATAATATGTTCAAAAATTTTGCATAACAGTGAGTAAGAGAAGAAAATATGACAAGTGTAATAATGAAACAAATAAGAGAATTAGAAAGACTGGTATATTAAGTATATAAAAGATAAATAATTTATTATACAACATTTAATAATAGAGAATAATATTTAAAAAACTGATAGAGAAATTTTAGAATTAAATAGGCTTCAATAATAAAATTCTTGGCAGGAATCAACTTCTAAGTACAATAAAGCTCTTAAAAAATGTCAAACAATTAAGGAATATCAATCATTATGCAGCCTAAAGTAGAAAAATAAAATTAACCAGCTATTGAAAATCAAAAAAATTATTTTAGGTAGATAAAATTGGCTTACTATTATTTTAAAGCATGATAAAAACTGTTGTCAGAAATAGATATGTCAAGAAGATGATGTCAAAGCTATATAATGTGTAGTCAGACCATTACATTATCAGTAGAAGTTTGGATAGTGAGGTTCTAGCTCAGGTGTCATCCTCTTTATTTGACAAAGGCTCAAAATTGCAAGATCTATTGTAACAGCCCTTGTATTGCTTGCAAGTGTGATCATGGCATCATCACGTGAGGTATAATGATCAAGAATCATTTTAAAATAAAATTTTTTGAAAAAAAAATCTTAAAGCATATTAAAAAAAGGCTCCCAGTTGCATGCTATCAGTACATATAGATTCTTTTACCGAATTTCATGTTACTTGGTTTTGTAATCTTTCTGCTATATATTTCTTCCACACTCTCTCTTCTCTTAATTAATAAAAATTTAAAATATTTTCTTAATGTATGTTTTTAAGAACAGAAGATTATCTTCTTATTCAATAGGGTAAGCAGAATTTTTATACAAAAAAAATTTTTTAAGTAAAAAAAACAACAACAAAACAATGAATGTAAAAATCACTTATACTGGGAAGAAAAAATTGAAGTTCTAATCACTGAGAAACACTATTATAAACTTTCAATATACAGTAGCAAAAAAAAAAAAAAAAAAAAAAAAAATTTTTTTTTTTTAAAACCACCAATAGTCATCTGAATGTATATTTTAAAATATTGATTGTGTAAAGTGATGTACTTCTCCAAACTTTATTCATTCTTTTTTTTTTTCTGCATTGCTTATTTAGCATTATATTTAAAGATAACATTTTTATTTAATAAAATCTCATGCAGAAATAACATAAGCCATAATTATATGTAAATGTATACTGTATTTAAATATATTTCTTAATTTGTATGTAAATATTATGCAGGAATTTACTGAATATTTTTCTTTAAAAGAGTGTTTTTTTTTTCCAAATTTTATTCATGTTTCTTACTCACAAAAACTTCACAAAAAATAAGATAATTGAGGTGTTGCATTCTTAATCCCAGTTGATAATATATAATTGTTTTATATTATGTTACCTTTAGGCAGATTCTTCAGATTGTTTATCTTCAAACATTTTTCTTCTTCTAATGAATCTCCAAATTCTGTTACAAAGGGATTAAATTGATTTTGGGACTATCTAAGACTAAAATTTTTCAAATTTGATTATTTGTGCTTAAAATTCAGCATTTTTTCTATAGAAATGTTCAAAATAAAATATTACGCTTTTAACACATTATGAAGCTAATCATCAAGTGTATCTATTTTTTAAATAAAGGTAAAAGTTTGACATTTCATCCAGTATATGAACCATACTTTCTATAATATCATTAAAAAAAAAAACACACACACACACACAAAACAGTACTTTTATAATTTTATTATTACTCAGAATTTAAAATGACAAAAAGCATAATCAAAGCATCTACATTTCTTTACATACGAGAATCTATTTTGTGTTTTTTTTTTAAATTCTAACTTTGGAAGAAATTGCATGTAGTATATTTTGCCATCTATTCATTTGCTTTTTATAAAAATTAATTTTAACTTTCAAATACGTTATTGCAAAGCATGTGTAAATTCATTAAATAATTGGAAGTAAAAAAATTGTTTGTGTGTATGTATGTGTATATATATATATATATATATATATATATATATATAATAATGCCAAATATATATTTCTTCTTGTAAGTAATTCGATTTATTTTTCATATAAGATCAAGGTTGATGTACATATTACAAATTCACCTACATGCAAATCAGACATCATCATGAAGTTTATTACAGAATAAATTTATTTTTGAACTGTAAATTCTTTGTTTACTTTTTACTGTTAAAATCTGTTTATTGTATGTGATGAAATTATTGCTAAGATAGAATAGCATATAAAATATCTGCAAAAATTGTAGGTTGATATTTTTCTGTACTTTTCAATAATAATTAAATGAAAACACATGCGACAGACTTAATATATTGAGATAAGTGTACAACAATAATAGTTATTGTGTCAACACATTGCAGTTATGTGAATTTAAAATTCTGCAAGCTACTTGATTTGTAATTTATTGGTTTAAATATATTTAAAAAAAAAATAATATAAAATTTGTATTTTCAAAATTGTATTTTTAAAGTTACAGTGTATAGTCTTCTCTCCTGAAAAATATTAATATGTATAAAATATTGTTATTATTAAGTCTGAAGTATTAAATAAGTTGTATTAATTGAGCTCTTTTTGTGTGTGAGTGAAAAATTATATTGTTGAAAATGTTTTTAATTTAATGGATTATAGAAAAATCAATTTTTAATTGCACTCTCTATAGATATTATCATTATGGAATTGGAAGAAAAAGGAAATGTCACCATTTTGTACTTATTCTTTTGATGAAAAAAGTTCATTTCAGGTAGCATAGTTTGTTTTTTAATTAATAGATGTGAATTAAAGACATTTTACAAGCAAATATATAATTAAATTTCACATTGAATAAAGTACTTAAAATTTCAAACAGCTTCTTAATTACTGTTTGTTGAAAATTTCTTAAAATAGTATATGGGAATCAGTTGCATATTATATTGGCTACAAAATTGTTTAGCAAATTTATTTGATGCATAAGTATAATAATAAATATTATGTTCTTGTTCATTACTATAGTATGTATTTTGAAATCTTATAAAATATTTCAATTTAATTTGCATTCATAATGATTTTTTGAAATCACAATTTGAGTTTTTCTCAGATTATTTTGTTTTTTTAGCATTTTGTATCATTTCATGCGAAAGATTCTGCTCATTTTATTTCTTGTAGTAGGAAAGATGTCACTTTTTTAAAATTGGTATGTGTATTTTTGATTACTTGGTCATAAGGATTTCTAATTAAGAATATTTATATAAGATCATTTGGATATTATAAGCTATTGCAAAAATATTTTCTTTATAGGATGGTGGCAGAATTATATCATCTGTATTGAGTTTAGACAGCTTATATGATGAAGTAATTTTTTTCTGTTTTTGCTATACTTTCTTAATATTATTTAATTATTAAAAATTGTGACTTTCTTTAATAATATAATATGAGAAAATTATGCATAATAGAACCTTTTTTATTGTAAATAATTTTAAAATGTTTGCAAAAGTATTATGTTGCAGTGTTTTTTAAAATGTATATAAATTTAATAAGTATTTGTATCATGAGTTTAGGTTATTGGGAAAAATTGCAAAAAAAATTAAATTTATCCAAAAATTGGTATATAATTCTTTACTTTGAAAGTAGATTTTGATTCAATGAAAGTTTTCCTTTGGTTTAAAATAAACTGTGGTTAAATTTAGTAAATTGAGAATTAAAAAAATAGAAAATTTATTAGGTTTATACTACAGAAAAACTGAGTAAAGTAACAACTAAGTAGAACTTATATTTTCAATATTAATCTGTTAAAATTTTTTTATCTTTTTTTAAAAAAAGTTCATTAATGCTTAGAATATCTTGAAGTTATGGTTTGTATTTAATTGTTACCAACTTTAGAAATTCCATGTGATTGAAATCTAATGGTATAAAGTTATTTGACTCAAACACACAATTATATGAGTTATTTACTCTAAAATTTTGCAGATAAACTTAAATTTTAGTTATAGAATGTGATAACAATGAAGTAAAAAAAAAACAACTTGTGGAATTTTTATTTGAGCTGTTTATATTCTGTTTAAAAATAAAATTTTAAACTGTTTAAAATTAAAATTATTATTTATTTATTTTTTCATTTATGTATTTTCTAAAACAGAAGGCATGTAAGCAAGCTGGTGATTTTACACAAACTATTTTTTCACCTGTGTCATCATTAGCAATTACAGGCACTAGTAAAGGAAAAGTTATTTTATGGGGCCGTCCTCTCTACAGCAAGGAAAAGACAAGTAAACTTTTGCAATTGCTTATATGTTAATGTGTACACCATATATGAAAAGGAAAAAAATATTTAAAGGGTGCAGAACTTTTATGTTAAATTTTAATATAACTCATCATATATATATATATGATATATATACCCAACTCTTTTTTTAACACAATAGATATGTTCTTCAGAAAACTGTGCAAAAAAAAAAAAAAAAAAAAATCACGTAAAAAAATACATATGATATATGCTAAATTTAGGGATATGTTCCACAACTTTAAGAAATTGTGTAAAATCAAAAAAAGACTGAATATTTTCCCTAAAAACTGTATAAAAAGGTTATGAAATCCATATTACATATTTATAAAACAAAAACAATTAACTATTATTACAAAAAAAAAAAAAAAAAAAAAAAAAAAAAAATTTTTTTTTAAAAAAAAAAAAAATTGAAAAAAAAAAAAAAAAAAAAATTAAACTTAATGTATTGTGAAAAATCTATCTATTGGTACATACAACATATAAAAATTCAAATTGAAATTAGGAATAAAACTAACTAACAACTATTCACTGCTTCTTGATAACAAGCATGCACATTTATTATGAACTGGATCAAAAATGCTATCATCAGTAGATGTGTCAGATATGTCTACCACAACTGTCGGCTTTGATTCAAATAAAGAATTTTGCTCATTATCAATGGCCACTGTTGGTTTTTTTGTGGTTACAAAATCTGTTATTAGGGATTATTTTCTTGGTTTCTCAAGTTGCTTAAATAATTCTGGATATCCTGCAACACAAAACTTAAGATTACGTAATTTTAATGCACACTCTATGTCAGGATCACGAGTAAGAAAATGATCCATACTTGTAGCAAATTTTAAGCCCTCGCGATTTAAATCAGCTGTTAATAGCTGAATTTCATCCTTGACTTTGTCATTATCGACTTCTTTATCATCATTAAGTCATAAATTCATTCAAATTGTCCTCATCTAAAGGGCTTTCTAGAATCAATTCTTCGATGTCAGCCATTTGCATGTTGTTAAAACCTTCTCCACTAATTGCATTTGATAAAGTAATAATTTCAGAACACATCAGATTTTTGTGTTGCGAAACTACTACTTTTGATGCATGCTGGCAAATTTTTTTTGCAAAAAGCATTTAAGGTCAATTGGCGCAACTGTTTGATAACAAAAGAAGCATGTGTAATACAATCCATAATCGTGAACTTTCTCCAATAAAGTTTCTTTCTTCTTATGAGTTTAATTTATATTTAAACATTTGCTTTATGTAGTACACTTTAAATGTTGCTATAATACCCTGATCAAGTGGCTGAATCAAAGGGGTGGTATTAGGCGGTGTAAACAGCATTTGAATATTTGGAAAAAAATTTAGGAAGGGAGGGATTGGTGTTAGAAGAAAAAATTCGTGTAAAAAGATATTTGGTGAACCATGTTATTTCAAAATCGTGTAACAAAAGACTGTGTAAAAAAAGAGTTGGGTGTATGTGTATATATATATATATATATATATATATATATATGGTAATTTCTTATACCATTAAGATAAAGAAAAAATATTAAGGGGAGGTCAGCCCTCTGTAAATATGTAATTAATATTTCATGAGCTAAAAAAGTATTTATTGCATTTTGTATAAACATGTTGAATTTGATAAATTAAAATAACAGAATAATTTAATAAAAGTAAAAAAAACCCATAAAAATGTTTTTAAACTTATTTGTATTACAATTCTGATTAATTTATTATAGCTCAGTCAATTAAATCTGCATTAACAATTGATCCTATGCAAAGAATCTGCCTTCGTATGATGCAAGCATTTACTTCTCATTGTTCAATAACATATTTAGGAACTTGTGAGAATTTAATTGTGGTAGGAACCAGTGAAAGCACAGTTTGTTTCTTTAATGAATTATTTCAACTCATATGGTAATATTTTTTTTCTATTGTAAAATAATTTTAATAAAGGATATAATTCAAATTAAGATGATGCTTATAAATTGAAATAATCTATTTATAAAACTGTCACTATTACATTGCATTTAGTTCTATCTAATTGCATACACAATATTGTAACTTAAATTTTTTTTGTAGATATTTATTTTCTGATTTTTAATTTTTGACACTGTAATAAACAAGATTAAATAAAATGAGAGGTTTTTTTACTTAAAATTACTGTCCATGTTAAGCATAAAATCAATTTGTGAAATAACAGAAACAAGAAAAATCTTGTTTTATAAGTATTAATTTTTTAATATGGCAAATAAAACTTTTAAGGAACATTATATATATATATATAATCCTTTTCATTTGTCAAGTATTGAAAGTTTTTGTATTGAGATTTGTTAAAAACTGTTGATTATGTAGTTAACATTTTCATATAGTGTTAACATGTTTTTTTTTAAATACTAATATATGGTGCTTGTATTTTTCTGTATCTCTGATGTGTAAAACAAGTAAAACCCATCCTAGCCATGACTTCGCAGGTTGTCTATATTCTTCTAGATGTGCAAATAAAGAACATCAACAGGTTATGGGTTCCTGAAAAATAAATGTACTTAATATGTCAAATATCATGCACCTTTTATTATAAAAGTGGCATTAAAGGAATTTATTTCTTGGAAATAACATTGTTGTGGCAAAGTTTTGTAGATTGCCAGTTTGGTGGAAAGAAAGTAAAAGCTTGCTGCCATTTTGAAAATAAGGCTTAAAAAACAGAGGAAATTCATTGTTGCTTAGCCTAGAAGTACCACTTATTTGTTTAAGAAACCTGCTAATTTGAATTTTTAAAAAGGAAATAAGGTATGGGTTTCAACCGACAAATCAAGCCTTTGACCAGAGAAGCAGATTGGTCAATGTGGAAACACAGAAATATAAAAGTCATTATTTTCATTGTGCAATTATTTTAATTGCATTTAATTTTATTTCCATTAAAATAAAGAATTTTTTCCAGACATTGAATACAAAAATTTAATGAATGTAATGCAACAAAACTGAATTTTCAAGTGTAACCAAATAATTTAACAAGGTGAAAAAAAGAAAAACATCAAAAGCAAAGCAGTAATAAAACAGAAAGGGGGGGGGGGGGAGAATTATCATGCACAATTTTAATACATGTCAATTTAATGAATAAATGAATTGATATAAAACTTTTCAATTGCATTTATTTCATATATATATATGTATATATTTCACATATATATGTGTGTTTCATACATATATATATACATATATTTCACACATTATTATTCTCAATAATAATAACAACAATATTGCCACACATTATTACATATATACTATATCATCATCATCAATAATAACAACACACATTATTATATATATATACATACAATAATATTGCTGGTTATTACCTACATATACATGCACATATACATTCTCACATATTATTATTGTTATTATACATATTATTATTATTATACATATACATGTTATATTATTACATATATATTGCATGAATATATATATATACATATATTACATATATGAAACATATAATATGCTGCTACATATTTTCCCCTCATATATTACATATTATTATTACACATATTATTATTACATTCATTATATACATGGTTAAGTTGTTATATATTCTCACAATACATATATATTATTCTACATATAGGTATATATGATATGTTAGATTTTCATACATACATATATCGCCAGAAGCACATACATATACATACATTCAAAGTGCAAGAAACAATATAAAATCCTCTCTATTACTTCCATCCACCTATCTCTGCGAACCACCGGACGTGATCTTTAACAAAATCTGGTGCGCAAAACATAGGCCGATTGGCAAAACAAAAACAACATCTCAACAGTTATAACAGATGGCCACATGCTCTGGTGCTAACACCGCGCAGAGTCCGAACTGGGAAAAACGGTCAGTTGTATAATACACAAAGAAATGGGCAAGGGGGTATGGTCCCCTCTTACAGCTATACATGCCTGTTAAAGCATGATGCTCATACTGGAAATAAGGTAGTTTATCAATGCCTGTGGCAATTGGTCTAACTCATTCTTCACCAACGCCAGTTTCTGGATGATTCTCGAGGGGGTTGTGAGTTGCAAATTGCCTTCTCTCAGAGCACTAAGTAGAGACATACTCTATATAGATTGGAGGTCTGAGACCTCTGGCTACACAATCCATCTGGCCAATATCCTCATTCCCGAAATTTGTTGAACAGAAGAGCTGTATGTGCCTAGCTTTTATCGGCTCCATTAAGATGAACTTTAAAGCCCATCAAGCACCCCCAGAAAGGCAAACACAGGGCAAGACCTCATCCTTGGTACCTCACCACCCAGTTACAGAGCTTGTCAAAGACATGGTGAGGTGTGGCCATCCAACATGATGCTCACCCAGACCATTGCAACTGCCACTCCATAATTGTCAATTTCAAGGACATTGAGTGGCAGGCAGGTTCCTGGCTTTCTCCATATGAAAGTATGGTGAGAATCGCGTTTAGGCTAAAACAGGACTCACGCCGGTGAACAAACGCTTGCCCATTGCTCCATACTCCAATCACTATGCTGCCTGCACTTGTTAATCAGATTCTCCTGTTTGTAGACATGGGCTACCCAGTCAGCCGGTCTTCTGGCACCAACACTTCCTTCATTTAGTCTTTGGAAACAGTCACCCTGTTACACGGGTTCCTGTGGCTGCATACAGGTCCCCAGAGAGCTGAGATGCTGTAGCCTCTTGTTACGCCCTTAAAATAAATGGTGATCTTCTGGCTATCATGACTTTCAGACGCATCTTTTGCCCAGGCTTTCTGATGGATCTAGTATCCTCAGAACTGTTTCCATAGTTTACACATGGCCTGGGCATTAAATTTAATGGCATTGACTCTACATTACCTGCCTCTCATTCTCCTCTTCCATAATTCACTTCCCTCATTTCATCATCTAAACATTGGTAATACTATTTTTACTGTTCTGATGTGAATCGTCTCAATTGCTGCAAGATAACACTAAGAATTCGCCGAGGTGTGCTAGCTTTAACAGAATTGCCTTACCCTCCATGTGCAGCCTGTTTTTCTGTTAGCATTGGCCATTAATAATAGACTTTTGTACGCCATATATTTGCATTTTATCTTAAAAGCAGTGGTTTTTCCTTCAGTTCAGTTCCCTTTTTCATGCAATCTGATAAAATATGCCCCTTCTTAATTTATTTCACTCAGTGTATATATTTTATATATATTTATACATATATATATATAAAATCAAATAAATCTAAGTCTTCTAGTTAAACATTACATGTCAATATGAATATTGTTGATTTTTATTTCATCCTTGAAAGATGGATGATTGATCAATTAATTCCAAAGGCCTCAAATTTTATTGTGTTTAAAACTTAATTTTATTTGCATAAGAATTGGGTGGATTTAATATTAGCTTGATAAATACTTGGGAATTCTATATTTTCCATATGTATTGCACAACATAGATTAGATTTTGTTCCTTTAAGTTACTTTTATATTTTAGGTCTATTAAAGTTCCAGGAAATGAAGTTGCTGCTGTTTCTTTTAATTTTAAACCAAAATTTAGTTTTAAACAGTGAGTATTTCTCTTTCAAAAGTTGTAGTATAATGTGTAGATTTTTATATGTGAAACATTAGACAACTTTCACAAATTAAACTAGTAATTATTTTTTTAAAAAATATTTCTGTTAGGAAAAAACTATTTCTCATAAATTTTATGTTTATTAAAAAACATGTTTTTATGTGTATTTAAATTGGGAGGGGGTGGGGAAAGAGTGTACACACAGAAAACATACTTTCAAAAATTAGTGTTTCATCATGGAAAATGACTTATGTTCATTATGTTGGTTAATTCATCATGGCAAGACTTAAGTTTCTTTTAAAGTATGCTTTTTATTTTAAATATATGTAAAAAAAGGATTATTTTTTTTTTTTTTAAAAAAATGCACTTGAGAATTTTTTTTATTTAGAAATAATTAGCTAAATTATGAGTTACAATGATTTAAATTTTTTAATTTAATAACTTTTCACTGCAATAATTTGTTAGTGATTACTATAAGTTGAGTGTGTTTTTATAAGCATCTGAATTAAGCAACTTTAAATATCTTCTTGGTAAGTAAATTATCTGTTTTTTTTCTTTCTAATGATATTGTGAACTGATGTGAAAAATGTTAGGATATCTGTACCTTTTATAGGCTCTGTTCTGAAATAATGAAAATATATGGTAAAAATAAGAAATTTCAAAAGAAAATTTTAAAAAATGTGTAGTTGTGATTTTTACACTTAGTGAAAATTATTTAATTGTGTGTGATCCTAAAGATTTCTCCAAACTTTTGTGTATTTGTTTAAGAAAAATGATCTATATAATTGCCCTTAAAACATAATTCTAAAATTTTGCTTGTAGTTTTTATTAAGATATTTTACAAAAATTAAATTTTTAGGAAATACCACTTTATACAAAATGAATTTTTCATTTTTGCATTCTTCGAAAGTTTGTTGGTTAATTCATCATATTCCTGAGTAAATCCATCAGGCAATAAACTCCACAGTTTTATTGTGATTCATTGTAGGTATAAAAATGCACTTTTAACCCTTGGCTACCCATGCAAAATTTTAGAACACAGTTACCTGCTTGGAGAGACTCACACTTGTTTTATTTAAGTTTGCTGTAATAAATTGCTAGAAACTCAAGGTTTGGATAAATATTTTTCCTCACAGTAATAAAAGGCTAATTCATAATGCATCTCAATTGATATGTGTAGTTTTAGTTGAATGAAAGGAAAAATAATCAATACACTTAACTAAAATATTGAAATATTAATGTGGAAATATAGCAATCTGCCAAACATAATTTATATATGTTTTTACGAGCATAATCGGCATGCTCTAAACAAATGGATTTGTTTACAAATGTTACATGCATGATTAGTCATTGAGTTTTGTTTTCTCACAAATGCGGCATCTTTTTTTACTTTATGCTATCATTCTATTATTAGTTCCTTTTTTTTTGGATTCAGGCTTAACATGGCTGCAACCTTGTTCTGCTCATCCTGTTGGAATTTCATAAGTGTGTTTTCTCAATTCTTTTGGAAAGGATTGTTTTTTTTTTCAGTTCAAAAGTGAGAGATTTGATACAATGTTTTTGTTTCACTAATCCAGGGTTTTAGTTTTCCTTGCCAATAACATGAGCATTGATTGCTCCTAAGTTCAACATCATATAGAATAATACCATGCCGAATTGTTATTGCTTCTTGGAGTAGAATATGTTACACAATTTGTCTACTACATCACTTCTTGATTTTGTATGATTATAAAACATTACTGTCTTTGATATATATATATTTATCTGTGTGTTGTATTGGATCTATTGCTGCATCATAGTACATGCTAGATAGCTGTATGACATTTCACTCCTTGGAATGTATGATACTAATATTAAAATCCTCTTCAAAAGCAAACTTTGGCACAAATTGTTCATGATCATGAAAAGAAACAAAATTTGACAATAGTTGTTGCTTATTATTGGTATTTTTTAAAGCAATTTTTTAGCATAAGTTGGCTTGTGATTTTTTTTGGGACAATTGTTGAATAGTTCATAGCTGGTAAACTAGTTATTTGCTGTAATGTTCATCCATTACTACTTATGGCTGCACACTATCTTAGCACTGCTAAACTGCTTCCATGATCAACTTTGTAAGGGTCACGGCTAAACTCCTAAGTATACATCCAAATTTCCAGTACAGAGCATTCTGGAATCAACCATAGATAAGACTTTTATACAATATTTAGCTGGCTTATTAAGTTTTTTTTTTTTTTTTTTTTTTTATGAGAGGCATTTTCCACTAAATGCTATCAGCATTTCATCAATAGTTATATACTCTTCTACAGAATAATTATTTCAACATTGCTGAACCAATTTATCAAATAGATTTCTAATTGGCATGAAATAGAATTGTAACTATGTTCAATTTACTTGATTATTATTGCAATAAATCTTACCATATGTGAAAAATAGCCCTGTCAAAATTGTTACACTATCAAATGCATAGCATATAAGGCTTAAAGATAAAACATACCTAACAACTCTGCATGTAATCGTAGAATGAAAGGGCCATCAGTGATTTATCCTCAAGTAGAGTGAAGAAGGTATGCAGACATGCATGGTTATATTCAATTGTTCCAAAAAGATACAAGAACTAAAGGTTCTATTCATGCTACACGAGTTGCGGTGGGTTGAGGATAAAAATACTGATCAATGTAATGATAGTTACACATAAAGCATGTAAATTCATGTGCACTAAAATGTATGTGGTATTCTCATCTTTAGATTGGTTCTATTTTGTGTGTAAACTAAAAAAAAAAAACAACAACAAATTCTAATGTTACTCAATGCTGCAACAAGGGATGTAAATGATTAGTAAGCACCAAAAGGTGTTAATAGTTCTTATTCAAGTTGTCAAGAAAGATCAAGAATTCATAATTAAAATCAAAGTAATCAAGAATTCATAGTTTACATTGTTTTCATTCTCATTGTTTTGAGTTAATTGAATATTTAGAGGGCTTTTTTAAAAATACTTGTAGAAAAATAACCTTCAATGAGGGTGGGCTTGTATAAGAGATATTATTACTGTTCACAAATTAAATGTAATAAGTCACTAGAATGAATTTATAAAGGGTATTAATCTCGGAATGATTTGTTGAAATATTTAATTTTATCAAATATATAACTTAAGTTTGACATACATAGGAAATTTAGTAGAATGTGTCTGAATAATTTTTGGCTTTTTCTGTAACTTGAGTGAAATTAAATTTATTTTTGTAAATACTGTAAAGTTAAGATTTAAATGAATCTGTAGGATCTTCATGAATCAATATGAAATTATCCTGTAATATTGACTAGCAAGATATTAAAACATATAATTAGGTTGAAATGAAAATTTACATTTTTTTTCAGTGTGATTTGGATGGTTTAATTCTTTTATAAAAATAATTTTAATTCAAAAACAAATCTATATTGATATTATTATTAATTTCATTCATTATTCTTGTATTCCAGAGCAGTATTGAAAGCCTGTGGTAGAAAGTTGAGAAAAGAGTCTCCTTTTGAAAGAAATGATTTCATTGTTTGTACAAATGATGGATATGCTGGATATATTAAAATCTCATCTTCTGAGATAACTGATGTTCTTAAAGGAACTGCTTATTCTATAAAAAATGTTGCTGTCCATCCTTCAAAGTAAGACAATATCTGATAAAGTTAACAGTTTTCATTATGGAGAAAATATCTGCTACATCTAATTTTTATTGCTTGAATTGCATGAATATGCTTAAATCACTTTTAAGAATAATTTATTATTTTTTAAAATTACATATTTGGAATGATTTGAATCTGAATTCTAATGAAACGAATTGTGCATTTCATAGATAGTTTTTATGATTATTCATATTCTAGCTTGTATAGAACTGAACAAATCTGATTTGTATGAATATTCTCTAATGGTGCTGGATTTTTTCAGGATGAGCAACATAATGGACATGGTTTAATTTTGTACGGATTGCAAGAAAAATTGAATGCAAAAACAACAAAATTATTTGTTGAAAAATGAGTAGTCATTAAAAAACGCAAATATGAATTCATTATGTGAGGCATTGCAGAGCTTATAAATTAAAATTTTTGAATGGTTTATTAAATTATTAATTTTTTGTAAGACAAAAGATATTAATCCAGTCTGAAAAATACTGGCTTTAAAGTTTACATTAATTGATATATTTTTCAGAAATTGTATTAATTTTATTCTTTATTTTGTCTAAAACTCAACCAAATCAAACGAATCAAATCTGTTTAAAAAATTATGAAAACAAACAAGATTTCAGTATTTTGAAATTGTGACTAAACATTTAAGAAAAAATGTATTTAATTATAAATGTATTTAAAAAATTAATAGCTGTAATACTAAAAGAAAGCATTAAAAGATTTGAAATAAATTGAATTAAAAGGATCGTTTTTAAATCTCCGATCAAGCTGCTAAACAACCAGACAAATGGTAAGAGGTGAGGATACATGATGAGTGACTGCTCATTTTTTTTAACTATAAACTCTACTATTACTGATGCCACCTCACTATTTTAAGCTGATCTGTAGGTATGCAAACATAGACAGCACAGTTGATGCTCCCACCTAGTGTGAGTTGTGTAGTGTTATTTACTTTCTTCAAAAGGAAGGGAATAATGCCATCAAAGTTCAATGAAAATTGAGTCGAATATACACAAAATTTTTATGAGTGATGGTGTTGTGCATAAATTGTGTAGACAGTTTAAAGATGGGTAAATTAACATTCACAATGAAGGGGGACATAGTTGTAAATCTTTTAAAACAAACTTTCAACCGCAGGAAGGTTATGGCTGTAGGTTTTTGGGACTATAGCAGTGTCTTGTATGTTGAACCAACCAGACTTTATGACAATTACAATGAGCCATTTAAAACAAAAGAGGAATGGAGCTTTGAAACAAAGGGAAAATCCATATCGTATCATTGGTGGTTACACTCCTTGAAGAGGGGAATGGAAAGCTTGTGGATCAATATGATTATTGCTTGAATCTTTACGATTATGTCAAAAAGTAACCATGTTTATACATAACTTTTGGTTACAAATGTTTATTGTTCTTTACTCTCTCTCTCTCTCTTTTTTTTGTGATCCATCAAAGGTTGAAAAAAACAGCCCATGCACATCTTGAGATATTTCAAGAAGTTTTATGTATATATTTTTAAATTTTTAAGGAAAATTTAGGATAACTCATCATCTGATCCTTCCACTAAGTAACCCATGCTTATTTATTGATATATGAGCATAGTTGTATAGCAATTGTATATATTTTTGTTTCACTTAATTTTATAAATCCTTTTGACTTTTTTTGCAGACCATATATTTATTTTGGTGATTATAATGGAGGACTTCAAAAGTGGAATTATGATACTAAGTATGAAATACATATATGTTCTATTTTAAATGAATTATTAAAATGAACTTAGATTATTATATCTTGAATAAATTCTACATTGTTCTTTAAATTATTGAAATACATTTAAGTTCTGTTTTCAATTCCCTTAGTTATAATGTTCCACCTATGAACTCCAGTCACGTTCTAAAAGTGGTTATTGATTATAAATGATTGAAGCTCATATATGAGATTCACAATTCTAAACTGATTTATCATTTCATTAATTCCTTTTAAAATTCTTTCAAATTATTATGAATTGAGAAGAAATTTGTTTTAATATGAAAATAAGTTATAGAAATTTTTTTAAAAAAATTGTTTGTTTATTGGAACTTGTAAATTTCAAAGCTGAAAAACATGCATAGTATAACATACATGTATATTTTTTTGAAAATAAAGAAGTTATTTTATGTTAAATGTTTTTATTCTTCTTAATTAAAATTTCATATGAAGTATATACACTGGTTATCATAAATTAAGGAAAAATCACAAAAATAGCGATAACTCTTTCAAAAGTAAGCCAAACCGTGCAAAATTTGCATATGTTGTCCACTAAGAGTAGCTGAGTAAAATTGCAATATGCAAATTAGTGACGCTGCACTCGGCTTACGTCATCTGTCTGGAGCATAAAAGTCCAAGTTTGAGAGAAAGCACACAAATTTTACTGTGATTGCGACATTGAAAATCTGAGATAGCCAATTCGTAATAATGACCTCTAGGCATCATTTGCCTGAAGAACTACGATGGAGAGCCATCGGGAGACTAGAGGCAGGGCAGAGTCAATCAGAAGTGGCCAGATGGCTAAATGTGAGTCCATCTGTGGTTCATAGACTTTGGAGGCAATTTCAAACCACAGATTCGGCATCTAGGAGGTTCAGTCAAGGACGGCCAACTGTTACGACCAGTGCCGATGACCGATATTTGACATTAAGTGCACACAGGAATAGAAGCGCTACTCCGACACATCTTAGATCCTCTCTTGCTGCAGCCACCGGAAGGTTGGTGTCAACGTCAACTGTGCGCAGAAGGCTCCACGAAGGTGGTCTGTATGCGAGACGACCAGCCATTTGCGTGCCGCTCACATCACGCCATAGGAGAGACCGTTTGCAGTGGGCCCGACAACATGTCCACTGGACGTCAGATCAATGGAGGCCTGTTCTCTTTACGGATGAGTCCAGGTTTAGTCTAGAAAGTGACAGTAGACGTTATTTGATATGGAGAGAACCTGGGACCCGTTATCATCCATCAAACATCCGTGAAAGAGATGCATACGGAAGAGGCAGTGTCTGTGTTTGGGGAGGCATATCCTTAGGAGGGCGCACAGACCTCCATGTCTTTCCAAGGGGAACCGTGAATGCTCAGGTTTATCGAGACAACATCCTTGATGCTTATGTGCGCCCATATGCCGGGGCGATTGGTGATTGCTTCCTGTTACAGGACGATAATGCAAGACCACACAGAGCTCGCATTGTTGATGATTATCTTCAACAGGAAACAATTACGCGCATGGAGTGGCCAGCTCGATCCCCGGACTTGAATCCTATCGAGCACGTTTGGGATGCTCTAGGGAGGCGTGTATCTGCCATCAATCCGCCCCCTCAGACCCTTGCCGCGCTTGCATCTGCTTTACAAGAGCAATGGCTCTCACTTCCTATTGAACTGAAAGACCGCATAATTGAAAGCATCACACATCGCTGTTTGTGCTGTATTGCTTCTAGAGGCAATCATATTCCATATTAAAGGTACTTTTTCTATTGCAAACCGATACTTCCAATTTGTTTATTTTATACATGTGCTAATTTCTATACTACTATTAATGTCTGATAATTTCTTTTTATGTTGTTTAATACCTTACTATGTGTTGTATATTGTGGGTAAGTTTCATAAAATTCCATGTGTAATTTCTTGAGTTATAGCGATTTTTGTGAATTTTCCTTAATTTATGATAACCAGTGTATATAAAAAATTTATTTTTTTCAAGATCCTCATTCAAACAATATTATGTTTTTATAGTAATTGATACATAAGTTTTTATTGAGCATTAGATATATATTTACACATTTATATTTGTAAAGTTGGAATTTTGTATTCAGTTTTTGACTTTTTCTTGATGTGTTAAGAGTGAAGTAATGATAATACAATATTTTAGTAATTTTATGATTTCTTTATCGATTAATGAATTACTTTTAATCAATTTTTCAATCCATATTAAAGAATTGTATTTGATAATAAATTTGAGGAGACAAGTGAAGGAAATATTTATAAATTTGTTTCTCATTGCTAGACATAATGATTCATTGCTAGATGATTTTGATTCTCCATATTCAAGTGGCTGTGGTAGCGTGGTAGTTATGGTTTGGGATTCGTGGCCGGTCTTTTTCATTCAATCGTTGGGTCGATCCTTGGCCATTAAAGACCTGCCATGTAGCTGGGGCTGATGCACTTTAAATCTGTCAGGCCCAAAGTCCTCCCAAGGGCGAGGTGGGGGAGTTTGGAGGGGGGTGCCAACTCAGGTGTCGTCCTCGTCACTTGACAGAGGTTCAAAATTACGAGGTCCGTCGCCAATAGCCCTCGTGTTGCTTCTAGTGCGACACTAATAAAACCAAACCAAACTTTCAATTAATTGAAATATTTTGGTAACTTATGCTGTTGTTACAGAAAAAGGCTGTCTTCTTTGTTTTGCATTACTTAAAGTTAAAATCAAATATTTTCACATCAATAACTTTTCTCTTGTTTGTATTGAATATAATATTCTTTGATAGTCTGCTTGGTCTCTTGCACCATTGAATTCAACTTTCACTTGCTCACTCACATAGCACTCTTTGCATCATTAGTAATTAAAATAAAAATTGTTTTAGAAGTTATAGTATTGGAACATATATATATATATATATATGATGAAACTGCTTATTACTTTATTTTTATCTTTATTTAAACTTAATTGCTTCTAAAATCAACCTGAATTCATACCAACCAGTTTTTGCACATATAAATTACTGCAACTTTAACTCGTAGAAACGACTAGAAATTTGTAAATGATGTCAGAAATAGATTCATATTAATACTTGCATTTTCTTCACAATTTCACTTTTTCTACCCTCTTTAGGTAACCATATTTATGTATATATAATATTTATATATGTGTGTGTGAGAGGAAAATTTTGGAGAATTAATGTTTTAGGGGATTTTATTAGATTTTTTAAATACAGAGATAGGTATATCAACCATGGCCATGGTTTTTAGTTTCGATTCATGCGTCAGGTTTTAAACTGGACTTTTCCTTTTTATTGAAATGCCAAGTTTAATTATGAAAAATTAGCTTACACACTAAATGTTAGTCCACTTGGCTTTTGCAATACAAAAAATTAGCACTGTATTCAAGTGCATCACCGTGCTCCTGCCATGTAGGTGTTTCAAGATGCGCAGAGTCTAGGATATGTGTTTAACCCAGTAACGTATCTCGTTGTCTCTCCTTCCATGCTAGCCATCATATTATGAATAAAGAATAATTTAGGGATTTAAAGGACCAGCTGTCTCAGCCATGACTACAAAATAACTTTGGATGAATTTTAAAGAAAACCTCATCCATGATATATATATTATATATAACTGCTTGTGTAAATCTGCTTTTGCCACATGCCTAGTGCTCTGCATGAATATTCGATATCATTAACATAAGGTACTGCTTACTTTCATTGTAAATGAGTGTACAAATTGTTAAACTGTATAAGTAGACCTTTATTGGCAAGTTTATCTAAATATACATTCCACTTATTTCATTACATATGAATATTTCTGAACAGGAAATTTATTAAAGCCATAAAGTCAAAAATTATCATTATTAAAAATAAAAAGTCATGTTCTGCTTTTTATTTATATTAACAAAAAGGTGTTTATTTAATAACATTTTATTATTAGTGAAAAATATTTTATGTACTTTCAATTGTGTATCATAAAAATCACTTTTACATATTATAAATGTAAGGTTTATGTTAAAATAATATGGAAATCCTTTTTTATGTATATTTACTTTGAAAATATATCAAAACTTTAAATGGAAAATTGTTTGCTTATTAATTAATTTCAGTAAAACTTTTGAGTATTTAATTGTATTAATATGCTGAAACTGTTATTATTTTTCTGATAATTTATAATTTTTCTTTATTTAAATAAATTTATGTACTTGTTTTATTTTAATAAAGATATATCAAATAAATAACTTACATACTTAATGATAAGAAGTTCAGATATTTGGATCAGTGTTTTTATGTATAATTTACTTTGTATACTTAAAAAAGGTCTAGTTTTTATATTAAACTTGACTTGAAAAATTTGGAATAAAACTTGTCACTAACCTTGAAACGAATGGAGCAAGGAAACAAAAGGTGAAAAGAATATAACAAAAATTGGAGCAAGCAGGGTGAACTTTAAAAAGTGTCCAAAACATTTCAGAGTTTTAAAATGAGGCAACAATAAAATTGGATTGCTATCAAAGTATAAGTAAAGAAGCGGAAAATTAACAAGAATAAGATACAGAAATTTTAATTGGGGAAAGTTGGTACTTCGAATAGTTGAGGGAAGGGGGAGTAAGGTGATGAGTTCCCTGTTCATAAAAGGCAGATGGCGATTTTCATCACAAAAGAGAGAAGATAAAAATGCAATTAATTAAAGATGGGCCAAAGATTGTGTTTAAGATGCATCATTTTAAAATTTGGGGCTATGACAGAGTCGATTATTTTAATGCTTTGTATTTTTCATTTTTCCATTTAAATGTTTTGGATTGGATATAAATCACTATTTCTCGGAAAGTGAATGTTCCAGTTTGAATTTTTGCTGAAGATTATTTTAAGGATCTCACTGATTGTGAGATTAACTGTATATTCACCTATTTTTTATCAGTCAAATTTTAAGTGTGATGAAATTTTTTGTTTGTATAGGTGATTTCTGAAAGAGCGTAAACATGATGCAAAAAATTCCCCTTTATATTTAAGATTATATTTTTGCTCAATTTATATTAATACAGTAATTCATGGCTTACGTAACTTGTAGGAGTTAACAGGGTTCGACTGTAGTGCTTTATAAGTTTACAGTGTAAAGTTTTTATTATATATAAATCATCAATTATTTGTTTATGGAATTTTAATGTATGTTAAAACTATAAAATAAATTAATGTGTTCAAAGTCAACGGCAAATTGCTAAATACTTCTGTAAGGCAAATCATTTTCATATTAAATGCAAAAGAAATATTTTAATTAAATATTGTGAAAATTTTAACCTGTGTGAATCAATCTTATTACGAATAATCAGAAATTCCACATATTAATTGTGTATCCATTGCTAATATGTTATTGTATACATTTTAAGTACTTAAAGAATTATTGATTTTAAATGGAATTTTTTTCTAGAATACTTGAAAAATTTTACAGTTTTTCTCAGAAATTTTATTTTGAGTATGGTTCTCTATTAATGTACTGAATTTGGTGTAATGTTTTAAGAATGATTTGCTGATATTTTCCTCTAAAATTTCTTTTAGTAAATATTTTTATTTTGAAATGTTTATAGAGTACTTATGAATAAGGATGTATTACAAGAATCTTGTAATATAGAGGCTCTGAGCATTGATAGCAATGGAAGTTATGTGGGTAAGCCTTTTTTGTGTGGCTTTGCATTTCTGAAATTAATCTAATAAAAATTGTTTAAACAAATCTGAAGCTTTTTTTTTTTTTTTTTTTATTTTTTTTTTATGAAAATAACTTATATTATTATCAAAAGAGATATAACATTTTTTGTTGGAAATTTTTTTGCAAAATATTTAAAATAAAGGAAAAACTTTTAACAACTGGATGTAAAATTGAACATTTATATACAACTGATTTTGAACAAGCACACATATATCCATCATTAGTTAATTTTATTTGGTCATTTTTAATGTTATGGTATATTCAGTTATATGTAAAATAGTAGGCTGTGCACAAAACTGATAATAATCTGTTTTTTTTTTCTGAAACTAATATGTCAATGTGTCTAATATAATTCAAAAGCAAGTTTGTTGCTAATAATTATATTTTGCATTTTTAATATTTAACAGTATTTTATAATGTAAATTTTAAAAGTAAAATAATAAAGAATAATCCTTATTAAACAAAATTTCGAATTAAAGAAGGTGGCAGAATTTTGAATTTATCAGATATGTGATTATTTCTTAGTTATTTCATAGGAATTAGCAAAAGTAATTTTTTCAAATTTTCAAAAAAAAAATTCAAAAGTAATTTTTTTAAAGTAACAAAAGTAATTTCATAGGAATTAACAAAAGTAATTTTGAAAAATTTGATTGGTTTGTAACATTAGTTTTTACTTAGTGTATGTCATTTTCCCCAAGTTTGTTAATTATCTTATGTATTCTAACTTACAGGAGTGTGTTTGACAAGCTTGTTCATATTAAATCTATTTTCTGTCAAATTAATGGTATATAAACTTCATAAATTTGTTGGTAGCTTGTAATCGGAAATTAAAATTCAGACTGTAATATAAATAAATATATATATGATTTATATCGTTTTTATGGAATGTATCCATTTTCTTGTTAGTTTGAATTGTCTTTATTAGGTTTCCATTAATATTTTTCATAATTGTTTGATATCTCTAAAATGGTGTACAACAGGAGAATGAAAATTGATTTAAAAGTAAGTTATAACTACTTAAATTTGAAGAACAATATCTCAAAATGGAAGTAGGATTAAATTTTTTATTTTAATTAATTTTTTTTTGTTTAAATTTAAATCAAGCTCCTGGGTTAAGTGAGCCATTGTTTTTTAGTGTTATATTTTTTTGGGGCAGTAATGAAAGATTACATTTGTAACATTAGGTTTAAAGACTTAAAGAATTTCTTGTATCCTTAATATTATAATTTCAAATGTGAAAATATAAGCCATTGTGAAACTTTTGAAATTCCAATCACTGCTTTTTAATTTTTTTTTGTCTTGCAGTTTATAATTGTTCGAATTTTTTGACTTAAATGTGTAGGGAGGGAAAAACAAAATGTTAGGTTTCCCCCCTCTAACATTCAATATAGTTTAGAATTGTAGGATAAATAAATAATTTAAAGCTTTAGCCAATAAGAAATTTTCATCATAGCTCTTAATATAAATATTTGTTTTGGTAACTAGTGTTATAGAGAAATGCATTAAAATATTTAAAATCACAGATTTATTTGCCATTACAACTTGAGATGATTTCCTTTTATATTTTAATAGGTTTTTGTGTATTATTAAAAGTATGCAATATTCGTTCTTATTATAGCATGTGCAATGTTAGATGGAAAAATTGCCATTTTTGATGCAGCTAGTTTTTCTGCCAAAGCTTGTTTCACTGCTGATACAGGGCATAGACTTACTATGATCAAATTTTCTCCAGATCCTCAGCATTTGATTGTGACTGTAAGAATTATTTTTCTGCTAAATATTTCCATTCATGTACTGTGAAGTTATTTTTAGTTCTAAGTCTGTAATATTTCTTATGATGTAATTGTTACAAATCTTTATTAATGTGTTATTTTTAGAATTAACTATTAGCTTTGAATTGATTCTTGTAAAGGAAAACTCTGGAAATCTTCTCAGTACTGAGATCTACTTTATTTCAATAATGAAATTAATTGAAGTAAAAGGGAGACCAAGCAAATTATCTTTAAATATTGTTTATCAATGAAAGCTAAATTCTGAAACTTGTATATGGAACATAAGTGAAGTTGATTATCAAATTACTGTTGTAATTTCAAAAGGTCATGAAATTATAATAATTATTTCATTATTTTCTTTTTTATATGTGACTGATTATATTATATGATTACATTATTTACAATGACTGATTACTTTATATATTATTTATGATTAAATATTTATTACATTATGTAATTATGAATACAGTAGATCATTGATTATTTGAAACAACTGGGGACTGAGGATGTTCAGATAGTTGATTGTTCAGCATAACTGATTGTTTATGGAAAAAATTGTACCAGTGTCATAGGAACAATATAACAAAGAATCAATGATATTGGGCACACAGTTCTATATATTTTGTATCAAATGTCTTACCAATAGCTCAGAGAATGGATTAGCGTAGTTAAGCGAATACAAAAGACTTTTAAAGAAGACCTACAGTTTAGAAAAAGAAACTGCAAAATGTTTTTTTCTTCAGACTTGAGATTCATTTTTTTTGCTGCTAAATCTCACTAACATTTTAAATACAGCAATTGGATAACCTCACATTCCTCTTTTTGCTCTAAATACTTGATGGTCATCCCAAGTTAGTGCAAACTTCATCACTGGATGGCACTTTTCCAGCATGATAATTGTAGCCAGCTTTCTTTTCATTGAATTGGTTGTTTGAGCTCTGATGTCACTAAAATACCCTCCATGCAACAGGGCTGATAACAGGTCAATTGAAATGTCCCTGGCCTACCATAGTAAAACACATTTTTTTTTGGCAAAATTAGTTTTTTTTATTCAACATAATTCCCTTCAAGGGTGATACACTGATTATAGTGACCCTCCAACTTTTTGATACTATTTTTGTAGTACGATTTGTCCTTTGCTTCAAAATAGGCCTCAGTTTCGGCGATCACCTCTTCATTCGACGAAAATTTCTTCCCAGCGAGCATTCTTTTCAAAATCTGAGAACAGGAAATAGTCGCTGGGGGCCAGATCTGGAGAATACGGTGGATGAGGAAGCAATTTGAAGCCCAATTCATGGATTTTTGCCATCGTTTTCACTGACTTGTGACACGGTGCATTGTCTTGGTGAAGCAGCACTTTCTTTTTCTTCAAATGCGGCCGTTTTTCGGCGATTTCGTCCTTCAAACGGTCCAATAACGCTATGTAATAGTCGCTGTTGATGGTCCTTCCTTTTTCAAGGTAGTCAATGAAAATTATTCCATGCGCATCCCAAAATACAGACGACATAACCTTGCCAGCCGACTGTTGCGTTTCCCCACGCTTTCGAGCGGGTTCATCCTGTGCAGTCCGCTCGGATGACTGTCGATTGGACTTGAAATGATGGAGCCATGTTTCATCCATTGTCACATATCGACGCAAAAACTCGGGTTTATTACGCTTGATCATCTTCAAACACTGCTCCGAATCATCAACTCGTCGTTGTTTTTGGTCAAAAGTGAGCTCGCGCGGCACCCACTTTGCACAGAGCTTTCTCATACCCAAATATTCGTGAATGATATGATGTACACGTTCAGTTGATATCTTTAGAGTGTCTGCTATTTCATTCAATTTCCATTTACGGTCATTCAAAATCATTTTGTGGATTTTTTTAATGTTTTCGTCGGTAACAACCTCTTTTGCGGTCCACTGCTTTCACCGTCTTTGGTGCTCATTTCACCACGTCTAAACTTAGCATACCAATCTTTGATGGTTGATTTTCCTGGGGCAGTGTCCGGAAACTCTGCATCAAGCCAAGTTTTTGCTTCAACTGTATTTTTTTCCTTCAAAAAGCAATATTTTATCAACACCCGAAATTTCTTTTTATCCATTTTTTTCACAATAACAAAAGTTGCTTCACTCAAAATGCTATAATTCACAAACTAATGATTCAACTGCTCTCAAATTTATACATGCATCTTTTGAGGGTTAGGGCTAACTAAAAAACTTATGGATTTAATTCTAGTAGCGCCATCTATGTGTCAGGCCGGAGACTTTTCAATTGACCTGTTACATGTTAAATCTACTTGGGAGAATGTGTGTTTTCATTTAATCACCATTGTGAATGATTCAACTGTAGGCAACTTAAAGAACATGGAGAATCCTCTATCAATGCAGATTTTGTAACAAGTAAAGGTTGGTTTGAAAAATTCATAAAGGGTCTTGCAAATCAAGTGGTAAGAATTCAAGGAGAATCTGCATCAGCTGAATTCTAGCATGTATCTAAAAAAAATTAAAAATATTATAGAAAGTCAAGGATTCACAACCTATCAAATTTTCAATGTTGACAAAACTGGGCTTTGGTGGAAAAAAGAAATGCCTAGTAGAACCTTAATATTAAAAAAAAAAAAAAAAAAAAAAGAATAAAGCTGCATCCATATATAAAGTGTTTAAAGATATAGCTCTATTTCTGTACACTAATGCATTGGGGAACTTTATGATAAAACCTTTGTTAGTGTATATATCTATAAGTTACCAGCACTTAAAGGTTTAAATAAAAACTTCTTATCTATATATTGGAAAATAATTCCAAGAGCTTGGGTAACTGAAAATTTATTTACAGATTGGTTTTAATTTTTTTTTTATACCAAGCATTGAAAATTATTTAAAACAGAAAAAATTGAGCTTTAAGGCATTATAACTATTAGATAATGTTCCATGTCAGTCATCCCAATGTCAAAATAATGTTCCTAGCACTACTTTGTTGCTCCAACAATTGGTCATGAATTTTTTTAAAGTTTTTTTTTCTGACTATGTTGTTTCTTACTGATTTTTTTCAATTGAATTACATCAAGATATTTCATTGTTTTTTTTCTCTGAGACCTTGTATCTGTTTATTATGATTTGTATATTCCTTAGAGTTAAACTAAAGTTATTTATTCTGTGGTACTCTTATTCGATAAATACATAGAAATGATCTGAATTAAAGATGGAGAGAAATATTTTGTTTTTATTAATTAGTAGATAAATTCAATGGGCTCAGATATGTTTATCATTTCTCTGTTTTTAAATCTAAATAGTATGTATTTAAGTTCTCTTAGGAGTAGAATATTTATCTCTAAAACCATGTATTTAAAATCAAAATACTGTGTTCAGAAAAGGAGAGTTAAATCTTTTTAAAATTTCTTTACTCTGTAAAGTTACTGAGAACAGGAAGAAGAGGATCAGTGGGCAAAATCCATAAAAGATGGTAAATATATAAGCTTGGAATTAATAAATTCAATTTATAGCCATCATTCAGGGATATTGTATAAGCCACTTTGCTGTGGTGATTGGCAACCCCATTTAGTAACTTAGGCAGCACCTCTCTGTGTTTAATAAATAACACTGGCTCATTTTGTTCCCCCATCAATACATGGTAAATTTGTTTGAATATTGAATTTTATTCAAAATGTGTTTATTTCAGTTTTTGTGATTCTGTTTTTGATTTAAAATATATGCAAAATTTTCAACTTTTTTAAGATATGAGAGATGAAATTTTTCAAACTAAACTGAATTATAATAATTCGATATAAAAACCAACGTTTTTAAAAACAACGTTTTTATATGGTGGCAAAATTTATTAGAGAAAATTATTGAAATATTAGTTAAAATTGTTAGTTATTTTTAACTTTAAAATTTACTTAAAAAGAGACATTTGTGAGAGTATTAAAAAATTCATAATACTCATAAAATCAAAACATGCATTTGAAAGTTTGTAAGTCATTCTATTAAAAAAAGAATGCAGAAAAAAATATTGTGATAAGACATGGTGCCAAATATTGGAAACTTTCTTTCTTGCGAATGATTACTGACTAAAAGTCAGCAACCCTTACTATCTTGGAGATAGTAAAGGGGAGATAGTATCTCCCCTTTGTGAGTACAAAAGGTTTACGATACCTCATACTGTGTGGGGAGTGCCTGGTGCTCCCAGAGGGGGAAAGAAATTTTTTCCTCAATCCTAAAAGCGCCGAGAGGAAAGAATATTTTGACTTATTAAAATTATTGAAATATTAGTTAAAACTTGTCGCAAACGTCTAAATATTGCATTGTTAGGCGAGTACGAACGATTCCCAAAATTTCAAAGCTCTAGCTTGATGGGAAGTTGGTTAAATTAACGATCGAAAATTTGATGACACACACACACACACACACCAAGTGAAATTCAGAAAAACGTTGTAAAAATATGTGTACAGCAAAGATGTCTTAACCTTTTGGCTCTCTTGGGCCACATTGTAAGAATACGAGTTTGCTCTGAGTTGCAAGTGAAATCCACTGATGACAGATGAGGATTTTAAAGATTAAAATAATAGAATATATCATTAATATGTTTATAAATAATTTATTTCCATTAATTCTGTAATTTTTTAGTATATAATCAACTTGAAACTAGCGAGATGTTTAACATTGTTTTTCAGAAACTAATGCTATAAAATTTGGTTTGATGGAAGTAATTGCAATTCTCAGTGAGTTCTCAAGGTATTAATCGGATATTTTTGTTTTTGTTTTATTCTTATGTGCTGCTCAGGAATGTAGGTGCTTCCCAATGGTAATTACATAAATAAGACATGATTGCAAAGGGTATTTTTCTATAAAGAGATAAATTTTGCAGAAAACTAGAAAAAGGCAGCATTTTTTTTTAATTGTTAAATAACACATTTTATTTCTATGCAAATTAATTTTTAAAAATAATTCGAGATAAAAACCAATATTTTTAAAACAATGTTTTTTTATGGTGGCAAAGTTTAGTAAATTTTTTTTTGAAAAATTAGTTAAAACTTGTTGCAAATATCTAAATAGTGCATTGTTAGGCAAATAAGAACAGTTCCAAAGTTTCAGAGATCTATCTTGATGGGAAGTTGGTTAAATTTACGATCAAAAATTTGATGACAAACTGATACACACACCAAGTGAAATGCATAAAAACGTTTTAAAAAACGTGTAAAAAAACTCATTCTTTAAGATCACTCTCTCTGCGTAATTCAATATATCTTCCATAGATGGCGCCCCATTACTACAAACTGCATTTTTTTAAAAAAAATATTGAAAGATTAGTTAAAACTTGTTGCAAATGTCTAAATATTGTATTGTTAGGCGAGTAAGAAAGATTCCTAAAGTTTCAGAGCTCTGGCTGGATGGGATGTTGGTTGAATGAATGATCGAAAATTTGATGACACGCACACACCAAGTGAAATACATAAAAACGCTGTAAAAAATTGGTGGGTAATGAAATGGAGTTGTACATACACCAAGAGAATTCTGATTGTTCTGGAAATCTTGTAATTAGCTATCAAATTCCTGTATCAAATAAAACAAAAACTATGTTACATAATTTCTTTTCTCAACAAACCATGTTTGTGAAAATACATAAAATTGTTTAATTTAATTTACCGTAATTTTATTCATTTTGAAAATTGTTCTAGTTTGACGTTAGTTTTTATCTTGAAGACTAATGTTGAACTCAAATAAATGATTGGTTAAATTCCACATAAAATCTCTGAACCAGTTTTCATTGTTCAAATTGGTTTAAAATATACTTTTGATTACACAAACAATTTGATTTCATCTGTCAAATCACGAAGTCTTTTCAACATTTTACTTCCTCTTAGTGGCCGCGGTAGCCTAGTGGCCCCCCTGCTTTTTCTGTATGTTTTATAATGCCTCAAATGAAGCATATGGTTTTTACAATGATTATATAATTGTCATTGATATTTCTAATAAAAATTGACTATTGAGTTGCAAATATAGTCTTGTGTGATAAATTTTATTTGTAACTATAAACTGTATTTGATTTTAGTAGATATTTCTTTTTTATTTGAATAAATGCACCTCAGCTTTTATGTGTTGTTTCATAAACTCATTATCAGCTTTTATTATAGCATCCATTTTAACCATTAGTTTTTTTTTTAAAAAAATTGAGGTTTATAAAGTTTCTTCAGTTCTGTTATTTTGTCTTGATTTTTGTTTTGACATATATTACATTTTGTGGCATGTTTTGCGTATAAAACCTTTTGAAATAGGGATATTTGAATGGAAGAGGAACTGAGATTATTAGAGCATCATTTATTACTACAAGCTTGTTGTTAATATTAAAAATTTGCATTAATTTTATTTTGATGTTATTTAATTTTATAAGTATGAAAACTGCTATTGATGAATAAAAAGTTTTTTCCCCCTTTCCTCTTATTTTATGCAAATACTATTCATTTGTGTACTTAAAATATTATGATTTTAAATATTTGACTTTATGATTTACATACAAATCAGTATAATTGTATTAAAATATTTGTAAGTTTAAAATATAAAATTGAAAAAATTACTATTTTATAAGTAATATGCTGTACTGTTGCTTTATACTATTGTTTTAATATTATTTGTTAATTTCTTTTTATCACATATTTTCGAGTTAAAAAGCATTATCTTATATAAATGAAACAATTTTATGTGGAAGAAAGTATGTTGAATGAGAAATACATATACACTTGTATACAAAGAGAAAGGCATCTCAAATTTAAAAAAAAAAAATTAAGAATTTCCATTATGTATTTGAAAAGGAGCTTATTTTCTCAATCACAAATTTATGACTATGGAGATAACTTTCATCAAATTGACAAATACTACTTCTATTTTTTGAGAATTTGCTTGAAATAGAGAGAAAAAGAATGGGAACTAGAAGTCTCAAATTCATCTGCTTTTTGTACTTAAAATACCTTTTTTTTTCATGTAAAAATAATTTTCTAGCTGCCTCACTTATGTATTTGAATTTTTAATTTTTATTATATTATTTTTTTCAGTTTCTTTTGTAATTACTTATGATAATAACTGCTGAAGATTCAGTATGTTTCAAAATTCCAAACGGAACAAACTGTAGCTTTGGTGTTTTCTTTCTTTCTCATTTTTCATTCCAGTAATTTATATAAAGATTTTTTCAGAAATGTAATTTTAAAAAATTTTACTGAGCAAAAAAATTCGTCATGAATAAAATGTTCTGTAGGAATATTATAATTTAACAGTTTCTTTTTATTACCATATTGTGTTCAGAAATAAGTACATTTTTTTATAAACAATTTTGTATTCAAATAAATTATATAAATTCAAATTCACAGTCAAAACTTTTGCAAACATTCAAATTATTTATTTACGATCATATTTAATTAACAGTGTTGCATTTTTCTTAAAAGTTATCTTATTTCCATACAAAAACAGAAACAAATATTTTACAGATGTCAGAAAAGAGTATGCGTTTATTGAATAATTAAATTTTAATTTCATTTTAAAACTTTATTTCTGTTTGATAAATTTTAAAACATGAATATATGCAGAGTCCTATACCAAAATCAGGATGAAATATCTTTCTTTTTTCATCAATTTTCCACTACAGTATCTTTTTTAAGCAATACACAAAGCATTTTCTTACTGTTCTCAGGTTCTTTTCTGATCCCCCCCCCCTTTCTTGGTTTCAGTTTATTAGAAATCACATTTTTAAAATTTTTTAGCTCAAAATTGAAAAGCAATAATATTCGAACTAGATGCCTATTAGAAACACTGCAAAAAAAAAAAAAAAAGTTAGGTAAGTTACTAGAATGGTGTAAAAAGGCTGCCTGAGTGATGTTGGACAAATCAGGGAAAATCCCCTTTGTTTCACACAAATAGTGTTCTGGTAAAACTGTTAAAAGGTTAATCATCATTTTTTGTATACAAATTTATTTATTTTGTGCATGTTTCCTTATTAAGTGTTGTAATAATCCCTTATTTTTTTTTAATTGTAAACAAATTGTACAATAAGTATCGTAATCTCTAATATTTCATTCCATTTTGTTGTTTCAATTGATATATTTTTTTAAAAAAATGCATTTAAAGAAATGGTGTAACTTATTTTTACCCCAAAAATAAAATAAAAAATAAAATAAATTCATATCATTGAACCATTTTTGTTTACAAAAACAGCTTAATGTAGAATAATTCTTTATTACCCATCAAGATTTCAAAATACTTTCAAAAAATACATACATACCCCATTTTTAACACATGCTCTTTTTCTTCTAGAAGAATTTTGAATAATAATAAAAAAATATACTTCACTGTTAACTTTTATTTGTATCATGTTGAACTCCACTTTAGAAACACTTTTTTGGTGCCTTCTGAGCTAAGAGCTATCGGTTTTGATCTAAGTAGTTTTTCCTCTTTTAATATATTATAATGATAATGTTTCTTGTAGCTGAAATTTTGCTGAAATGAAGTTTGCTTACATAGGATGAAGTTGCCCATGTGTCTCGGTTTCAACTACATTTAATTGTTGCTTCTGAAGTTTATCAAGCAATCAGCAAAGATAAAGTGCCTCCTGAAGAACCTGTTTGGTATTTCAATGGAAAATCTCATCAGCATAGAGGGAAAATTATAGATTGTATGTTTAATAATCCATCAAAAAGTGAAAATTTATACTTTTACACTTTAGGAGAAGATCGCATCATTGTAAGTATGAGTAAAATAATTTCAGAATTTGTTCATAATATGAAGCAATAAGAATTTTTATTATAATGTAATTTCAGACAAAATAAGATTATATTAAAAAATGTTAGGACATATACGAAGTGGTTAAATTTAGCTATTGATGGAATCAATAATTATTTATGTGTGACACATACATTAAATGCAAGACATTCTATAAAAGTTATGATTGCCTGTGCAATACACATGAAATGGAAGCTTGGCAGTTTTTTTCCCTGCCTTTCAGGGATCAAGCCATATCTCTTCAAGCAATCAAAACTAGTTTCTGTAGAGTTGCTATCATGTACTTATTCGAAGTGTATTTTGCTATGTTATAAAAAAATATCCATCATAATTATGAATAGAATTATCCTTCTTCAATTCAAATCTTTGGAAAGAGTGAAGAAAGAGTGGGAGGAGGCATGCTCTATTGAGGGCATAAATTTTCTCATTTTTTCCGAAAAAGAGTGATAAGGCTTTTTCAAAAAGTTACAATTGGTTAATATTGGTGTGTTTGAAGAATTTGAAATGGATGGACTTTGTTTAAATAAAAACATGTTTGTTAGACTATTAGAAGTCAGTTGACATGATAATGGGCTCATTTCATGGTGGTCACACGATAGATGTAATCATGTATTTTCTGATGAAGTAGAACTGACTTCAGTCTCACATTTGGTATTTTGCCTTGTGAATTCCTTATTATTCAAATTTACAATTAGAAAATGACATGCTTAGCATCATGATTATGGCAAAAGTTTTGGGAAATAAATTTTAAAAAATGTTTATTTTTGCTTTTTTTTAAATGTAGAAATTTGATATTTTTATTTTATTATTTTTTTATTTATTATCTGTTAATATTATTAATAAGTATATTTTTCAAAAGAAGTATCTGCACAATGTGAAAGCTGTAAACAATAAGGTGCAAGATTGGTTAGCTAGAAATACATGATTACGACTATTATGCGAATATGATGTTGCTTGAATCAAGTCCATTTGGGAAGATAGCTATTTGGTTAAATCTAAATTTATCAAATAGCAAAATTTTCAGACAATCAAGCTGTACTAATATGCTTTCCTTGTTCATGTACTGCTCTAATATTTACTGAACTTTTGAAATCTGTCACTACCTTAGTCTCTTGAGCTGAACCCCCCTTTTTTCTCTCTCTTTACCTAATTTTTAAAATTCACTTAAATGTATGGATTTTTTCTTTTGTCTGCATCCAGAATACTTTATGGACTGAATGAAAATAATTTCAATCCAGTAGTTCTATAAAGAAGGAGAGCAATATTTCAGTTTGTGACATTTTTCAAAGAGAGTTTGAATAAGCATTTTGAAGGAAATTGTTTTGGATTTGAAATTCAGGAATTAATGCTGCTTTTTTTTTTATATATAATCATTCTTATTCTTTATTTAAAACATCTTGTACATAATACATAATTGCTTCAGTTCAGATAACTTTTTCTTTAATGTATAATTGAAGCATTTACTTTGATATGTAAAATAATTAAAATGTTTTTTGATATTGCAAAGTAATGACTTACTGTAAATCTTGGATTGAGGTTTATGTTTTAAGAATACATCATTTTTCTCTCTATATACATATTAAATATTTTCTTTCTCTTTATTTGTCTAAATATTTTAAATGATTTAAAATTTTTTTGATTCTAGTACATAGTATAAAAAGTATTAAATTCATGTATGTTTATATGAATACCTGTTTGTGTCAATTGACTTAAATATATTTTATGTAGAATTTGGTATATTTTCCAGTAAATCACATTAGACTACTTGGAAAATGTAGTAAGATACATAGATTATCTTTTATTAAATATATTTCTTAGTTTAAAATGTTTAATTTATTTTGATTTCATTTTTTATACAAGACTAACAAAATATGCTCAGTTTGAAAGATATTTTTAAAAAATTGGCATTTAGTTGAGGGTTGTTTGTATATTGGCATGATATATATCATCTTATGATATGTACATTAAAAAAAAATTCTTCTAAAGACTTCTTGAAACCTTGAACCTTTATGAAAAAATAGGTACCTAATGTGACCCTTTAATCTAATTTGGTGTATATACATTTCTCAATAAAAGCAATCCATAGTAAAATGAGGTTTTATGTGAATATTCGTTTTCTACATTTTAAATTTGAAAAATCATTAATCAATTGTTCATAATATTTCATTTTCAATACTCACCAATCTTAAGTTATTCAAACGTGATAGAATCATATGATTTCTCTATTCGTTTTTGACCAATTTGAGTTTTGAAAATGAATGCTCACTACTTACATTAATAATCATCATTGATAATAAAATTCTCATTATTATTTCAATATTGGGAAACACTGTGAATAGTCTTTCATAATACATGTATGTATAGAGTGTGTTGATCCCAATTCCAGTCCCCTCATCCAACAACTATTCTTCATCTTTAGAATTATATTTTTTTTATTAACCTTTCTTTTTTCCATTTCTTCTCTTTGCTTTTTCTTCAGCTTTTTTTATCAATGATACATGACTCGAAATATTAACATTCCAAGTTCAGCTTCTCTCCATTTAAATTCTGATATATTCTCGCATGTTATTTTAATTTATTTCTCATCCAAATTAGAAATATTTTCAAAAAGCTCCCCATACTTATTACTACTTGTTTGTATATTGCAAATTAGGGAGTCGATTATTCTTAAAGGCTTCTATTTTAAATTTCTGGCTCTGGCTGTTTTCAAACGTTGTGTCAGTGTCTCTATTTCCTTCAAGGAAAGTTACCCTAACACTGTCTTGTCTTACATGCTTGTGAAAACTTTGATACTCCTTTAAAAAGGATACTTCCTTGGCTTTTGACTCCAATACAAATAATTGTTTGAGGACTGAAAATTCCCCAAGAGGACTGTTTAGTGACAAGGTCGTGGATAGACCCATCACAACCCCCTTCGTGAAGAAAACATAATTTATTTGAGGGTCTTAGCGACCTGACAGAAATTACGTTAATAAATTTAAATAAATTTAAATAACTAACAACCAGAAATTTATGCAATCAACAACAGAACATTTTACAAAATTATTTTTCATCACAGTTGAGTTATTTGTAGGGCCGAAATCTACTCCTGCTCCTCGCTGTTTCTACTCCTCCGGCTCTTGTCAGGTATGGACATATCCTTCCAGTTGCCGCTTGGCTCTCACTGATGTGCAATCTGTTGTGTAGAGGATATGGACTTGATCTCCAGGACTGCTCTTGCCCTTCCTTGTTATATTGTCTGCTGCGAAACTATTTTTTGACCTCCCAGGCAGGACTTGTCTGTCGTTGTCTGCCTCTCCTCAAGGTGGACCTGGACTGGACCTTCCGGACAGGACTTGACTTTCGACGCTTGCTCCTCGAGAGGGAAGTGATACCGGAATTGGTCTTTTTCTCCACTTACAGCTCTCATGAAGTCGTCTTTGAACTTCAGTATTCTCAATTAATGAAGAAGGTGCAGTGCGCTTTCGCCAGTTCAATCTCACTAGTGGCCTCCTTTTATTCTGATGCCATCTTTCCTTATTATTGGAAGATTTTGTCGACCCTTCACTCATTTCTCTTTCCTCGCCATTTTTCTTTTTTAGAGGTTTCCTCCCGGGAAACCTCTCAACCTTCCTTTGCTACCCTCAGTTTCTACCTGTTCTGCCCTTGACCCTTCACCATCTAATCCGTTTGTCTTCACAGCACCTTTATTCCTTTCTCAGGGTGATAAATCAGTACCTGATCTAAATTCACCGTTATCAGTTTACGCGCCTTCCAAATAATCTCATCATTGTTCTCAACCTTCATCACCTCATACGGGCCTTCAAATTTATGTTTAAACTTACTCACAATCCTCTTGCTCTCCGATCTCATAGAATGTGTCAACTTCTCATCTTCTCTTATAATATTTTGCCCATCTATCCTGTTGAATCTTAGTATTCCGCCTAGCCTCTTCAAACAATTTCTCAATATAACCACACACTAAGTCTTCTCCTAGCTTCACTCGGATCCCTCGACCATATTCATTAGACGGCTTTTTATAATAACTGGTGCTTGCACCCCTTCTAACAGAATGACTAAATTGCCCAGAATTACAACTAGATGCAAAAAAAACCTGGGATTTATATTTTGATTATTTAATAAACATTGGAACCGCTTCTGTAATCTCTCAGACCTCCTTATCACAGTTTGTATCCGATTCTGAAAATCTTTATTAACATTTTCAAATTCTTTCCCAAGTTGTTTGCAAGTCTCTGCTGATCCTACAGATAATGAATTCAAAGTTGTTCATGGGCGATCAAAACCTTGGTTACGATTAACACCACGTTTGGAGATATTCTGGCATTGTACTTCTGTAGTTTGCCTTGCATTATGTGGATCAAGAGCCATATCTCGCCCATGGCGATGTCTATTTGAACTGAAACTTTGAACATTTCTTCGATCCCCTCCGGTCCAATCATCACTCGATCCTCTATCTGCAAAATCATTGCGACTCCTATGACTATTGACTTCTGTTGTCATATCGCGGTAATCATGGGGAATTACATTTTCGGATATGACGTCATCTCACGCATCTGGCAATGGAATCGGGAATTTGCATTCGACGGTGTTTTTCTATTACGTCATATGAAGTTGTTTTTCATTGGATGCCGATTTTTAACTGTCGAGTTGACGGTGTTGAATGCAAATTCCGGAATATTTATAAAGGAGATCTTTGTAGATCGAGATGGTGACTGACTGATTGGACTTGCTGCTTCTTGGATGCTTGACGGATGGTGCAAGAGTCTTTGGCTGTTATAGGAAGCTCTTTTTGGATGCTGTATGACAGCTGTTTATGAATGGCCAAATAAACTGGGGGCTTCGTGCTTTTTTTTTAATATGATCGATGAGACCATCGTTATAATGTTGGAGTTTTCGGTTTAGAAAGTGATATTATTAGTATTGTAAATAATGTAAATAAATAATCGTGTAAAATAAATATAGATTTTAAAATATTAGAATTTGTCTTTCTATGTTGATGTGGCATTTAAATCAAATTAAATTATCAAAGGCCTACTCTGAGGCAGGCCAACAATTGGTTATGGGCCCAGGCAAGAATCCGAGTGTCTGCATTTAAATTATTTTTTAAAATAATAAGGCCACATTAGCAGAGTAAAGTTTGGAATCAATCACTATTAAAATGGCTTTGCTGACGTATCAGATTGATGCTTTGAACGCATCAAATTATGCCACTTGGAAAGAAGATATCAAAGTTTTACTCATGGAAAAGGATCTATGGCAGTTTATTGTTCAGCACAAGACTAGCGATGTCGATGCCTCCGCCAAGAAAGAAGTCAAAGAAGATCCAGAATGTGCAGCAAAGAAGATACGAGCTTACTCCCTCATCTACCTAAATGTACAGAAGGAGTTTCGCCCACTACTTAGCGGCATGGAAGACCCAAGAGATGCATGGGAGAAGATCAAGACACATTTCGAGCCAAGTTCAAGAGCCAGAATTGTGGAGCTGACGGTTGCGTTTTTCAGCTGTCATCTCAATCCCGGAGAAGGAATCAACCTATATGGTGCGAGATTGAGGACTATCATACAGCAGTTGTCCGAAGCCGGTCGACCAATTTCGGAATGGTTGCAGCCATTCCAATTGATTAGACGACTACCTGATGAATACCGTGGAATTGTCCAGTTAATTTATCGTTTTGAGGACTCTAAGTTTACCTTTCAAAATGTTTTGAATGAATTGTTGTCAGAGGAAGCCCGGCTAAAACTGTTTTGTAAACAGGATAATGTAAGTAGCAATTTTGAACATGCTATGGAAGGTATTAGTGTGAAACCTAATTTTATTAAAAGTAAAGATAAAAGTAAAGATCAGCAAAAGGGGAATTTAAATAGTCAGCCAGAAAATCCCAATAATAAACCAAACGTAAAGTGTTTTAATTGTGGGAAAATGGACCATTTTGCTAGAAACTGCAGGATTAAGATTAGGAATCAGGCTAAGGTAAGAGCTAACCCCAATGTTAGTTTTTTGGCAGAAGCCAGTTTGGGAACAAATACTGACAATACTGCATGGGTATTTGATACCGCTGCAAGCTGTAATACACACTTATAACTTTGTTACAAAAGTGATTAAATGTACTGAAATATCGGCACCATAAAAGGTTTACTCTCATTTTGTTCAAGAGATTACAGAAAGAATTTCACCAATGAAGCATGAAGACAATAAACAAGACATTTCTAATGATAGCAATGATGTTGAAGTCTTGTGCAAACGTATACTTATTCTGTCGGAAAATGACAACAAATAAAGTCTTTTTGTGTCTGACTTATATTATATTCCCTAATTTTTGTGATCGTGAATTAGTGGCACGTTGTTCCCCCTTGTTAAAGGATATTTTACTTTGTATGATATTTGTACAATCGGTATGAAATGAAATCTTTGAGATCCTAACATGGAAATTCATGGTTTGTTGTATTATTTTTGCTGATTTCCGAGGACTGGAAGTATTATCTTCTATTTTTCCTTAGATGCGATACTTTTTATATGTGATTTTTTTAACATGTATTCTTCAGGATACATGTTAAAAAATATATACTGTATACAGACAGAATTAGATATATATATATGTAAGGGGCCCATCGATTGAAATCGAAACTTGGAAAATAAAGAAAGTTCTCTCTTCTGGGAAGGGAATGGGCTTATCCAAAGGAACGGCAAAGTAATCATTCAATAGTGGTTGTAATGACTGAAGGTAAATATTTTCTTCATAAAAGATGAATTATATGCTTTATTTTTCTTAATTTTCACTATTTTCTTGACTTTGAAATAAACACCTTTTCCATGCTTTTATTTTTCCAAGTTTGCATTTATTTTATTCAATTTTCTGATGATTTTATATTCTTATTAGTTGTCACGGGGAAAGAAAAGGACTTCACAGTGTTAGAAACATCTCCTTTTACTCAAGTTTAGGGATGGGTTCTGTTTATTCCCCAACAGTAATTGGTGTTCGATTCGCAAATCCCTCGATCCCCTGTTATTTTCTTTTTAAACAAAAGATAACGATGCTTCTACTGCGTCCTTCACAATCGTAAGGGTTTACAGTATAACGTCAACTTTACGGTCAAAAACTGTAACACTGTTTCTATGACATCTCTTTTATTGCTCTTTGTCACTTAACAGAGGTTCAAAATTAGGAGTCTGTTGCCAATAGTCCTCAAGTTGCTTTTAGTGCAACTTTAATAAAAACCAAACCAGTCTTTTATTACTCTTCCCTATCCTTTCAAGTACATAAAAATTATTCATCATGTACAAGTTTTACAAAGAAACTGCTATTCTCGCTGTTTCAGTATGTAGTCTGCTTTCCTGTTTGAGTATCATCAGTTTCGGCTACTTCATTTTTTAAATCAAATCATTTCATGTATTAAAGATCTATGGTGGAAATATTTTCAATTAGCACAAAAAAAAAATATTTCGTTTTTTGTACATTAATTAATTATTATAAAAAAAAAATTTAAATAAAGGCAGAAACCGACTCTGAACAATTTGTGGTGATGTATTGATTCAATATGAAATTGCATCAAATTTTTTTTTAAACAGTTTGATAAGAATATTCAAATTGCAAAATCTGAACTTCAATGCATCATGTATTTTTTAATAATTGATTTTGATAAAGAAAAATGCATATAAATCTTTTGCATAAAGTTTTTTTTCCCCTTTCTATTTTATAGAGGCTAAAAAATATGTTACAATATTCCGGATTATTGTTATATTTTCATTTTAAATCAAAAGAGATAGCTCAGTCATTATGGTCTCGAATTCGTGGCCATCGTTTTTTTCTGTCATATTGTGGGTTCAAATCCTCATGGGGCCTGAGACTCATCATGTAGATGGACTGATACACATCAAATCTGTAGAGGTTTAATCTTCAAAAGCAGGGTGCGAACTCAAGTTATGAAGATGTCACTTGAGTTTGAATAAAAATCATGAAATCCATTTTAATAGCCCTCGCATTGGTTTGAAATGTAACATTAATAATCGAGAAAGGGGTAAATCCCCTTAAATTATTTTCATTCTGAATAAAAAAAAGCTTAGTATGAAGTTGAATTCTCAATAACTGATTATTTATTAACATTGTACAAGTAACACAATATGATATTGGAGAAAACAGATGTAATAACAACTCATTCATGAAAAGTCAGATGAAACCTCTCAATTTTCCTAATTTTTACAACTTTCTAATGGGAGAACTTTTGAGTCCTGACAGATTTAATGCATTTATGCCATGCTATGGATCTTCCAAATATCTATATAATATAAATGATCGATAATAATAGAAAAGGACAGTCATTTGAATCCTTAAACAAGTAAAATAACACTTCCATATTAGTAGCAAATAAAAATATTTCTCTGAATTATAATACACATTGAAAATTCTTTTGGAAGATCATAGTGCATTTTAAATGAAGGAAGCGCTCACTTATGCATATTGATCAATATAAAAATATTTTAAAGAGTCCATTGAAATATTTGTATGTAATTTTATTTTGATGTTATTTGTAAGGAATTTTTTTGATACTTTTTTAATGCGATATAAATATTTGTATATTATCTTAAATCTCAAAGAAATAGAATTCAAAAATAAAAACATAATTACCTTTAGTTATTTCAAAGAAATTAAATTTAAAGGAAGGAATTGCCCATTTAGAACTGTAGGCCACTCGTTTCTTCAAAAAAGTGAGATTTCCTTCAGGATCATTTGAAACCTCTTTTTATTAGTCCTGATGCATGTCATAAAATAGGCTATTTTGATTATAATCAATTTATTGTACTAGATTTTCCAATATATGTGTGTGTGTGTGTATATGTGTGTTTAATATTTTGATATATGTATTTATATTATTTTTGATTTTCATAAACCTGTACTTGATGTAATAAGTACTCCATTTATAAGTAAATACTTTTGGTATAAACTGACTTTTTAATAATATATAAATCTGTGAACCATGTATTTAAAATATGTTTATAGTCCAATATTAGTTAGAATTCGATTAAAAATTCAATTCCCAACTAGTAATTTTTTAAGAAAGTTTTTAATTATTCAGATTCAGTACAACATTACAAATTCAAGAAGTATGGAAATTGAAGTATCACTGAGAATGACTTTAGATAATGTTCAAGTACCAATCTGTATGTGCTGGTATCCTTTGTATGATCTCGATACAACTATAGCTGTGATAAATGTTGATGTAAATTATATTTTTAATTTCCTTTTATGTTTTTACATTATAGTTTTTAAGTATATTTTTATTAATGTTTAATTTCAGATTTTTGGGCTCATTTTTATTATACATATAAAACCACTTTATGTTTGGAATAATGTCTTATGAAGACGCAGTGCAATAAAATACCAAATAGCTTTAAACCTCTGACTGCTTACCCTGTAATTTTTACATACAACCAAAATGTAGCAAAAATTTTCTTTCTCGTGATTTTTGCAGGCATCCTTTATTCAGAAGCATTCATAAAAATACATTCTTAAAAAATTGCATGTTGTGATAACTTCTGCAATTGATTTTTCTGATAATGTAGTTTCTCATTTTAAATCTTTAAAATCTTAATTTTATAAAAAAAAAAAAAAAAAAAAAAAAAAAAAAAGTTTTGAAATTCAGCAGTTAGAAGGTTATGGTAATAAAATAATCTTTAAGCTTTGCAGTATTATGCCATGTTGAAATTCTTTCTGCTCTTAAATTTAAATATGATATAAATATGTTAATATTTAAAAAAATTATTTTCAAGTTTTATAACTATTTTTTTAGCTCATCTGTTAACTATTTTGAATTCCATTTACCATTTGCAAATTATGTGGGAAACTGTTTTGATTAGGTTTACAAAACATAATCATAGTTTGATGTCTTGGAACTTAAAACATAGATTTTCTACAAAAAATGTTAATAAACAAAGGTTCACATATTTGTATTGAAATTTAATTTATTGCTATTTTGTAGTAATGACACATTCACATTTCAATGTTCTTAATAATTTAATGCGAAAGTTTTCCAATGTTTTCTATTTCTTCTGCCATAGTTAATAACATATCGTGGCATGAGCTTAAAATAATTTAACAATTTTTTCAATACATGCTGTAATAGCTGAAAAATAATTAAAGAATTTTTGTGGATGAATCAAAAGAAGTATTAAAAAATTTATATTAATATATTTTGTTTGCTTATTTTATATTTTGCTTTTTATTGTTAAGTTTAAGCTGCTGTGCATGTATAGAAAACATTAAATGTAATCTAAACTTTTTTTTTTTTTGCAAATGTGTTTAAGTGAAATTTTTAGTTGAGTTCATAATATGTAATGACACACTTTAACTTCTTAAAAACCCTTTGTTGTAATATTAAACTTTATTTCTTTCATTTTAATAAGAAATCTTGAATTGGTGTATGAGAATATGTTTTTTAAAACGTTTTTCTGAATTTCACTTGGTGTGTGTGTGTGTGTCATCAAATTTTCGATCGTTAATTTAACCAACTTCCCATCAAGCTAGAGCTTTGAAATTTTGGGAATCGTTCGTACTGGCCTAACAATGCAATATTTAGACGTTTGCGACAAGTTTTAACTAATATTTCAATAATTTTAATAAGTCAAAATATTCTTTCCTTTCGGCGCTTTTAGGATTGAGGAAAAAATTTCTTTCCCCTTCTGGGGACACCGGGCACTCCCCACGTCGAATGAGGTATCGTAAAACCTTTGTACTCACAAAGGGGAGATACTATCTCCCCTTTACTATCTCCCAGATAGTAAGGGTTGCTGACTTTTAGTCAGTAATCATTGGCAAGAAAGAAAGATTCCAATATTTAGCGCCATGTCTTATCACAATAATTTTTTCTGAATTCTGGTTCCCATATTTTTTAATAGAATGACTTACAATCTTTCAAATGCATGTTTTGATTTTATGATTATTATGAATTTTTTAATACTCTCACAAATGTCTCTTTTTAAGTAAATTTTAAAGTTAAAAATAACTAACAGTTTTAACTAATATTTCAATAATTTTCTTTAATAAACTTTGCCACCATAAAAAAACGTTGTTTTTTATATCGAATTTTTTCTTATAAAAATTTCATTCCTGCAGTTTAAAGAATATTGATTTCCCCCCATGTTGCTGATTAGAATTGATCTCAATTTATAAAACATTTGTAGGAAATACAATATGTTAAAAAAAATGCATAATCTGAATAACATTTAAAGAGAATGACATACAAAATATATGTGTGTATTTATTTAGAAATTATTTAAAAACTTTTTGTGATTTTACAAAGTATATATAAAGAAGCAAACAAAATTCTATTTATGTTTTGGATGTTATGCAATTTGTTGTATTTCTGCTCACAGTTGTGGTACTTATATTTATACAAGTATTTATTTTGATGTATATAAAAAATTAAAATTATGGAATTAAACTATGTAATGCCTTTATAAAATATGATTGTATTATTAATTTCATTTAATGCAAATTAATATATTATTTTAAGTTTCATGTAATATTAGATACAAAATTTATTCTTTTTTCAAGTTTAACTTTTTATTTTAGGGTAAATTGTATGTTTATAATTTGGAAGATGAAGTAATGATAAAAATGATTTCTCTACCTCTGTATGAAGAGCCTATGAAAAGGCAGGTTATCTCTGAATTTAAAAAAGTTTCCTTTATAAATGCATTATCAACATTTTATTTTTTAGTTGCAGTTGAACTGTTAAGTGTTTCTATGAAAGTCTTATGAACAAGGCAACATGATTTAAACATTTTTTTTTATTAAAAATATTTAGGTATTCATTTTTTGTTATAAGTATTTTTTTTTATGTATTTGGTTTTGACATAACACAGTTTTATATTTTAGAAATTATGCATCTTCCTAATGTAATCCTAATTAATGTATAATTTTGCACTCAGAAAAAAGTTTTGAAAATAAAGTCAAACCTGATAACATTTCTGATATATGATAGATGTTTGTTACTATTGCATATTGAATTTTTAAAGAAATTTTGAATCAGTATTTATGTGTTCACAGATAAGATTATTTTTATTTTATGCACGGAGTATATAATTTATAAATTTTATGTAATATTTTATCTCCTTTCATTAAATAGTCTCTCATTTATTTTAAAATACGGGATATTTATTTGTTATTGATAGTTATATAATCCACTAGCTGAAAATGTGTGCATATCTATATATACATAATAAAAAGTAGAGTATATTAAAAAGTAAAATTATATATAATCAAAAAAGAAAATATGAATTATTAGGAAAGCTTTATAAAATAAAATTAGCAGAAGTATAATGCAATTTGTATTATTCAAGTAAAATCAAAATCAAATCAAAGTGTACACACACACCATATGTTACAGTTTAGTACATTTAAAGTATATAACTTTTTTTACTAAAAGTTTTAATGCATTTTAGTGATTTTATCTTATATTTTGAACCACTTTCTGTTGTAAAACAAAATGATAAAAATATTGTTTTGATTATGAGAAATTTAAAATGCCATTAAAATAAAAATTAAAAAAAAAATTGTGCTTAAACTCAGCAATTTTCAAACAATGCTGTTTGTGTATCAGTTCCTTTCTTTTGTGAATATAATGCATTTTTTATTACTGAGAAAGACTACAACATTTATTTTCATCTTGTACATTGCATCATTTTTGAAAGAAAATATATATCCTTTGAAGAAATTTTTGTATATGTCAATGAAAACAGTGAAATTTCCAAAAGTGACCACCTTCAAAAATTGATCTAATTTTTATGTCATCCAGATAAGTTGTTATACATTGATTAAGAGATTTATTTTTTTTGTTTCTCTTCTATAAATCACATAATATTGATTTGTATACCATATTAATTTATCTTCTGTTAAAGGATTAGTCAAATTCATATTCTTCAAATTTCCAATTACAGTATGCTAGGAAATTAAGGCAGTTATATTTAACAAACTGTAACCATCACTACTCCACATTATGTTCATCAGTAGAATACAGCCTCAAGCTCACAACTTTCCTATTACTGTGATTCCAAAATGAACCAAAAGTAATGATAAATAACAATAAAACAAATATTTGCATTCTGGCAACTACAACCCAAATATATACCAAGAGAAAACAATAAATATAAATGGATATTGGTTTTAAATCGGAATGTATGTATGAATATGTCGTGTTCCTATTACACTAGTTGGTCAATATAGTAATAACTATTTAAAGTAATTTTAAGTCTTTATGTATCACAATCTACAAATTTTTTAATTTATTTGGTTATAATCAAATAATTTTTAAACACATTTAATGAATTTATTTATTGCTGTCATTGTATTCATATTTTATTTTGAAGGATTGTGTTGCTTGAACATCCTCTCTATGTAAAAGGATCAATAAACCAAAGTGAAGATGTCAATTTAAAGAAATGTTACATCTTTTCCACTTCTAATTTAATTGGTTTGTGCAAATATCCTATTGATGGAAATCCAAATGCAAGTTTGGCTGTAGCTGCTCATCCTAAAGGAGTAAGTTTTTCTTTTTTTAAATTTTGAGATAATTGTGTCCACAACACACATAATTGTAGTTTATGGTGGATAAGAAATATGAGTAAAACTGCTATAAAATATGTTTTTAAAGCAACCCAACATTCTACAAACTATGTTTTTAAAAAAACCAACATTATCTCCAATTTTGGATTCATCAGTAAGCAAATCTTATTCAGAGACCCATCAATATGCAACTCTTATTTAAAGGAACCCATCAATAAGCTCTACTTTATTGGAAACAACATATTCTTTTTGTGTTTCTAATGAATTTGAGAATATGTAGTTTTCTAGTTTATCAAGTAAGGTTATAGTTGAATAGTTATGTCTTTTCCAAATTTAAAATTTTACATATATATTTTTTAAATTGTTTAATGAGAATCAGGAATAATTAAGATTTTATTTAGTGCATCTGTTGAAGCATTTTTGTAGACTTGGGATATTTTTGATAAATATAGTCTTTGAATTGATTTCAATTTGTTTATTTGACACAAACACACACACACATATATTGTGTTAGATTCTTCCAGATTAGGTACCCCACACTCCATATTTTTAATAGATTCTTATTTATGTGTGAATTATTTCCACTTGTGCTGAAGAAATAAGTGGTCAAAGTATGGATATTTTCTTTTATGTATATGATATGCTAGGACCAGATTATTGTATTATTGATAATAATTCCTAAGTATCTAACATGAATAAAAATTTCAATAGTTTGGTTGTTCATTTTGAAAACTGAATTTCAGTTAAAAGTTGCTTCACTATGTCTTTTACTTTCATTCTTATTCATCTGAAAATTGCAACTGTAGCATTTTTTTCCCTCAAAAAAAAAAAAAAAAAAAAAAAAAACTCTTATTTTTAAACTATGTCTTCAGGAATTAGTTATAGAATTGGTTAGAATTATTTTCTAATTCATTCCTTTTATCTCTGAATGTTACAATTGCCAAATCATTTGCAAATGTAAGTAAAAAGAAGAGTCATGGTTTTAAAAGTTTAATATATGTGTTTCATATGATAAATGCAATTATTGATCCTTGGGCTTTCATTCGAGGAAGTATATTTATTATTTAAGAAATTATTTATTTTTTAAAGTTTTGATTATATTTAATATTTAAGAACTATTTGATTTGGTAAGAATCTTTGAATAAATGCTTTTGATATCTGCAAAAAATATTGAATGATTTCATATTGTTACATGAAGTAAATCAGTTTAAATAATTGAATGTAGATTTGATGGCAATTATGACTGAAGAAGCATTTGGCTCTTCAATATGTTAATTTCATTAAAAATATTTTTAATCAAACATTTTGTTTCACCAATCTTTAAATCTCAAAAACCGATAAAGTAGTCATGTTTGTTTGTTTTTTTGGTAATGCTACAGAAGTATCTACTTAATGTATTAAATAAACTTTTTCTCAGTTATTTTCCCAAGTGTAAGGTGAAGACAAAATATTATATATGAAAGGCCAGTTCCTTTCAATTTGCCTTTAACATAAAATATTTGAAAACGTTGCTACAATAATGTTTCCATTGGCAAATAAAAAAAAACTCTAGTTTAATCCCAGTAATTTATTTTTAATTATTTGCCTAAAGACATGATACAACTCATGTAAATAATCATTGAAATTTACAACAATGCACAAGTCATCTATACAATTCTGTTTTCCCTTGTCTCTCCAAGTCTTGAATGCCCTCTTTCTGCCTTGTCAGTTGCTTAGCCTGATACTTGGCACTTGTTCCATAAAAACCAATATTGTGCACTTTTTTGCTGTACATACACAGCAGAACTGCTGGAGATGCAAAACACTAAATCGTTGCATTGAATTTAGCAATATTTATGATGTTGCTAAATTCAATGTAATATTTATGATTTTTGTAATATTTGTGATGTTTCGATACTCTGGAGAAGTAAATTAGTCAGAACATTAATTGACATTGGTGTCTGTGGGAACATTTACCATTAGATTAAATCTTTTTTGGACCAGCATTTTATAAGAACTAAATATGGAACAGTTGTCTCCGCTTCAGGGAGACTAGACAGGGACTTCCTCAAGGCTCATTTGGAATGCATTCTTGTTCAACATTATGATAAATAATGTAAACTGCATCATGAATTCACATCCTGGAGTACAGACTCTTCTTTATCTTGATGACCTTGTTTTGTTATGTATCAATAAACAGCCAAGATTTACTTAATACTGCCTTTGATACTCTCCGGGCTTGGGCAAAAGATAATGAAATGAAGGTAAACTTGAATAAGAACTTTTCAGATCTTTACTCTAAGTACTAAACCTTATGACATAGAGCTGATATATGAACGAGAAAAACTCCAGAGAACCTTAGAAGCTACTTACCTGGGAATTGTTACGGACAGATTGAGTTGCAATAAACAGGTCTGTAAATTAAAGGGTATTGGCAGTGCAAGAAATGGACTGCTTAAGAGACTTACCGGTGTTAAATGGGATACAATTCAGGATCTTCTCTGTGCCACCTATGAATCATAAATCAAACCTACTATTGAATATGGCAGTTAACTCCTGATAACTGCTTCTGAGGTGGTGCAGGACATAATGGAAATCACTCAGGTTATATCCTTAGAATTATCACAGGGGATGCATTCTCTACTCCAATTGTGGTCATGCAAATGCAGATTAAAATTTTAGCCTCTTTCCCACTGTAGAAAAATTAGTGCTCTCAAGTTGGTATAAAGACTAAAGAGACGAAGTGACTTCTGGATGACTTATAGCCTGGCAATCCATAGGTTAAAATCACAACCTACCTTTCTGCAGGTGACAAGAGACCTGTCTACTGTTTTTGACATTCCTACAAAGAGGCAGCCCTTATTAGTAACAACAAATTTCTACAGACATCTGAACTTGGTTGGATGAATTTGGATTTGGTTTTGCGTGTTAGTTAAAAAAAACTATATAGAGACAGCATTGAAAATGGTCATCTTAACCATTATTGGTGAAAGATTCCTGTAATAGCATTGGCTGCATGTGTACATTAATGGTTTTGGTACTGGGGCTCATACAAATCTGGTGCTGGTATTTACTTCAGGCACTTTAGCCTCAGCAGAGCCAATGGTAAGCATTGTGCAAATTTTGATTTGAAGTAGATGCTATTCACATGGCATTAACTGAGATTGCAAGGAGAGAAGAATAGAACATTGTGATTTTTATTAATTCACAGGCCGCTATCAAGGATATTTCTTCAGTTATGCCTTCTAAAAATAGTTCTGCTCTTTAATGACTTTTGATAGACTCTATGATAAAAAGTGGATGCTGTGTTGCCCAACAATGGATACCAAGTCATTGTGGTATCGCAGGGAACGAGTTTGCTGAGTTGTTTGCTAAGGCCAGATCTAATCTTTCTCAACCAGATCCTCCTGCCAGTTACCATAGTATTAAAAGAATCTTTACAGCCAAGTTCAAAGCCAGATATCATGCAGCTATTATCATTTTAACTAGAGGGAAGACCTGGGATTCCTTGTTGAATAATCTCATACCATATGATCTGCCCAGACAGATGGGTGTAGTTAACTTCAGGATAGTAACCGGACATGATTACCTTAGAAAACACCTTCATATATTTGGATTTGCCCACTCTGCTTGAAAGGTTCTGACATGAGCAGTGATCACTTGAATTGCTGTCCTGGACTTATTGATGTAGTAAGAATGCAATGCTGCAAAGAATTTTAATCATTTTATTGGTGTTTCTTAACTGTACTGGACTTCCTGTTATAGACTAATGGTGGATATGCCTAGGTCTGGGGTAGGATAAAAAAATATTTATTTATTTATTTAAAAGCTGTATAAAATTAAATTAATAAGATTGAATAAGTTTTTTTTTATATGAATGTAACTAATTTACTTGGCTGGAAATATTATTTCAGTATTAAATTGTATTGCAGATAAATAACTTTGTAACAAATCAAGAACAAACTTTTTTATTTACTGCTGGGAAAACAGATTCTTGGATTTATGAATATGAAATCAATCTCATGTATGTAAATATTGTAACTCTTTCAGTTACTTTTATGTTAATTTTATTTAAGTACCTTTTAGTGATTTTCTTTCCTTTAAAATCTGAAGCATCTACCAGAATAATATAAAATTTTATGTAAATTATTCATAACTTAAAAATTGAAAATAATTAACACCGAAATGTTTTTTTTTTTTTTTTTTTTTGGTTCTTAATTTAATTTCGGTTTTTTAATCCATGATAATAAAATCTAATATTTTAAAAGTAGTCTTTTTCCCTAAATATGTATGACATTCCAATTTGCATTTTATATGTAGTTTCCATTATTCTATAATTAATAGCCATAACTAACCTATTTATGTTTATAATTTTTTTTAACTTGAAATCAGAATTCATTGCCTTTTTTTTTATTGATTCAAATTTACATTAGCCAAAATTCTTTTACTATATTATCTAACTTACAATTTATCAAACTATAAGACTTGTAAATTTTTGGATTTGTGTGTATTTGTTTCTCTGAAGTCGAATTGAAAATAAAAGTGAAATTACCAAAGCTTTAATTGTAGAAAATTAAAGGTGTATTCACAAATGTTAGTGAGCAAATCATATTTGAATTTTCATTTGTAACATGATTTTCATGAAATGTAAATTGAAGAATCAGATTGTCAATGTTATCTTGGAATTGTGAATTAAATTTTTTTAAAAAAATGCTCATAAACTGGTCAAATGGAAACTTTTTAGAGAAATATGAGTTCATTTTGACTAAACCCAACAGCAAACTTTTATGTACTTTTCATGTTATCTATTAAAATTATAGTTGAATTTAAAGTTATGATGTAGTATTTTACATTTTTATTATTTGTAAAATAAGTTTAGAATTCTTGTAAAATTTTTATATTGTTGTTAGTGGAAGCTCAACTTTTCTATCTTGACAAGTTGCTTACACCTAATTTTAATGTAACGTATTTGAGATCATAATCAAAACAAAAAATCAGCGATATCAGTTGTTGAAATTAATTATATATATATTGCCAATAAATAAGGTGAAAAATAAATTCATGCAAATATTGTATTATTTAAAAATGAAATAGAATTTCAATGGGATAAAAAGTGCAAATTTGTATTTATTTCTTTTAGTGAATTTAAAATGGAAATTTTATTAGTTTTCTTTTACTGTGTAATTGATTTTCCTTTATGCCTTTGATTCAGATTTAATTTCGAATTTGGTCTCAATAAAATTTTTTATAATCTTAATATATTGAAGTACCACTGCATTAGGAATAGGAAGTAAATAACGAGTTGGTCCACCTCTGGCCTTGATAAAAGCTGCTACTAGATGAGACATAGATTAAACAAGTTTGTGGAAGTGTTCCACAGGTGGCTTGCTAAACATCCTTGAAGATTTTCACTATTCAGTAAGGATCGTTGTTGTTGTGTGATGTACTTTTACACCTTTCTCCAAAATATCCCAAAGATGCACAATGGAATTTAAGTCTGGACTTCAGGGTGGTCAATTCATGACACAGAAGTCAGAGGAATGCTTATCCAACCATGCAGTAGCCAACTGGGACAGGTGCAGTTGTCTTGTTGGAATACTCCATTTCCATGTGAAGGACAGTATAATGTAAATGGATGGAGGTGATTGCCTTGCAACTCTACATGCTAAATCACATTGAGAGAGGTTGATATAAGTACTAAAGATCCCAAAAATGCCCAAGAGAAAATATCCCAGACCATGAGAGAATCACAATGATCTTGAATAGTTCCATCCTGGCATGCATGGTTTCATGAGCCTCCCATTGGCATGAAGTAGTCAGAATCATGAATCATCACTCCGTGCTACTCATTTCCAGTTCTTTAGAGTCCCTTCTCTGTGTTCTTTTGCCCAAGCAAGACAGGCGGCCTGATAGCCTGCATTGAGCAATGGTACTCTCATGGGTCTGCAGCTGCTAAAGCCTGTATGGTGAAGCTCGGTCCATTTACTAACTGTGTAACTGGTGTTCTGATTCAATTGTGTGGTAGTTTGAGCTAATATTTGGCTTTGCTGGTTATGTATACAATATGGTTGAGCTGCCTCACACCACACTTATTCAAAGCTAATTGCCCTTTGCAGTTTGCCCGATTGCTAGTTCTCTCCCCCCCCCCATTATCTGCATTATTCTCAGTGTATTCTTGACATTCTTAACCTTGAAAATTCTAGTTCTCTTGCAATTTTGGAAATTGGATGGCCTGTGCATGAAGCACTTATATTTGTCTGTGATTGAGGATGTCGAAATCAGAAGTTTGACTGATACTGGCAGTTGAAATGACTGGTTAAAAACTACAGTGTTAGCTATATGTACATTTATCATAGTGCCATCATACGCATAAATGAGGGCAGCATTTTGCAATTTGCATAATATTGTCTATCCTTAATTCAGGGGCACTTCAGTATGTTTATGCTGTTTGATTCATTGCGAACATAAAATCTATTCTATAAAAAAATAATTGATGAAATTGTATGATATTCTAAAATGTGTTCTCGATTAATAAAGGTAGTTCTGTCACACAGTTTTCTAATACTTTATCTTTGAGTTATTCTGTTAATGAAATAGTTATTTCTTTTAATTTAGATATTCTATATTTAAAATCTATGCTTTTTTTTAAAATTGAAGTATGCAAATTCTTTCCTCTAACATTTTTTTTTCAAAATTAGGGCTTTATTGAAAGCAGAAGAAAGTGGAGGAAAAGACCTTGATGTATTTAAAAGTTTTTTCCCAAAATATGAAGACCCAGAAGAGATGAAAAGAAGACTTATTTATAGTGTATATTCTTTGGAATCCGAAATGTTGGTAGAATTTTAGATTCTTGTTTTAATGATACAAAGCAAATTTTTGTCTTGCTTGTTGTAAAATACATTAGAAATAAATGAATACATTTTATTCTTATCAATTATCTTTATTTATAACATGAAAAAACTTATATATGGCTAAAAATTAGCACTTTGTTTTAGACATTCTATACATTCCTTATAATAAAATTTGGTTGATTGAGTTAAAGAATAATTAAGGCAAAAAAGCTAGAACCGTAATTTTTACATTTACAGTATGCATTGTTGTGTCTTTATTTCTGAATGCTCTACTTTTTATTCAGCTCTAATTAGAGAAAATACAGCATTATTTGTAACTTAATTGCATTAAATTGTGTACAATATTTATTACCATTATAAAGATTAACATATTGGATTTTTTAAAAGACTTCTGATTAAAGTTAATTTGGGTATGACAGTGACTCACTGCATTGCAGAGCATTTCTAATTTTTAATGTTAATAAAAAGAAGAAGAAAAAAAAAAAAAATCATGACAAAAAGGAAAAGATGTTATGGGTTTTTTAAAAGCTGATGTCAAACATTTTGATAAATATATGTTTCAAGTTATTGATTTTTTGTTCATGATATCACTAAAATTTACATATTTCTTCATTTTTATTCAATTTCCAGGAAAATGTTGCAACTGGGGGAAAATGAAGAATTAGTACTGAAAGGAGAAATTCCTATAAATTACTTAGAATATGTTATGTCAGCTTTGGGATGCTTTTTGTCTTCAGAAGAAGTGGGTTTTCTTAAAAATTATATATTATGATTTTCTGTGTGGTTAATGTTTTTTTTTGTTAGAATCATATATATCCCATATATACTCATATATACCCAAGAATTTACAAAAGGTACTGGATGGTTTCAATTGGTTTTGACTCCCAATTTTCTCTGATAGAAATTAATTTATTATTCATAATATAAAAATATAAAATATCCTTTAGACATATCTGAATGAATTTAAAGCACTGTGATTTCATTATTCATTACTTACAATTTAACTAATTGCTATCTTTAAAGTATATAATTTCTTTCATGCTCCGGTTTTAAGTGTGGCAATTCATGTCATGTTGCTGAAAATTGCATGAAATGGTGTAGTATGATATTTTTCAATCATCCATTAATTTTCAAATCTTGGGGTGATTTATTTGAATTAAATTTGCTGTTAACAACATTGCCTTTTTATTAAGATGAGTTTAAGTGCTTTTTTAAAATAAATTGTGTTGCATAAAAATAGTCTAAATACTTTAGTGTCAAAAATTAAGAGCTTTATTTAATGTTTTGAATATTGTGCTTTTAAAAATATCTCATTCTTTGAAATGAAATTAATCATTTTTTTCTTGATTAATTTGTATTTATTATTTTTATATGTGAATATTTTTTTTTTTAGTTGCAGTTGATGTTAAATGATATTAATTTCGAAAATAAATATTTGCATGATGGAAAGAAATCAACATTGAATTGCTTAGATATCATCAAATGTAAGTTTTTTTTTTTTTTTTTTTTAAATGTATTTAATAAATTTTTTTTTTTATGAAAAATTGTATTTAATGATTAAACAGAGCAGAGCTGATTCAAAGATTTTAATAAAATTTCAACTTATTGATATTTATTTGTATGAATTAAGAGGTGGAAAAAAAAAGGACATTTATATTTTAAGTTATGTTTGAAAATTGCATTATTTTAATACCAGAAAGTTAATTTGATTGTGTATGTATTTAATTCTTTTCTTAAATTATTTAGTTGCTTTGAATTAGTTTATACAAAATAAAAAATAATTCTAATGTGGGGAAAAGATCATAGAAGTAATCTTAGTTAAAATATTATAGTATTTTTTATGTTGATTTTCATTGAGAACAGCTTTCAAGATTGAATCATGATGAATAGTGGGTCAATCAGCTTTTGATGTTTTTTGTACATTCTGTTATGAGGTTCAAAGTGGGATGCACTCGGAGAGTTTCAGAGAGGCAACTTCTCCTTTGAGAAAACTCAACCATTATTCAAATTGCTGATAGGAGTGGTTCCATTGGCTGTCCTGAGAGGACTATTTTAGAAAAGAGGGATGAGCGGAGTAAGTGCAGTGTAGAATAACATAATTAGGTTGTGTTGCAACCAAGTTAAAAGAGTTATCAATTGTTTAAAATTTAAAAAAGGAGTAGATAAAAGAGAAACAAAGGTTAGAATAAATTAAGTTGAAAGTAGGAAAAATTAAAAATTTAGTGGTAATTAGAAAATTAATAGTGGTTTGTGGTAGTTTAATTGTATTATTCTGGGCCTTTTAGTAGGAAGATTTATGTGGTACTCTTTCAAATTTAACATATTTATTTTTTGTATCTTTGAAAAAGTTCAATAATTTTATGAATAGATTTTTAATATAAATATGCACAAAAAATTTAAATTTTAAGATTCATCTATTTTCATTATTTTGAAAATGCTATTGAATTTTTGTCAACATTTTAATAAACAGTTTTGTGATTTTGCTTGTGTGCTAATGTTAGACTTAACTTACTTAACTTTGCTCCACACTGGACAAGGTAAAAAAAAGTACAGGGTGAAAAACTAATTTATTCTGAAGTGATTTATTTTCTGTGGTCATCCTGTCAGATTATTGTGTAAACCTTGTGTGTCATTTTTCAGGTCTTGTGTTTATGCTATGTTGTTTTCAAGTTAGTGATTTATTTGAAATTATGCCTAAGTATTTAGGTGATTAAAAAATCTGGATCTTAGTATTATAGAGGGTAGGAGGTAATATTTTTTTCCTCATAAAGAGAACAACTGTGGATTTTTCTACTTTGATTCTTATTTTCCACATTAGTCAAAGTAATTTTTGAGAAATTTCATGTGTTCATTTTGTTCAGTGCAAAAGTTACTGACGTGGGATTTTAGAAATTCGTAAAATCAGCTGTGTCTGCATGGTGCATATTGATGGTATTAAGATTCAAAAGGAAGATATCATTTACATAAATATTAAATAATACAGGGTGTAGATGTGATATGTGGGGTACATCTGCTAAAATGTCTCAGTGGTAGGAGAGTGAATTATGAATTTTCTCTTGAAACGTTCTTTTGGTAAGGTTGGAGTAAAGCAAATGAATGAAGGGAATAAGCTATGAGTTAGTAAGTAAGACAATCTAACCAGATTTATAAAAAGTGTATTGAACGTTTAAAAAGACATTGCCTTTGGTGCAATTCTTTTGGAAACTTTAAGTGTAATCAGATGAGTTAGTTTTTGGAATGGATGGACAGTAAATAGTTTTTTAGGGAATCTATATTGATTAGGTGATATAAAATTAATATTGTAGGTATGATTTTTGAGTCTTAGGAAATTGATTAACTCTAAGCTGGTCAGGTGAAGAGAGTAAAGCCTTTGGTTTGTAGTTGTTTAGGAAACATGATTTTTTTTCCGTTCTTAAGTTAGGAAAGAAATTACAATTTTTTGCAATATGGGGGGAAATATTGAGAAGAAACGATTTATAGCAATATTTCTGTTAGTTATTTATTATTAGTTTTAAGTTACTTTGATTTTGAGTAAATAAATCATGATTTATTTGGTTTAAAGTTGACATTTAATGCCTGTGATGTATCTGCCGTGGTGGTGTATCTGATGGAATTTTATTTTTCCTCTGTCTTTGGAACTTCTTCTAGTTTACATGCTTGTGTTATAATGATGTTAAGTTATGCACAAGAAAATCTCCTTATGTAGAATTTGGAGAGACATTTTAGCTTGATATGAGCGCTTAAGTTGTACTAAGACAATGTAACAAATGTGAACTTGGAAAAAAATTGAAACTCGCTTTTCTGTGGTTGGAGTTAAAGACATATTATGTGCTATTTTTTGGAGTGCTTTGGTGTGGGCTCTATGGCGATGTGCCTTATCTAATGAACTTCAGTGTTTTTAAGTTAATTATGCTTGTGACACATGTACTGGGAGGGCTTATCAATGGGAAATTATGGTATATTGCAAAATATATAAAGTTTAAAATGAGAAAAGTACATAAAAATAGTACCATGTTGTAATTCAAAATGCGTCGATTTAGGGGATACTATTTCTCCTAAAAGAATGAAAAACATTCTAATTTGTGAAAGTTAATTCAGTTATGTTAAATTTGTGATGTTTCTTATTTTGGATAGGATTTATTTGTGTTATATTTAATTTATAATTTATTGAACATAAAGCAATTGGATTAGAATTGTTGAATGAATTTAAATGAGAAAATAATATTGAAGAAACTGGCGAAAATAATAACATGAGAAACATTTCACATTCACTAAAGATAATCATATAGTTCACTCTTCCTCTGCTCAATTTATTTTAATATTTCTAACATTTCCATGATAATTGCATGGGAAATTTAGTTGATTGATTTATACCATGAAGCAAGTTTAAAATCAACTTTTTCTTTATATTTTATGATTACTTTTATAATATAAAATATTTCGCATATGTTACCATGTTATAAACTTTATTTTTGAAAAATCTGTATGATTTTTATTGTATAGATGATAATTAAATATCTATTGTAGATTTGATCTAATCCAATAAACTTGTCAACATATACAATTCTTAAGACATTTTTTACAGTATATGTAAACTATTATCCAAAGGACCCTTTAACAAAAGAATTGATTAGCCATGCATTTAAAGAAATTTTACTATCCGAAGAAGATCCAGATAAGATTTCTAAGGGTCGTTTCTTGGATATCTTACAGTCATCAGGTAAAGAAATCACACCCTTAAGTATTTTAACCCAAAAATTTTAATATTAAATTAATTTAAAAAGTCTAGTCTATAATGATTAGAATATTGTAGCATTTCTATTTTGATTGATGAATAACTGTTGTAAAATATTTTTTGGTATAAAACCTGCCTTATTAATTGCATAATCTATTCAAATCCTATGTTTACTTTTATAACCATTATCTATAAGAATATTATGTATTGGAATTGTTTAACTCCTAATTTTTTTTATGCAATGCATTTTTTTTAATTAAAAATCACTTTTTGATTAACATTTCTTTTCTTTATAAATTAATGATAGCGCAGTTTTAGTAAAATACAAAACCATTTTAAATTCAGTTTTGTAAAAATTGAAAAAATCAACAGTTATGTGTATCTGATGGTCAGCAACAGAGTGGATAAAAGTGTAGACTATTTTAAAAATAAGCAACAGTTTATGAACACCAGTGTCCATTTTCAATTTCTTCATAGTAGTCATGTGAGACGCATTGGATCTGTTTTTTTTTAGTATAGTGTCCTCGTCTGTGGATGCGGTTTACATAAATTTTGCATATGCTAACTGATTACTTGATCCCAAAGCACATATCTTGATGTGGATTAAGCAGATTAAATTATTTCTATTTTTGGCACCACTGTGGGCACAACAGAAAAATATCAAAAAAGTATATATAGGAAAACAAATATGTATAAACCAACAAGAGGAAAATCACACACGCACAAAACATTTCTGTTGCAACAAAAATACTGAGAAAACAAATCGGTGCCACAGGTGAGGTCTGCCCAATCATTGATGATCTTAATGTGTTAAACATAAGATTAAAAATAAATTAGGTGCATTATCCACAAACCAAATAAATAAATATATAAATAAAATAAAATGCAAAAATTGAATGTGAATTAGATACACAAATTAAATAAATTGGATACATATCAGAGATCTTTTCTGTTGCAACAGCAACAAAAAAAATTGATACAAGCAATTAAATAGAAGCTGACAGAGTGTGTTATTTGTATAAGATGCTTCAAAGCGTGCAGTTACAATTAATGGCAATGTCATATGGTGGGACTTGAGAATCAGTAGAATATGTGATACAGCAATGTAATAAGATTCAGTAGACTTTAAAAGCAAAGAAATGACCAAAAGTAACAGTTAATTTTTTTTTTATCAGTATGTAGCATGTATATTTACATTCCTGTACTAGCCAATGATATAAATTTAACCATAACTTAATTTAAAGCAGAGTAAAACTAATATCAATATCTAAAATTCAACTTTATTTAAAATAAAAATTATTCAATCATTAATCTTTTAATACTTTTCTGACTTTTTAAAACGATACAAGGAGCAATCAATTCAATACCTCATGAAGAAGTGATACCTTATCTTATATATATCAGAAATCTGCATTCAACCCATTCAAACCAACAATTAATATTAGGTAGCCAATCATAAAAATCAATATGTTTGATGCAACAGAGAACTGTAGCGAATGCAAATCCCTTAATGTCTCATTAACAGATGTTTGGGAGGTTTTAATATTGTTGATAATTGCCCAACATACATTAACAATTTAGGATCTTCATTTCCACCTATAACTCATGATATGTTAACACATATTATGTCATACCTTGTTTTGGTGAATTTCTCTTTAGAGTTGCTAAAGTCTAAAACCTAAAAATTGGTTTTAGTCCTTTATAAAACTAGGTTTTCAGTTTTGTAATTTGGATATATTTTTCTGAAACCAGTTTTGCCATCATTATTATAAACATATGTTCATGAAATAGGTTGTATAAATACATTTTTATATTTAGGAGATCCTCTTCCAGAAAATGAACTGATCAGTATTATTAGATGTTTAAAAGATACTAAGTATGCATTACCTTCATCTGATGAGAAATATTTTGATGAAAATTCTTCAGATTTAACAAAATCTGAAGATGTAAAAGAAGATGAGTCTATAATACCGAAGGTAAATGTTGTATGAAAATATTTAAAATTATTTTGGTGTTTGTAGTTTAATATTTTTGCTTTAAAATCTTGATTAGGAAAGGTATATATTATTACATTGTGTATAATTTTAAAAGAAAAATTATAGTTATGGAATCATATTTTATTAATATAACCACATTGTAATTGTGTTTATATTTTCAAGTCTTTGCAAAATACTTGGAATTTTAAAGTGATTTGTAATGCTATTAATTTTAAATTATTTTCAGATAATAACAGAAGAAACATTTTTTCGAGACATTTTGTGCATGGAAGAGTCTAAAGAAGATTTATCTAGCTATGTATTAAAAACGGAAGATATGGAATTGAGGCAAGATCATCCTAAACTTGATGACTTTTTGCATGCAATACAAGAGAGCAATATGTGGGAAGATTTTGATGATATTTTGCATTCTTTTTAGTTCATGTGAAAAAACTTTCTAAATTATATTTTGATAGCTCCATTTATATGGTAAGGTTTCAAAGTGCATGGCATTTTTTTAGTTCTTGTGGAAAATTGTCTATGTAAAGTAAAGTCAATTAACTTATTCAAACACCAAAATTTTCATGGAATAAATAACTTAAGATAATTATCATTCAAGATCAAAAGTTTTATTTCTATTCTGGAATGTTGTGCTTTGATATGTTGTCGTAGTATTTTAGTATTACTTATTAATGTTAATATCCTAAATAAATATATGTAAAAAAAAACATTTTTAAATTTAGCATTTATTTAAGATGTACTAAAAGGTATAAAAATAATTTTTTTAAGATGTTAAATAATATGTAATTGAAAAAAGCTTGCATTTAACTAAGATACATAGACAATAACTGATGAAAGAAGTATTAACACATCAAGCTTTCATAAATTATATATTATTTTACATTAAGTAATTATATTCATATCTTATAATTATATTTATATTATCTTTAAATAAAAGTTTGATTTTAAAATGTTTTTTTTTTACTTATATATATTTAATTCTTTTTAGTCTGAAAATTTTAAGACTAAAAAGTAATAATGTGAACTATATGTGTGTGCAAAATTTCAACTCAACTGGCCATTATTAATTGCAAGGTAGGGAGGCTCTTCTTCTAAGCCTGTCATTTTGCTTGAACATACCATTGTATTTGTATTGTCATTGGAGTTACGTGTGTATTCAAAATTTTAGCTCGATCAGATGATAGGAAATGAGTTAAAATTAGGTTACATGTTTTGAATTGGAAAGACACATATATATATTGCTTAAGAACATGGCTAGTTAAATCAAAGCTTGTAAAAATGAGATATTTTAACAAAAATTTAATTTGTTTAATAATGCCCTTTTTTTTTAACTTTTTGGAATATATTTCCTATTCATTTTTGATTAAAAGTAAGATGAAGTAACTTGTTTAGTATATTAACGATTAGAGGGGCGATCCTACCATTCATGCAGAGTGTGCATGCATGAATGTGACCACCCTCAATAAAACATAGGCTCCACTTGAAGCTCATCTTTTCCTAGTAAATTTCTTCAAAGAAAAAGGGGAAATAACAACACATGAATTGTGGCAGCTTAAGTAGGCAGTTCATCTATCTAGATTTTTTGTAGTGTTCAATGTTTTTTTCTACAATTTTTGTTATTGTTAAAAGTAGTGTTAGTTTGACCATTAAGCAAGATAAGCACATGTTTAATGCATCAAAGGAAAGGGAGCGCTACAGAAATTGCATATTGCTGATTGGGCAATGCAGGAAAAGGACACATTTATTGGTATTACTGGGGTGCCAGATAACAATACTTTCAAGCATTTATCAGAGATCAACTTAAGGGAAGACTCAAGCTCAACTAGCGGCTGCTGTAGAATAATGATCATGGTCCCAGACTTGTAGCTAGCAATCTTTTAAACAAATTGTGGGTTTCAGTCCTGATGCCACTAGAGATCTGCCATGTCTGTACTTTTTCGGGCTTATGCAGCAATTACTCTATGGGTGGGGGTATAGACGTTTAATTGGATTTCATTAGCAGTTGCATCCATATCTCTTTCCTATTTAGACAGAGGGATTATGTACAATATCAAATTATTTTTGCAATAAATTGCTGTGCTCTATAAGATATTAAGTGATTAATATCAAGATAGAATTGATTTTGCCCAGTAACACATGGACTGGAGCTTGAACCCTAATTTTCCCAAACTGACGTATATACAAAGACGACAGACGATAGTTAGCAATTTAGGGCTCAAGCTCCAGTTGGAGATTTGTTTCTTAAACCTAGAAAATATCAAGTTGTTCTGCTCATGGACAAAAAAAAAGTCCCTGACCTCATAATTTTAGGACGCTTAGAATTTGCATTCCAGAATTTATTCTTGAGATTTTCGATTAAATTTAAAAATTAGAGTTAAAGTAACCCACAATAGGCTTGAAAAATAATATTCGTTATCCGAAGACTCTATGTGGAGGCAGGTAATGATTCCATAAATGCCCTGAAAGAATTTCTCGATTGACACTCGTGTCTTCGACCATAACGAGATCTTTCAGCAACCCAGAGTTTCAGCGAGCATCATTAGATGTTGAAGGATGCTTAGGTGGGTGAAGGCGTGTGGACGCTCCTGAGGTTTTGTTTTGAATTAACACTTGAGTAGTTCAGAGTGCCTTTGCTATAGCTGGCTATGTTGTGGCACTAAATGGGTGACTGCTTGTTTGGAGTTTCATTTTTGGCTTTGGCACTCTTTATGGACTAAATTCTTAGAATCACGTAATATATATCATAAACAAACTGGCATGGTCTGTGTTTACATTGAATTTCCCTATATGCTAGTTCTATATATGTTGTATACAGGGACGTCTTAAGACTTCTTGAGGCCCTGGACCTTTATGAAAAAATAGGCCCAACATGTGACCCTTTAATCTAATTTGGTTTACATACATGTACAGTTTAATCAAAGCAATCCATAGTAAAATTAGGTTTTATGTGAATATTCGTTTTCTCCATTTAAATTCGAAAAATCATTAATTATGTTTTCAAAATGAATTGTTAATAATATTTTATTTTCAATGTCTTCAAGTCTAAATTATTGAAACGGAATTGAGTTATACGAGTTCTCAATTCATTTTTGACCAGTTTTAGTTGAAAGTGAAAGCTCACTCGCTTTAATAAACATCATTGATAAGAAGAGTTCTCATTATTATTTCAATACTGGGAAACACTTTGAATAGTTTTTCATTATACATGTATGTAAAGAATGTGTTGATCCCAATTCCAGTCCCCTCATACAACAGCTGTTCTTCATCTTCATCTGCATTTACAGAATTATATTTTTTATTAATCCTTCTTTTTTCCTTTTCTTCTCTTTGCTTTTTCTTCAGCTTTTCGCCATCAATGATCATATTTGACCTGAAATGTTGACATTCCAAGTTCAGTTCCTCCATTTATGTCTTTATCGTAAAATTTCGATATTTTCTCGCTTGCTATTTTAATTTCTGTCTCATCCATATTAGAAGTATTTTTAAAAAATCCAAACATTTCAAAAAGCTCCTCATATTTTTTACCACGCGTTTGCATATTGCAAATTTAAGAGTCGATTATTGGTAAAAAGGATCCTATTTTAAATTTCTGGCTGTGGCTGTTTTCAAACGTTGTGTCGGTGTTTCTATTTCCTTCAAGAAAAGTTTCCATAACCCTGCGTTGTCTTACACGCTAGTGAACACTTTGATACTCTTTTATACCACGTATTATGGCTCATAATAGTCAAAAGATTCTCTTTTGGTTTATATATATATATCATTAACAGTAATTCATCATTAATTAAACAATCCAGACTCATGACAATTTCTGAATATCCGGAGCTTAAAGCTTTAAATGTATCTGCGCGTACTGGTCAACATGTTTTTGGTAGGTTTTTCAGAAAATTTTTATTTTTATCACAGCTCAAATTAAATATTAGTATATTCCAACGATGTTTTGACGATGAGAAAAAATTATAAAGATTTTGGACAAAATCAAAGTAAATTGTTACATTCTATTGCTTGAATGCCAATTAAATTCAAAGAACGTTCTACACATGGTACGAATATAGCGGTTTTTTTTTTTTCTCCATGAAGTCGGGCTTGCAATCCTGAATATTTCCCAGACATATTTGAGGCATTGTCGTAATTTTGACCTCTACAAACACTGAGGGAAATGTTATTTTATCTCAATATTAAAGTACCCATTTTCAGTATGAGTGAAGTTTTAAAACAAAATGATTAGTTGCATAAAAAAAAAAAAGGCAAGTAAAAATAAATAACAAGTAAAATTTAAAATAAATAACCAGTTATAGAGAATTCACTTTAAAACCGATACAAGATAATATATAGAAAAATTATTAATGATTCAGTAAATGATGGCTCCCCTTTTATTTATATCCGAAAAAATAACTAAGAGATTTTTTTTTTAAAATAACGCATTTTGAGGACCATTTATTCGAAAAAGAATTGTTATTTTGCTACTTATAATAAATAAATACAATGTTCTAAAAATCGTTATGCCATATTTCACGTAATATGCTCATAACTATGTGCAGCATTTCGATTTTTTCCTTTTTGTTCTGTTCGGGAGAGGGGGGGGGAGAAAACTGGCTGTTAATACTTCTTGTATAAAATTTTCCTATTTTCATAATATGATTATTTCATTTTTATTATTAATGCACAAAATATAATATTTCAAATTATTATAATGCAGATATACATGTGTACTATATACGAATATAAATCTACATCAGTTTTATTACATACAGTTAGTTATTAGAATTCCTTAAATATTTTTTTAAATTGCGAATGTAAAATTATATCTAAGAAAATATTGAGTAAACTATTTTATTGGAAATGATATGTTTTTAAGTTTCTATAGTGTATTGTCTTACATAATATTTAGATTATCTTAAAAGTTCTCAGAAAAATTTATGTTTAGAATTATACGAAATATGTATATATTCTTGTTATTAACTTATCAAATGAGAAAAAAAAATTATGATAAAAAGGAAGTTATAGATTCTAAGAATTAAAGAACATTATTACATAAATTATTAATTAGGAGAATTATACTTAAATAAATAATTTTCATTAAAAGTATTTTATACTAATATGTGATAAAGTAATAATAAGTAACAAAATATTGATAAGTGATAAAGAACAAATACATTATAAATTTTAAAGTATAAGAACTAAAGTTAAAGTATATTTAATAAATTTCAATTTCTGCAGGAAAATCTGATTAAACATACGCAAGCAAATAGAAAATTTCTAGTTAGGGATCTTATAGACTAAAAATCTCTTATTTTGTACTGTGTTGGACGAGAATTTCTCCATTTTTTACGTTTATTCTTAAAACTTTAAATTATTGTACAGACATTTATTTATCTAATTATCAAATCATACTCTAGGATTCCTGTTATATGATTGTTTTCTTACATTTATATTACATTACTACAATCTGTAGTAATGTAATATATTTGTTTTATGAATGTTCTTTTTTATTTGGGTTTCAATAATAATAAAAAAAAAATTTTGAATTTTTTTGAGTTTTTAAATTTTTAAATGAGCAAAATAACGCTTTCCATATTAGAAACAAATAAAAATATTTCTCTGAATTACAATATACATCGAAATTCTTTTTGGAAGATCATAGTGCATTCAAAATGAATGATTATATACTATGAATGATTATATATAAGGAAGGATTATGCATATTAATCAATACAAAAATATTCTAAAGAGTCCATTGAAATATTTATACATAATTTTATAAGCAATTAAAAGATTATTTCATGTTGTTCAGAGGGAAAGAGAGAAAATTTACAAAAAAAAAAGAGAAATTTTTTTAAAACTGGGTATTATTTTTATGACTCTCTGTAAAAAAAGCAAATACTATTGCATATTATTTTACTTTTTTAATACGATATAAATATTTATATATTGTCTTAAATTTAAAAGAAATGCAATTCAAAAATAAAAGTACAATTACCTTTTGCTATTTCAAAGAAATTAAATTTAAAGGAAGGAATTGCTGATTTAGAGCTGTAGGCTACTCGTTTGATCGAAAAAGCGCAATTTCTTTCAGGGTCATTTCAACCCTCTTTTTATTAGCCCTGACGCCTGTCATAAAATAGAGAATGTGTTTTTGTCACTTCTGTTGGGGGCTTAAGTGTATCTCTTGTCCATTCATGAGTTACCCTTAACTCATGTATGCAAATAAAGAAAAGTTCGCTGGAAGGAGTGTTTGTTATGTCTGTGACGGTCCTTCCCACACCAGCATTTTTATCGATAAATTTGAAATATCTCACTTTAGAAATAAAACTAATATTTCTCCTGATTCTCAGCAAACATTGTAAATAGAAATATTTAATATAGAAGTAACGGTCTTCAACCAGTCATGTCCTGGAGCAACATTTGACGCTTAAAATTATTCTGATCATGATCTTATTTAGGCCGAGTAGAGAACAAGAAAAGGCCCCTTCAATGACGAGGCCCTGGGCCTGGGCCCAGTTGGCCCATGCTTTAAGACGTCCCTGGTTGTATATCCATTTTATTTCGATTAATATGTTTAATATTATAATATTTCTTACTTTATTCAATTATTTATATTCGGTAGGAAATAATATGAGTATATTTTTATGTATCTATAATCTTATTCTCATTTAATTCTGTAGTTAAAATATTCTTTGATAAGCTAAGCCTATTTAAGCTTGCTTCTGGCCTTTGTAGATTTATCATATAAGCTTTAAACTACTTTCTGCTTTAAAATATACATTTTTGAACTGTTAATGACCATTGAGTTATTTTCACCTTTTTATTTTGATAAAGCTTATTTTGTTTTTCAAATTATTTCATTTATAAATATTGTTATGTATCAACAGATCATCGATTGTTGATACATGATTCTAACATGTTAAAAATAAAGGCTCTGATATTTTTCCTAGTATTGTTATTATTCTAAACCGTCTTAAAAATAAATGTGAATTGTTAAAGTTTAATTGAACGCTTTCTGAATTATAGTATCTTTCATTTAATGAAGACCTTTAACCAGTTCACTTCCAGGGTATAATATGCGATGTGCTCACGTTTGCTCTCCTGTGCCCAGCATACACATTAGATATACTCTGCGAATGCCAGCTGCAGACTATCATATCAATAGAGATACGCTTGAGGAGAACATTTTATATGAATTTTTTAATGTTACTTTATGGCGTTACAATACCGTAAAATCTATACAGATAGGTTATTTGGAGTCCTGACCTTGGTGATATGGGCTTGGATTTCACTTCTGACTACCAGGAAGGGAGTAATTGTTAAAAGCACGTGTTGCAGCACAACTCTTTACATGTGATGAAATGATTTAAAGGGTGCACTTGTTTTCAATTTGCTTTTTTCTTTTTTACTTGCTTTTTAGAAGTTTGAATGAGAATTTATGGATGTGTATGGTGGTTAGGGCTTTTCGTAGCAAATGCTCTCATTGTTCGTTCGGTTTTTTATTTGTAGCGACAGTCCATGACGAAAAGAAAGTATTTATCTGATACTGAGATTTGCGAATTAATGAATGAATCTGACAGTGATGTTAGTGAAAATAATCCAAATCTGTACATAGCCATTAAAGGGGGATAAAAGGACAAAGAAGATGTGTCCTTTGCTCAAAATCTTGCGTGAAGTGTCAAAAGTTGACAAAATATATGTGTATGACATGTGGTGTTGGACTATGCATTGAAGAATTTTTTTTTAAAAAAAATACCATACAGAAAAATAAAATTAATTTTTTATATCTTAATATTCTATGTAATGGTGTATCATTACACCATGAAAATTATGTAACAAATGTAAGTATATTTTGTATTTTCTTAAAATATATGATCTTTTATGTAATGATTTTAAGTAATTTTATGTATAAAACCCACAATTTTCGATTAAATCTTTTTTTCTTTCGTATATATTATGTTTAATGCAGTTTAAATGATATACGCAAAAATCAAAATTTTCTAATGAATAGCCGATTTTAGAGGAATTTTTTTCGCGAATTAGGGTTAATATCTAAAATCGTCTGGACACAGTGTGGCACTCCGCGGTCAGAAGCCGTGGGCCCAGAGAAGCACTTTTTTTTCTCTCCCTCCGGTAGTGAAAGGGTTAATGGTACTTTTCCCATTTCGCCGGCGTAAGCGATAATGTCGCTAAAAATGATACAACCAACGCCAAACGGAATATGCGTTTACTGTGTGTTGTCACCAATAAAGTCTACTTGTCGAGATTTGCGCCGTCGAAATGGAAAAGTACCCATTTATATATCTGGCCGATTCTATTTGAAAAATAAAGCAACATTGGATTTAAATTTGGTTTAAACTATTTTCTACTTTAATCAAGATGTATAATTAAGCTGTAATAGTTACATAATAATCATGATTTAAACGTGTAATTTTGTACTTAATTTATAGTTTTTTAAAATTTGGATTAAGTCCTAGTTTACCGGGCCACTTGGCAAAATTTTTTAAATCGCGCCAAGATGACGCCTAAAGCAAGTATTTCAAAACCGACGTTTCCAGAAGCGGTAAAAAGATGGCATCTTCTGTAGAAGACAAATTTGGAAACAAAAAGGCGTTTTCACTGAAAGAAAGGATATGCAAGCATCAAGTTTTATTTTAAGTAATTCTCTTAAGTATTTCATTCAAAAAACAAATACATCATAAAATGAAATTCTTCACAATGTTTGTACTTCTCTATATCGCAAATTTAAACAAATCTTAAAAACAAGTACAAACATATTAAAATTCTACAAACTTTCTTCAAATAATATTATTTATTTAAATTTTAAAGAAGAGCAGTAAAATTACATTTTTTAAATATTAGAAAATCACAGTTAAATTAGAATTTTTCATAATTATAATAAAATGTCTATATATAAACAAAATAAATTTACAGCAATTATTTCAGACTGTTGATAGAAGAATGATTCTATACATTTATACTATAGCTATCCAAAATTTTGATTTTTGCATTTATTTAGGGTTAAAAATATATAAAACAAAGTTTTATGATAATTTCTCATTCAATTAAAAAGTAGTATATCTAAAAAAATTTAGTTACTTAAGCTTATGAAGCATAACATATTGCACAAGCGCCGTGCAAAACCAACGAATACAAGACTTGTTTACGTCAACGGGTATCACGTGGTCAAGATATGTGATCGTGACATCACATGTATTTAGTCCATTGGAACTATTAATTTTTGCGCCAATTTGTATCATGCTTTCTGAGCAGTTCGCACATTTGAAGGGTTCCTCGAAGCTTAATTTCTAAGTTTCGCAATTTTTTTAAATTAAGTACTAAGCTTTGTGGCTGCCTGCGCTGCGAACACATCTCAGGGGAACCTGAAATACCTCGCTCGAGTGGAACCAATTTTAGCAAAGCCAACATTGATTGAATTTCTTGTCTCGGTATCTTTCGATTGATATTGGACTACTGAAGAGTAATCTCGAAGATTTTTCCTGCTACGATTGAATTTTTGACCTGGAGATAGAACAATGACATGGGACTTTTTTTTTTTTTTTTAATATTTTGATAGTTGAGTCGTTTTAAAGGTCTTAAAACCTTCCTCTTCGATCGCTAACTTGATAAAATCTACATCCGTGTTTGATAGAAGACCACGGATGACGCATTTTAATGGACAGTTTTTCTTTAAGCATGACATTTTTAAATTCGACACCAGAGCCGATGAGAAAATGTGTTAGTGCCCGATTTTCCTCGGTACTTTCTAAGGCAGTGATCAGATAATTTTGATTTTAGAAAGGGGGATTCATATTTCGCAATAGAGATTAATTGCCTCCAATCCCCCTTCGGGATTATGAAAAGGGACAGGATACACCTAGGTTTTGGTGGTTGGCAGCCACCGCAACTCCATCTGGATTGAAGATGTCGACGCTAACGTCGTTGTTATCTCAATCATAGAATTCGGATTTTCCTGCTCTTGCGAGCCAGAAATAGTCGTGTCGGAGAGGATAGAGCTCGAAACCTTCCGTTCTCGCTTCTTCGAAGAGGCTCCAAATACTTTTCCTTCAAGTGGGAATGGGCTGAGTCGTCAACTTAGCTTCTTTCGCCGCCCCTATGGAGGGGGATGCTCTGCACAATCGCATTCAATGTCTTCTCTGTCATTGGGAGACGAAACATAAGGACATTGTTGGCTGATTTGACAGTGAATAATCTCTCTGAAGCGTCTTTTCCTATAGCAAATCCTGCACCTTAGCTCCGACTGATGACGAGAAGTATTTAATTTTTCTTATATTGCCTTTTGATTTGATTGATTTCTCTTTCACATTTTTGATGTATGGAACGCTCTGTAGTTTCTCTTGAAGTGTCATCTTTCAAGATAGCTGTTCTAACTCTTATCGTAGTCTTCAAGGTGGATTTAGTAACCTAAAATTTGGTGGCATCCAGAAGGGAAGTTTTCAAATCTTTCTTTTCAATAAACCTGATGGTCTGCTGCGTCTTCTGATCTTTAATGACATCAAAGAAATATTCAACGACTTAAGTGTCCTGTACCTCTTTAGGACATGTAGGAAAAGCAGCTTGCATTAGCCTCTGAATTTATATTTCCTAAAAGCTGTCTCCGGATTTCAGTTTCCATACCTTCGGTCAGATAGAATTTCGTCAAATCTCCATTTTCGAAACGATATTCGTGAGCCTTTTCGATGAAAATTAAATCATTTAACTGTGAAGCTTGGGATAGTTTTTATCACTTCAACCTCTTGACTACGAAGAGTTGCTACTAGATGGATTGCTCTTGTCCGGTCATCCCATTCATTAGCTTACCCACCGTGTAGCCGGGGCTGATGCACGTTAAATCTGTCGAGGCCCAAAGCCCTCCCGTTGGCGTGGTGTGGATGTTAGGAGGGGGTGTGCCAGCTCAGGTGTCGTCCTCATTACTTTCCCAAAGTTCAAAATTACGAGGTCCTTTACCAATAGCCCCCGTGTTGCTTCTGGTGCGACTAAAAACTAAGCAAACTTAACCCATTTATTAGCTGTGGAGGCGATATCGAATTGTGTCTTGAATACAGCCCGCCTGTCCGTCATAGGTTTTGAGCTTATTCAAGTAACTCTTTCTCTTCCTGAAGTATCATTAACTAATTGAGTTTCCATTCAGGCGTTTTTAGAAATCATCGAGTATGTCTCTATTCTCTTAATTCTGTTTATGTATTCTTCACTTCGTCTTGTGTGGATTTCATTTCTTCTTGTACGGTTTTCATCTATGTCATTAGAGCGAACAACTTCTCGAATTTATCCTCCATTGATGTGGTTATAGATGTTCATTCTGAGATCCATCTTTTGACACCAAATGTTATGTGGTAGATTGGCTTTCTCACTACAGGAAAGGTTCACACAATAAGCAGGTTTTTTCCCTAGAGAATCCAAATTTATTCTGTGACTCACTTGGAAATACTCAATGTTTCCTTTTTACATGAAACATTTAGTACACACATAAAAATGTATGATAATACCAGTTCAAAGTTCGCAATTTTTTCTACTGTTTTATAATTTAAATTTATTTTCCAATTTATATAAAATTCAATATGTGCTTTTTAATCATAATTATATTAGTCATTAATACGAAAGTTTTTTTTCCCGCGTTTTCATTTTCTTTTTTTTTTTTAAACTTTCAATAAATTAATTTGAAATAAGGGAATTTTTAATTACATTAATAAATGCGTTCTAATCCTACACACCATTCTCGATTTTTATTCAACTTTTTATTTTGAATTTTTGTTTTGTGTGTGATTAGTATACAATAGTTGGCTGGTAATATGATGTGTTAAATTTAGAAAAAAATAATATACTGACCAAGTACTACGTAAAAACATTCATATAACGTCGCCAATAGCCCTCGTGTTGCTTCTAGTGTGACGTTAATAAAAGCTAAACTAAACTCTATTTTTCTAAGGATTTATTGAACGACCCTCGTATAATGGCATACATTACAATCAACATAAGGCAATTCTATTAACAAAAAAGAATTTTTTTTTGTGTGTTTCATATTTTATTTTCTAAGCCTAATGTCCCCCAGCCGAGATATGTGTTGTATTTTATCACGACATTTAACTTCTATCTAAATCTCGATGCTTATATCCAAAATAAAAATACATATTTTCTTGAAAAGTGAACATCATAATGCCGAATGAAAAAAATTAAATTTTTTTATTTATTTTTAAAAAAATCGAAAGAGCGCTTTTTCTGTATTGTTAAACTCACAATCATTATACTAGAATTGTTACAAACAAGAGTTCTGAAATAACTTCCAGTAGTTGAGACAGCGAATTAAATTTGTACGACTCAAATTTGGTCGCGATTTTTACATTCAGAAGCCTTGTGATATAGAAATTTTAGGCAAATTTTTAATTTTTGCATTAATATTATGTAAAAATCTTTCGCTTTTCTTTCACGATACGTGGAGACGGTTATGTTTTTAATGTTAAGGCAAAGCATGAATGGAATATTATTCATAATCCATTGTATAATTCTCTAAAAATATTTAGCAAATGACAATTCTTGCTCTAAAACCAATTCACATCAAAATTGATCATTTATATGTAACATTACCATTTCTTTTATAATATTAATAATCGAGTAAAATGTTTTTTCAATTCGGCAATCATTAACTCTATTTTGTCGTTCAAATTGCTTTAGACTTCTATTTATACATTCCTTACTAAGAGTTTCGTAATTTCCATGCATCGTTTACAATTGTTTTACGCTCTATTTTTAAATAAGTAATTTTTATTTATTATTGGTATTGAAAGCGGTTTTGATATTTGTAATATGTTACCATGGCAAAACTGTGTATCGGTTTTTGCGTCTCGTTTTCAACCTTTTTATTCATCTATAAAACATTCAAAGTTAACACTTAAAATGCTTGTCTGGTTAAAAACAGCCTTCATCTGGGGACTAGATATCTTGGTTAAAATGCGTAACTTTTAAGTTGCCTCAGCGTAAGAGTGGTATGGAGGGAAAACTATAAAAACAAATATTAACATAATTTTGGTAATAGTAGTCTTGAAGCATTGTACATGAATATTATATTGAAATTATAGTTTATTAAGAAGGAAATAATTCGAATTAAAAACCAACGTTTTTAAAAACAACGTTTTTATATGGCGGCAAAGTTTATTAAAACAATTATTGAAATATTAGTTAAAACTGGATGCAAATATCTAAATATTGCATTGTTAGGCAAGTAAGAACAGTTCCCAAAATTTCAGAGCTCTAGCTTGCTGGGAAGTTGGTTAAATTAACGATAGAAAACTTGATGACACAGTGATACACACACAGACAGATACACACCAAGTGAAATACATAAAAACGTTAAAACTAACTAAAATTAATTAATTCATCCGGTAAATTAAATGAATGGAATGCATTTTTACCCAACCACCCTTGGCGACAAGAATTACTTAGCGATATTTTGCTAAATGTGGCTACCCTGTTCCGTTTTACGGACTTAAGTTAAACAAAAAATAAAATAATAATAAATAAAAACCAGCCAAGTTTGGAGCAAATTTTTGAAATCGCGCCAAGTGATTGGGCTAAACTGCATTATTAAAGAAAATATTAATTAAAACTTATCGCAAACGTCTAAATATTGCAATGTTAGGCGAGTACGAACGATTCCCAAAATTTCAAAGCTCTAGCTTGATGGGAAGTTGGTTAAATTAACGATCGAAAATTTGATGACACACACACACACACACACCAAGTGAAATTCAGAAAAACGTTGTAAAAAAGTGATAAATGTATTTTTTTTCCAGAACATAAGAAATGCATCCATACTAAATATGTGTTTTTATACTCTTCAAAAATCTAATAAAAATACAGGGTTATTCAAAATGAATAATCATAATTCAAAATACTATATTTTCATAAATAAATATCACAGAATGAAAAGTAATACATGAATACAAGGGAAAATATGGTAATTTTTTTACAAGTGTTCTCGATATAACTTGCTTTATTGAAACGTATAACATCAAGACGATACGTAAATTCCTACCAAACACGTTATAAAGTGTCAGTGTAGCCTCCAGCATGTAGAGACTTAAATTCAATCAATGTGTTCGTTATGACTAAGTCTCAGAACTTACAAATATTACATGTCTCGTATCACAATTTTTGCCTTAACACTCGCTAAACAGTAGGTTGAGAAATGCCCAGTTCTTGATTGGAGTTAACTGTAGATTTCGTTTGACTTCATAGAAAAAAAATCCTGCAGATATGCCTGTGTGATCGGCCTCTACCTTTTCCCGTTACAAAGACATTCACTGCTCTCAAACCGATACCACCTTCGAATATTCTGAGTAGTATGTGGATTAATACGGTACTTATAACGAAATTCACTCTGAACGATGACAATAGATCTACATCACGCAGACGACAGCGCACTAAACGCTCTCTTCTTCACGGACACCACTATCACTTCTGTCGCTGAGCAGCTTCTAAAATAGCTTTCGTGAAATAGCTTCACGAACATTCGAGCGTCATCTATTATTGCTCAGAATATAAAGTTTTCACATTTTCCCTTTGTATTCATGTATTTCTTATCGTTCCATGTCGTTCATTTTAGAAAATTTAGAATTTTGAAATCGGATAATTTTTGAATAACACTGTGTTATTGGCATGATTCACTTCAAAGTTCACGATATTAAAACTACACTCTTATAATCTATCTTTCCTGACTGCTTTTCCTTTTTCTTTCCTTGACCTAACGGCATTTGTTAACAATCTAAATAATCCACTATGTCTGAAGAAACGAAGTAGTTTGGTAGAAGCAGGAAACTAAAATTCCTCATATTTGAAGAGAAGGCATAAATGCAGTAATATAATACACCTAAATCTAAACTTCTCCAATTGTTTATGCCATTTTTTGATTTTTTACTTAAAAAACAGTTTAAAAATCTTAGTTATAGTCAACTTTTCTATTAAGATAATCATTTACAAATAACAATAGATCGGAATAAGTTAAATAACACAGATTAATAAATTAATAAAAAAAGAAATTTAGTGTATTGCACAACCAGCCGGATATTAGCAAAAGAAATAAGTTCTTTACAGTTTATAAGGAACAGAAATTTTTTTTTGAAGTATATTTCAGAACTACTTTACCAAAAGAACAAGTTATAGATTAATTATTAGATAAAACATTTTATTTTATTCTTCTTTAAATTTGTTAATTAGTTTCAAACTTCGGAGAAGATTATCTGTGCGTTAACCACTTCCGTTGAAATTTCTAATAAAGCTAGTGCGTCTCTTATTTTCTTGTTTTATTTTTTAAAGTAGAGTTCAAAGTTTTATCTTTTTCGTACATACGATGAAACGATAGATTTTGCTATTTTTTTTATTTTACGCATAATGAAAGAAGACTTATCTTATTATATGTTGTTTTCGCGAAAGTGCAGTGGAATAAATAAAAAAAATATTAAGCATGTTGATAATCGATTCATCTTATATATACATTTAAATGTTTTTGTGTTATGCAATTCCAAACTATCGATCGTATCTCTCCAAAACTTTTTAGAGAGTTTCGCAGATGTTTCAAAGGAGACGTAAGCATATTCCCGCCAATTTTTTTATTTTTTTGGGGAATTTTTTTCCGAAAATCTACTTTTTCCACCATCGACAAATAGCAGCAGCATCGATTTACTTTAAAAGTTTTCTGATTGAACTTTTTTCTTGAAATTAACTATTTTATTTTTAATTATTTTCCCCCATATTTATGAGATTTTTCTTAATTAATGACGTTGAAGCGATATTTTTGTATACTTAACGTACTACTGCAACAAAGTGGTGAAAAATTAAAATTCTTGTTCTATCGGGTGTGTAAATTAATCAGCCGAATTTTTGAGCATTCAAAAGTATCAAGTTTGGTTTTTTTTTAAAAAAATTTTAATCGATATATCGATTTTAATGAAACTATTCTTAAGATATACGAAACGGAGCGAAAGTTTTGCCCTCTTTTAAAAAAGAAAGGAGCAATTCTAATAATATCTTCATTCTAATTGTCACTTGCAATTCACTTAAAATTACTCAAAATATTAGTTATAAGTTGGTCCTCATTAAAAAACTTTTAAGCTTCCTTATATTTTCCAATTCTTTCGTGCAGAGAACAGGTATATCTAGCTAGTTTTCTAATAATCTATAATTAAACATTACATCAAAAAGTTAGTTGTTTTTTTAATTTTTGAGTTTAAAGGAAACATTGTGACATTTTAAGAAGAAGTAATAAAAATATTTCGATGACATTTATTTTTAAAATTCATTTTTAAGCCGTTTGAATCAAAAGTGATTTTTTTTCTTGTAACAGAAAAAATTTAAAAAGGGACTAATAACTCAGTCTGACTAATTGGATTCCTCATTACTGTAGGGAAAATTTTCTAACTGCACGTAAAAAAATCAATATTTGTTAAGAGAAACAAAAGTAATGACGAACGTGCTGTGTGTGAACAGTTTTCTCCCAATTATACTTCAGAAACAAATATATTCTAAATTTAGAAAATTTTTTGTTTGCATACATCTTCAGTTAAACACTAACAGCTTTCCATGTCTGATTTCAGCGACTTGGTAAGAAGTAATAATATCAATTTAGACATTACTATATATTTTCTTTTTCCATTTCCTCGACCATGAATTAAAAAAAAAATTATTATTTTGAATTTCGATAGCTCTAGAAAAGTTTAACTAAGAAGTTCAGCAGCTTAATGTTACTATGAAAAGAAACATCGACAAGAGATAGATTGTCTTACTTCACTTTTCATAAGGAGCAATATGCATGGGTTGTACTTATTAAACCCACAATGAAATGGCGACCGAAAGAGTTTCAAGGACGCTGCCTAGACATTACAACAACTAAAATATCCACGTCATATAAGGCTCCAATACCCGACTGAGGCTGTATTGATTCTATTATTCACATCACTCTGACTTATTTTCGGAAAAATAATTTTGGTTGGACTTGCGCGCTCTGAAAGTATTATGTCTTCTGAGAGAAATATAAGTTACGTAAAGGACAAAAAAATTGTAATAGTATATATTTTATTTCAGTGATTCACTTCAACAGAATATCTTTTAAAAATTGTTTTAAATTTTTATTTATTGTAAGGTATTGCACAAATTAAGACGAAATTTAGAGCTATAGAAGAACATATTTTTAAAATTGGTATAAAATATCATAAGGTTGAGGGTTACAGGTTTTTTAACATATAAAAAGCAGTTTGAAACTATTTAAAAACACTGTGGGCATTTCAAGTATTATTTTAAAATCAATGACTTGGTGCATGTGAGTAACGATAAATAATAGTTGAATAAGCTCGAAATTTCTTCTCAAACCCAGTAATTATCGGATGTTCTAATGGAGCAACTGACGTCTAATCCGCACGAGAATATCCTTTAGTCAGGTACATTACTAGTTGCTAGATATGATTTATTGAAGAAAAAAACGAATTTAAGTATGGGAAAGTAATGTAGTTATATATGGATATAAGCTTTTCGGAAAGAATCAGTCTGATTTTTAAGTAAGCACCACTTCGAAATTAAAAAAAAAAAAAAAAAATGCATTTTTATTCTACTGTTTTTATTTTTATAAGAAAGCCTTTACCTTAATCTACTACTCAACATAATTATCTTCACTATTTAGACACTTATCATATCGTACAGCCAGTTTCTGTGTTCAATTCTCATGGAAATCTGCTTCCTGTTGAGCTAATCACTGCTCCACGGCCGTTTTCACTTCCTCGGCGTGGCGCTGACTGCCTAAATCCCGACACAGTGAGGGAATAAGTGATAGTCATTGGGCGATAGATCAGTGCTATACTGAGGGTGATCAAGTTGCTCCTAGCAGTATGAGGCGATGAGATTTTGGGTTTGACAAGCCACATGTGGACGTGCATTGTCATGCAGAAAAACAACCCCATTACTGAGCATGTTATTCCTTTTGTTTTAGATTGCACGATGTAGTTTAGTTAAGGTGTCATAATATGTCTCAGAATTTATTGTGTCACTCCGAGATAAAAAAAAAAAAAGAACCCCCCCCCCTGGTTAATCCATCGTCACTTGATCGTGGTTCAAAATTACGAGGTCCGTCGCCAATAGCCCTCGTGTTGCTTCTAGTGGTGACATTAATAAAAACTAAACCAAACTAAAACCCCTGGTTAATCTCAAAATACAGTGCACGTGAATTTGCGAACTGAAATTATTTCCTTGAGCTTCATTTTTTTATGCGACGTTGAATTTCTTCATTCCATGGATCGCTGTCTTGTTTACTGTACAAGTCTCATATCCACATAATTCAGTAATCTGCTAATGAGTTTCGGCAGCTTTTACGCCTTTCGCATGCAGGAAACGAATCACAGCGTGTATTTCACAATCGGCATTATTTTGAATAGTGTGAGGCGTTTTAACAAACAAACGTAAACACGGACGTGCTGGTATCTGTGATTAACCAGTAGATATATGTAGGTATTCAGTGCACATGCATGGACTGGAAACAATAGCGCTTCAGCTGTCGTATTGAAACAGTACTTAGTGAAAGAAAACAAATAAAACTTTTTTTAATACAGAATATGTGTCCACGAAAAGTCATGTTTAAGCGCTGATAGGTAAGAAATATTTGAACAGTGAAACTAAAAATAAATCTAACGAAACAAAGCACACATTTTGATGAATTCTGCTATTGCAACAAGTGCTCAAAATAAGCGACCACCAATACAATTTCAAGCTTCCTACCTTTACATTTCCAAACATTTCACTTCTCATTCGGCAAATGTCTAGCTGAGAATTGTACTATGTTCAATCTTTGAAAAGTTCGTTAAAATTCATTTGGAGTTTCGTACTGCATATGGATACTTCCACGCTCCGAACTCGTAAAGTGATGCACGCTGCTGAAAACCAATTCGAAAAAAAAAAAAACCCGCATTTTGTTACTATAAATGTTATAGAATGATCTAAACAGCATCTTTTGATCACCATGACACAGAATTTATGGACACGTTTTTTACTTCAAAATATATTTCTTTTGCTTTCCTTTAAATCTTTTACAATTTCGTGGCATAATTTTTTAGTACATAGTGTACATGTATTAATTTAGTACACGCACTAATTCCTTTTCCTCACAATTTGCAAAATTAAAATTTTGAAAATTGATTTAATTCTAAAATTACTTGTTTTTGATCCAAGAGTAATATAGATAACTGATCATAGTAATTATTTGTAAAATTTATATCACTTGATTATTCATTTTCTTAAGACTAACTTGTATTATAACTATAGTGAGGATAGGACAGAGTAACATGCATGTTATTATATAAGCATATATAGCACATGCATGTTATATAAGCATATATAACACATGCATGTTATTATATAAGACTATATATAACATGTATGTTATTATATAAGCATATATAACACATGCATGTTATTATATAAGCATATATAACACATGCATGTTATTATATAAGCATATATAACACATGCATGTTATTAAATAAGCATATATAACACATGCATGTTATTATATAAGCAAAGGTTCAATAAGAATTTAAAATTTGTGACATTTCGAAAAGTTTATGTTTTTCTATATCAAATTCATTCTTAAACCTTTATTAAAAATTCTTGATATACGCACATTTTCGTTCCTATTTCGTAGAACTTATAAAAATTCTGCTCTATTTCTTTTCTATCTCACTAGTACTAAACATTTTTTCAAAACAAATAACAAAAAATAGTCTCATTAGTTGTTATCTCTATTACCATGGATAATACCTCATTCTGTGTAGAGAGAAATAGAATAAACCTACTTTTAAAATGATTTATTTTCTCAATCGGAAAAGCTATAAATTCATGAACTGCTCCAATTTTCCTTCCAAAAAGATTGCAAGATTTCCCCAAAGAGGTATAAAATGGCTATCTGAGAACCAAATCACGATTTAACACCATATGCCTTCTTTATACCGCGTAGTATAATTTTTAGGAATCTTGAAATTTTATGTACTTTCAGGACAGGAAAAAAATAAGTTTGGAAGTATAATGGTCAAAAAAGAAACCAGAAAAACATCCTCACAATGACCGATAGCTTTCCCAACTTATTTTTATTGGTACTGATTTTAGTTTAGATTTTATCGTCCCAAGTGACGAATAAAATTTTCATCTACTAAACGAGAATAGAGAAAAGTATTGCTAAATATCACGCAAGATACTAAATGTAAGTAAACTCGTCCGTGCCGAGATCGTTACTATTTAATTTCGCTATTTATATCGAGAACGAAACAGAATGGTTGGGTACTTAATGTATTAGCAATCGATGAGTATGTCAATAAAATCGACTAGCTAATAATTACATATTTGCAACCAGAAGATTATCGCATGGATTAGTTTGTCGTGCTTAAATGTCACTTAAAACTTGATATCTATATGAATTATTTTTGAAACAATTAAGTATTTATGGAAACAAATTTTATGCATTTATTTCATGCATAATTACCAAACTTTAATTATTGAAAGTGAATTTTAGCATTTTCTAGATTAGTATAACAAGTAATAGGACTGAAGAACCCCATCGAAACTTTTTTCAATTTTTATTCAATTTCAACTGTCATTTTGCTACTAAATTTAAATTTAATTTTTACTTACAAAATACGAAATAGTTTGCAATGATAAAAATAAATGTTATGTAAACTTACCATATTTTAGATGATAGCTTTACTCGTAAATTTTTAAACTAAATTGCAATGATGAAATTAAAAATTACTGCTGTATCTTAGCGCATAACGTTAAGTAAAATGATTCACTGTTAAACTTTTATATAAAATTATCATACAATATGTATTTATCTGAAAAAAAGTTTAGTCAAAAAGAAAGATATTACCTTAAATTTATAAAATGTGTGTGGAGGTGGATTTACATATATACAAGTACTGTAGAGCGCACTAGCGCTGCGTCACATAAGGGATTATATAGCCTGGTGAAAGTTAAGAGAAAAAATGGACCTCTTTTTTCCCATTTTATAATTCTTAATTTAAACTCCCTTAAATAAAACACTTATTAAAAATAATTTCTCTGATATTGCCATATACACCCATTCAGACATAATTCTACTTTCCTCTCTTTCACCTCGTTTGGGGCAGCCAATAGTTTGTCACTTCCCTCCGCTCCCTGACAACCAATCGAAACAGAACCTTTCAGCACCAGAGAACTCCATCATCTTTTCTTCCAAAGCATAATCTATACAGCTATCTCTCTTCAACCAATAAGAAGCTTCTCTAACATCTCATTATACAAATTGCTGAAATCTTCATATCCAGGCAAGTCGACAGTCTATCTGATGCGAGCTTGAAGGCCGCGCAGTCGCCTAGACGTTAGACAAAATCACCAACAATCTGGATGAGAGGGAGGAAATGAGTTTTGACTGAACTGTGACGTGGAATAACGACAATAGCTTGCCTACATCATATTTTAATACATAAATATTTTTGTGTATAACGTTTAGTTAGAATGTTTGTAAATGTCTAGATGTGGTTTTTTCTATTACTTGCATACAACAACCAAGGACTGAAATGCGTTCTAAGATGATTCTGGAAGATTCTATGCCCATCGAAGTGGACCGCGATCACAGCGTTATATGCAACTCTTACCATTTATTTGTGTGAATTATACATTGTATTTTTATTTTCATAAATTTCTGAAAGAATAGCTACTAATATATTACGAGACAGAGAAAAAAAGTAAATAATTTACTTTCAAAGTTATATACACAATATATATAACTTAACAAGTCAAATTATTTTCAAGAAACGAATTTGGAGGCAGTTGATAAATACAATTCTAAAAATAGGACAATAAGGAACACTATTTTTACCTCTTTTACACTTATATATTCGATTTTTTTAAAATCAAAATTTCTCAAACTATAATACACATATTAATCCCTATTAAAATGCGATATACGGAAATAGCTTATTCGATTGATTTTATTTGAGCAAAGGCTAGATTTGGTCAAATATTAGGTAATTTACTAAGAATCAAATGAATCTCAGGTAAAAAACTGTTCAATTATGATACGTAAAGTGGTAGGTGGAAGAAAATTTTTCTAGATAAATTGGAGGCGGGTCAAAAATAGAGAAAAATGATAGGAAATCCGTGTTTACTAAAGACGATAAAACCTATGGGTGAAAAAGAGAAATCAAGAGAGAAAAATAGTTGAGTAGTTACTTAAAGAAAGGTAAGGCTTTAAAAAGAACAGCTACTTGGAAAGTTAAAAAAAAAAAAAAACCTCGCTATTCGATAAATATATACAGTGGTGGAAAAAAATTATTTGAACGAAGCAAAATTTTCTTTCATTTCTTAATTATTTATAAATCTGAGAGTAAAATCTTGCAGAATAATTGCACCTTTTTTTCAGATCAAATAATGAGAAAAAAGAAAAACAAAAAAAAGATTATTTAGTGACAGTATCCTAAATTCTAAATAAGCAAAAGCTGAAAAGGAAATAAGTGTTTGAACCGTTCGTGCTTGGTAATTTATAGCCGGAAAGAAAACTTAGTTGGATGAGATGGAAAAAGAAAACCTGACTAAACTTGGATTTTATTTTGAGTGCTTGTTGAAATAAAATTAGTTTTCATGACTTTTGCAGGAAAATTTTTATTTTGTTATACCAAGAAAGAAATCATCTGCAATCGAAATTATTTAAAAATGTATGTGTGTATACTACTTTATGTGTTAACGGAGTTTATCTGTATACTGAAAACTCCCAATTCAAACCATCACTGAGTGATGGAAATCCATTTCAGAAATAAACCACCAAAAAACACAAAGCTGAGTTCAATAAAATAGTTTATGAGCAGTGTCCGGTTAGTTAAAGTAATGTAAATAATGCATAATACCGAAATGTTAAATAAACGTTTGCAGAAACAAGGTGGTAGGAATAGATGTGACTGGGAAAACATTTATTAGAGGTGAAAAAAACATCATAGGATAATTGGCAGTTCTTTATCATGGAAAATAGAAAGAATTTATAGATAAAATTTCGAAATTTTAGAAGAAAATATTTCACACAAGCACACTGACGAAATTAAATTTTAATTCAGTTCCAATGGGTGAAAAGAATTCAGTCTTTTAGGTTCCCGTCACCCGCCATTTTGATTTCGTCAGCTTAATGTTATGGAATTTCTTCTAGTCCTATGGAATTTCTTCTTTTGTTCTCAAATTTTTATTATCTAATCTATTTGAATGCAATAAAGGGAACCTGAAAGAGCAGAAAATAAGGAAGGCTTCTATGGAATTACTTTTTTTCTCCGATTTTTAAAAATATTTCTTAAAGACAGGAAAAACTCACAAATGAATCAATAAAATAGGGATAAAAATATTTTTAAAAATCAGTGGAAAGATGTAATTCCGCAGAAGCCTTCATTATTACTTTTTATTCTTTCAGATGCACTTCATTGCATTCATATAGATCAAATAGTAAAAATTTTAGAGGAAAAGTAGAAATTCCATAGAATTAACTTTACGTTCACGCAATCAAAAAGGGGTGTAGACGGGAGCCTTAAATCTTCAAAAGCAATTCCAACTGCGCATATCAACAGTGTTTGTATTTTTTAGGGTTTTTCCCTGGATTGGAACATGTAAACAAGTTATAATTAATTAGATACATTAGTATTAATTCGGATTGTTTGAAATTATATTGGTATTTTGGGATTTCAATTGATTGAAAAAGCAATTTGAAAAAAAAAAGAAAAAAGCTTAGTTTCCAAAAGATTGACAAACCTTGGGAAGTTAAGAACCAGATTTTTCTGGTTTCAATAAGACAATGACCCCAAACGCATTGCAAGAGTAACGAAATAGTATTTATAACTAAAGTTCTCACAATAGTTTTGAACACTCTCCAAGCATCAGACCTTTAGTCGATTGCGAATTTAAGGCCATTTTTGTGTTAGAAAAACAAATAATAAATAAATTCAGTTTTCAAAATATTGTTTTGAGAAGAAAGCAAAAACAAATTTCAAACTTAAAGGAATGTTGGTAGAATCAGTGTCTTTCAAGTCTTTATAAACATAATACCGTGTTATATAAAATATTAAGTATTAGTTATTTTATATTTTCAAAGAATTTATAGTTCTTTGTATGAAAAGTAAAATATTTTCCCCTAGGAAATTACTCTGTGTTATTTTTTAGTAAGTTATATTTAATCATTATATTTTATGAAGTTGTATAACGTTTGTTTCATAGTGATTGGAGAAAAAATTTTAAGCTAATTATACATAAGTTTTTGTAAAGAGATGTTTTCAAACAATTACTTCCTTCAATGTATATCTTTTCATAACTGAAGGTTTACAAGAGAAATGTATTTAATTGTAAAAATATTTGAGTTCTATGTTTTTATTATTTAAAAAAAAGTATCAGTTCTACGAAAAATATCGTTCGGAGAAGGGGGGCAGCTCAAATGTCGTCCTCGTCACTTGACCGAAACTCAAAATTACGAGGTCGGTCGCCAATAGCCCTCGTGTTACTTTTAAGTGTGACATTAATAAAACCAAACCTACGAAAAAATACCCATTTCAATATCTATTCGGTGACCGTTTTTAACCTAATTTAAACTTTTCCGTTAAATTTTGATAACTATTTTCGATACGTCAACAGTCACAGTAAATTTTTTTTAAACAAAAATCCGATTTCTTCTGGTCTTGAATTTTTGAGGGGAAAAAAATTCGGTGATTAATGAAAGAACCGATGTTCCCTCTGATTCGCCATTACTGATTATTTTGTTCAGATCACATATTCAGATAATAATTTCTCCTCAGAGGGTTGCCATTTTTTTTTTTTTTTTTTTGGTAAGTACGAGCATCACGACTCCGAGGCATCCTAAAGCATTTTTTTTCCTTTCTCATGAGATTTATTGTCTTTGATTGACGAGCCCCCGAAATATTCTAGCGATCCTTATCTATTTTCGACCCACTTTTTGGTCACTCCCTCTTCTCATTTCCCCCCTTCTTTCTAACATTTAGGTAACGTATACACATTGTTTGTCGCAGCATAGCCAGATTTGGTTGTCCTTAAACACCCATATCCTTCAAAAATTTGTCAATCAATTAAACACCAACTTTCATTCCCTCTCTTAGTTACTGACTTCAGTCATATAAATATCTCTTTAAGCTTTCTTTCATTTTGATTCTTGGATTGAATGTTTGATTTATGAGGAATATGGAACATCAAAGGCTATTACCCTTCAATTCTTGGAAAATTCCAAGAATATCCAAATGACGTGAGCAAATGGTAAATAAATACAAATATTCATTATTATGCAACGAAAATGACCTTCATTTTAATTCAAGAGCACGGTAAAAAAAAAATTACGAACAGTTTTCCATGATCACATATAAAAGGTGACAGACCCTTTGAGAAAAAAACAACAACTATATTTTAGTAAAAGACACTTCTGATTTACAATAACAACTACATAATAAATTTAGATTGAAAAAAAATTGATGACAAATTAATCGCTTTTGTGGTTATTCCGTCGCTTAACCGTTGCCTAGTTACCTATATAGATGCAAACATCAACTTTTAACTAGAAATTGCGTGATTTAAAGCTTCCTGTTTGATTGCGTGTCCCCATTCAAAGGCAGTATCTTTACCTAGACCTTTATAAAGTTCAGTAACACAGGAGAAGAAATTTAAGAATTCAGAACGTGATCCCAATTTCCACGAAAATGCTTTTGGAAAGTTACTGATTACTATTCGGGGGAGACTGGAAAGTTTGACCTTCATGGAAATAAAATGATCACCTCGCCTGTTCGAATTCATCTTTTGTTTCTAGAATGCATTTTTCCTTAAAGAAAAATGAGACCGTTTGCCAAATTCACATTTCGTGAACGACAAAACCTGCGTTAATATTTTCTTTAAGTAAAAGAAAATTTAAAAGTCAGATCAAGTAAAAAAAAAGTTAGAAAACTCAGATCGTTTTGTTATGAAATTTACCATATGGAATGCAAAAGTTTTAAAAAACTTTATAAGAAAACGAAGCGAAAATAGTTTTCTGATCGATTATGCTTCACGCATCGATTTTCTGTGTAATATAAACTTCCATAGTTCAAAATAAATCATGTAATCCATTTTGAGTAATTTATAATTTTTGTATTTTATTAAAGCTTAGAATGAAAACAGAATATTTTTTGACGAGATGTAGTAAAATAAAAATAAAAAAAAAAACATATTATTTCCCTGTTTAAATAAAAATATTTTGTGTTCTGAAAATAAGAATAATTTTCAGAGTTCTGCTTCTTTTTTAAAGCTTATGTGAGATGATAAATAGATACTAAAAATTTATCAAGGCAATCTGTTTGAATATTTATTTTGATTATAAAGTTTATGACTTAGAAGAAAGGGAAAGGGCTCTAAAATTACCTTTCTGTAAATAAGTACAGAAATAAGTTATTGACATTTACACATCTCGTAAATTTGAAAAACATGATCAGATGATGAAAGAGACATCTGAGCCGGTAACTCCCTCTCCAAACTTCCACACTATAGTAGTCGAAGAATAAAATCCACTGTAATTAAACATTCAGCAACGACATCATTATTATGTTTACGATATCTTATAGAATTACAAATCTAACTTAATTTCAACTCCGCTCGTCTCGAAATCTCCATAACATTTATCAATGCAAGACTATCTCGGTCCTTTAGGGTAGTGGTAGCTTAGTGGTCACGATCGCCTACTCGCGACCGTCGATGTTTCTGTCAAGTCGTGGATTCGACTCACTGATGCACGTTAAACCTATTGAGTTTTAAGTCCTCTCATTGGCGTGATGTGGAAGTAAGGACAGAGGATGCCAGCTCAAGTGTCGTTCTCGTCACTTGACCGTGATTCAAAATTACGAGGTTCCGTCGTCAGAGGCCATCGCGTTGGTTTTTAGTATGGCAATAATAAACAATCAGTAAAATTCGGTTCCTAAATGGGAAAAGCAAGTAAAAACAAATTGTGAGCAAACAAATAAAGATATCTTTACGCGTTTTTTATTGAAGGTATATACATAAGTTTGTAAAAAAAGTTTTAAACTTTTACACACGTTTGCGCTACGGATCCGAACCATAAAATTTGTATATTTAAAATTTGTGTCATACAGAGTGAGCTTAACGCTGTTACTGTAAAATATTTTACTGAACAAAGACAACCAGACATTTCAAGAAATTTTAATTCTTCAAGTGACGAGAATTTAAGGTATCTTTTAAAAAATTTTCATGTTTGTACAATAATTTAGGCAATATTGAAGTAAAAATGGTAAAAAAAAATATCTTGGTAGTCTTCGGTCGGCAACGTTGTCGAAGCGTCATAATAGGGTACTGGTTTTGATTGCATGTCAAAGACAACACAGAATTGTCTTGTTTCTTCTGTTAAATGGTAGCAAATAATAAATTGAATTAGTGTCAAGTGAGCAATATTGTGAAACATCACGACATAAACTGTTATTTCTTAATCAAAATGATGAAAGAGAGCTTAGATTACTTTCAAATAAAAATACTTTAAATTACTTCTGGTATTTTTTTCAACAATTTTCTTGCCCTTTATAATTGTTTTCCTTAGAATGACCCAGAAAAAAATCGTTATTGACCCGAAAAAACAATAAATTGCCCCTGGACGCTTCAATGGATTGTTCCTCTTAAATATAATCATATAGTTATAAAGTCGGTGTCCTCTGTCTAAAAGACAGAATCATATTTAAAAATAAGAGTAAATGCATGGATTTTAGTGACAAATTCAAAGAGCCTTTTCTTCCAAGAATATTTTCGCTTTATATGCCAGACAAATGTTACTCAGACTCTGCATAATTATAGATTAAAAGAAAAAAAGCACTGAAAGAAGGGAAACGCCTAACTACTCTGGATTTTTATTTGAACGTTGTGTCTGGGAAAAATCTTTTATTATATTTCAAAACTATTCTAGAAATAAAGCAGGCTATAGTATGTAATATTCTGGACACATATCGAATGACACTCGATACTTCAATATAATAGTTTGTTAATATTGTGGTTATTTTTTAATATTATTGTGAAATTTGACTGAAGAAAATTACTTAAAATTTGGAATAATGAATGTTATGATATTAAGGGAGCTAATAACTAGTGACCGTGGTAGTGAACTCACGGTGCCCTTTATTGTTGTAAAAAAAAAATTTTTTTTTGCCATAAATGCTAAGGGAGGGAGGGATTGTCTTCCGGTGGTCTGGTTTGCAGCTCTAAACCCTTTGTGTGAGCTCGATCCCCTTGGGCATTCTGCCGATAGCCCTCGTGTTGTTTTTCAGAGTGATGTTAATAAAAAATCAAAATCACAGAGGCTAAAAACTGGTCTTTATTCCTTCTGCAACAACTTAATTCCTTAAACCAAACTACAATGGCTTCCGAAATTGAGTGTTCACTTCTCAATTTCAAATCACAACAGAAAAATACAATTTAATTTTACTCAAACAACTGTCGGTAATTATATTTGCATTTTAAGAAAAACAAATATGTTGTTCTCTGAGATAAAAATTATATGTTGTTCTCTGAGATAAAAATTATATGTTGTTCTCTGAGATATTCCATGACCGAGCCCATAAGTTTGAATATTCGTATCTTAGTTAAAATTAAATGAGATCAATATTTCATACAATATACCACAAAACACCAATCCAATATTTTTAGATAATAATGTATTTATGTATGAAATGAATAATTATTATAGACAAACCAAATACAAACTCGTATATATAAAATAGAATCTTTAGAAATAAACTTATTTTTCAAGTGCTGTTGTGTAAACTTTGTATGATATTTTCTCGTCCTTCTAAGAAAGCTCTGTCTCGTCACAGAGAGAAGCGTTGGAGTATGTATCCTTTAGATTGATCAATTCAGTAATGATTCTCACAAATTCCCCAAATGCCTGAAATCAGAATACGTTGCCTCATCATATTTAACTATAAAGTTTACACCAGAGTGAATGTGGGTCCTTTTTCGGAAAGTTCTTGAGCCCGAACTGATTTTAAACTGTTCTTCTGTAGCTTGTGTGTTCAAGTATATGGAATCTGTTTCAGAACATCTACATAAATGGATCGTACTTTTTGACAAATTATAGTCTGTATCACATTGTCTCATACAAGCTGTTTCTCAGTCACCCACAGAAATAGAAAGTTCATATATTTATCTTTCTGAAGTGAGCTTTATGAAGCTTTGAAAACGCTTAACGTTTTTCATTGGAGTTAAAACTTTCGTGAAATCCTTGTACTTCATAAAAATACATATCGTAGAAGTAGTACGCTTGAAGAGTAAAATATATTACTCTTCTGTCTAACGCATTTTGTTTAGTATCGTAAGCTTTTATTAAATGGATTTACATTACATTTTTTCCTTTTCTCCCTAATATTCTTAACATTCACCTTCTTTAGACCCATAATTATACGATAAGAAATGCTCAATCTACAAAATAAAAATTCAACTTTTTACTATAAAAATTCAACTTTTTACCATAAAAATTCAGTTGACATGTTTATTTCCCCACAAAAATGCTTCTGTTGTAAGGTAAAACATGTGAACTGAATGAGACTTAAGACTCAGGAACCTGAGTAGAGTTTTCGGGTGTGTATGTACGTACGTAGGTATATATATATATATATATATATATATATATATATATAGATCGTTTATTCATTTCGATGAGAGAGAGAAGCTTTACGTATACATAATTTAACCGGATAAATCAAGAGACGCAGCTCCGCCATCTCTATTACATCAGAAAAGCTTTGAACAGAGCAGAAGAGAGAATTTTACCTTGAAATTGATTTTACAGGTATTGATATTTAGGGATTTCTCCATATCACATAAAATTCATATACTGTAAGATGAAGGGATAAGGAGGGATTTACATGACGTCAATCAGTCTATTAAGGAATATTTATGACATATTTATAATTACTTGAAAGCTTATTTAACAGATTTGATGAGCATGTGATATAATAAATAAAAGGATAATTTAAAATTGGATTAGAAAATAGGAATAAGCTCTTTACTTTTGAGTTAGAAAATGGGAAAATTTAGGAAATTATAATTATTTTTATGTGAAATCATTAAAAATTAAAATTGAATCATTACACACACACGCAAGCACGCACTCACGCACACACACATGTATATATATACACTCACGAGGGCCATTCAGGAAATAAGGAACGTTTTGGAATTAAAAAGAAACTAAGTACAATAAAAAAAAATTTATTATATACATCAGAAAGAGCGACTAAAATTCTACTTTTCTATATAGTCACCAAACAAATTGAGGCACACTTGAGGTGGACAAGCTTTGAAATTCCTTCGTCATAGAATTCTGCCACCTGCGATCTCAGCCACTCAGTGACGTGCACCCGCAGCCCCTTGTCGTCGTCAAAGCACTGTGTTGTTAGCCAGTTCTTCATTCAGTGATCGGCGTTTGTTCGAACCCCCTCATATATATATATATATATATTCGTCCCCTTTACTTAAGTTGGTTCCGCAGTTGTGCACCCTCTAGTGCTTTAGAGTGCCGGCTGTGAATGTCTTTACCACAACGCTAGTGTTCATGACCAACAAGGGTCTTTAATGCTGCCACAATTAAGAATATGAAATACTCAAAACTAAAAATACAGGTAAAACATGAATTAGTACGCATTTAATCACTGAAAGTTTCCATGTATTATTAGACTCCTTTTAATTGATGTTCAATCTAAAATTTTCTCTCGTCAGCTGATGGGTATTTGGCTATTTTGTAGCGGGCATGGCGTTTAACATACTGCGTTGACCTTCACTAGTTTGTTTCTGAACGGTCATGTGATCTTTATTATATCATCCTTAAAAGTATTTACTGGGAAAAGATCGATTATTTCTTATTACATGATTGAAAGAGAGAACAAGTACAATTCCTTTAGATGACTTTACTAACTAACTTAATTTGGCGACAGGTATCCATTTCTTCTATTCCTTTCATCGATTTCTGCGACTACCTAATCCACATTCATGATCTCTTTCTCGGTCGCCATAGTAGATCAACGTGAAGATTGAAATGAGGTTCTGTAATTTCTCAGTCAATCGTTTGCATCATTTGAGGAATTTCAATCACAAATGAGTTTACCAAAAAAGATTCAAATGCGCCTTCCTTCATACGGGTTGAAATGCTTAATTCCCCACTCATTTCCGATAGCTCAATCATTCTTTCCCGAGTAGCAATGAGGATCACTAAGTAACAATTGTTCATTCCCTTTGCGACCTTGGGACTAGAGGCTTGCTTTTGCCAGGAAGTTCGTTGAACTCGTAAAATATACGTATGTGATGTTAAGAGAAACCGCGGCTGCTATCCTTCCATTACGGCAAACGACCTTTCAACCAGATTTTCAGCGTCTGTAACTGAGATTGGAATATTAGCTGTTTTTGCGCTTTATTTCTCCTCCGAAACTGACGTTCATTATATATTTTTTTTTACCATACTTAAATAATTTGTTTGAAGTATATTTTAAGTTCGAAACACAAATTGCAGCTCCACTAAAGCCCGAATTTCGCATTCCCATCGATAGTAATGTTTACACTTTGAAGGGACCGGGATTTCTAATGTGTAGACTCGATTACTGTGACGAGTGTGTTATTCTAGCTTCCATTGGAGGTTTCTTCTTTGAAGGAATACCATTATCTTCCGGGTTTGATTTCAGTTTGTTGTGTGAGCGAATTAGCTGGATGAAAATTTTACTCTTATGTCCCCCCCCCCTTTTGGGAGAAGAAGAGGATATTTAATTTTGTTCGTGTTATCCCTCAGGTGGTGCGGAACATATTTTTGCTCTCTTGGAAAATAGGATAATTTAATTATATTTTCTTTAGAATTAGAAATAGTGTTGTTTAATGACCTGCCTTTATTTACAAAGTATATGTCGATATCTTTAGCTAAGTATCTAGGCTCTAACCAGTTTTCACCCTTTTTGATATTAACATTAGCTGCAATTTCTCTATATAAGATTTTGAAGAATTTGTCCAAAATTATTATTAGTTTCCATAGTGTTTTTAAAATTGTTAACTTTGTGTAACTGCCGTTAATGTTGGAAAATTGCCGATAGTCTCGATGCGAATTGGACATGAGATTCAATAGCTTCATTTTGTGCCCTTATAAAATTTCCTAGTCATTCATAAACTAATGACTTGTATTTCTCCAATACTAAATTTTTCTTATGGCTTTATAACACTTTAATTCTTCATCATTAATGTAAATTAATAAATTTGTGTCTTTGTTTCCCTAAATATTTGTTACAATATTTAAGGTTACAAAGTTTCTCCAGAATTATTATAAGTTTCTGGAGAAATAATTTCCCCTGAACATTTTTGATACGGAATGCTCTTTTTAATACTTGGAAGAACAAATTAAAGTTCTCCAAACAAATATGTACCGTTTTCGATTTTTCCTGAAACTAGGATGGTTGAAGGTTTTACACTTTTTACTAGATTTGCTAAAATCTCGGATGTTGTGCTGGTGTTTTCATTCGAACTATAATCATCTTTACTTGCGTTTTGTCTCTTCAGTTTTCCCAACTCCATTTCTTTTTCTAGTAGTCCTAGCTTTAGCTTTTCAAATTCAATTTTTGAGCTTCTAAGGCTGAATGGATGTCCCTAGCTTTTATCTCATTCTCTACTTTCTTTCCTTTCCATAATTATAGAATTTAATCAATCGCGGCAAATTCTAGATCCTCTTTAAAATATTTATACTTTTCAATTATATCTTTAATTGAAACACGGTTAAGCCCTCGGTTGGAATATCCCCAGTTTATTTAACAGTTCTATCATACTTCTTTTTTCGAATTCTTAAGCCTTATTCTTAAATTTTTTCAGTTCATATATAATAAGAATAATCAAAAAGTTTTTATCTGTTCTTCCTTTTTCAGTACTTGTAATCCAAGTGACTTAATCCCAAAAGCCACTGTTAAGTTCACACCCACAAAAAGCTCTAGTTATCATGGATAATAAATTCAACAATTTTTTAAAATTCTATTGAAATTTAAAGGCTCATATCGGACCAATCGTCCACTATTTGGATTTTAAAATCCAGGAGTACTTCAAAAAGAATAACAACCCTGTCCTTGTAAACACATAATCGTTTAATGCAAGATGAAATATAATTACAAATTTTAAGTAAACAAACACAGACAAAACGGCACACAAACCGCTTAACATTTGCTAAAGACACAGCATTAAAGCTCCAGAGTCCTTGCTCTTAACAATTTATATGATCAATCTGCATTTAGGAGAAACCAATTCTCCATTCCTATGTAGCGTTCGAGTTTCATCCAGTTTCTCTCCAGATGCAAGGACGTATATTCGCACCTCAATACACGTCCAATCGGCTCGAGACGCGATTACGTAATTCGCCTCTGCACGATGTCAACCATTCGCCTCAGGGCTCAATTCATGACTTATTGTCTGAAAGGAGAGATTAGAGGAGCGGCGAACGCAGAGTATGACCTTAGGCAAGAGACCACGGTGCTGTATTGAAGTTTCGAATAAAGTTTTATTTTTATATATAATGCGACTAGTAATTCTTTAATAATTAAGAGGGAGGACACCAATAGGTTTTTCTGCCATCGTCGCATCATCTTCCTCACCTACCGCTCTATCCTCCTCTGCTACAAATGTCTGTATTCTCTACTTTCACCGCTTTAGCTCTGCAATGCGGCCTGAGGATATCTTTCCCAAATTTTTGCTCGTGCGCAAAGACATAAACAACACACGCACACACATAGATATATATTTATATATATCTGTGTGTGTGCATATGTGTATTGTATATGTGTGTGTGCAGCATTACCTCTTGCAATGCACTCTTCAATTTAAGGGACACAGAAAAAGTTCTAAAAATAAGATAGAGGTAGAGAAATAAATAAAAATAGAAATACTCTTTGTTAGTCATCTTGTGAGGTTTCAAAAACAAGTTTGTGCTCCGTGAAAGATATTCTGTGATAAGAGAACAATAATGTGAGCAATTAATCCCTTTCTTTTGAAAACTACTTTTCGGTAGGACAACGGGGAACAATATACTAGGAAAACACCAAGTTGACGTGCATACAAAATTATATTTCCCATTAATAGAATTCAAAATCCAATTATTCGTCTCAGTAAGGAAGACATGAACATGAGTGTTTGCATGTTCTAAGTCAATCAAAGACAGAGACCAATAGAAAGCAGGCGTTTTAAGAAAGCAAACTTTGAAATTCCAGTTTCGAGGATGTTCAGTGAAAATATTACGGAAGAAAACGAATAGGTTGAATTTGTTTAAAAACGGTATCAGAGCTCAAATGCATGAATATTTAGAAACAAATGAAAACTTATGTACTAAAGACACGTATTTCAACTGCAGTTGATGATGTTGCAACTTTAATGCAGCTTTAACAAAAATAGCTTAGAAAGCAGTGAAGAAGACGAACAAGAGCCAGACGAAAAATGTGACGTAAAAATCTATACGGATGCCTTAAAATACACCACTAAATTTTTTAAAAAATGGTAACTATTAGTAATCATGAAGGGTTTCAGATCATCAGTGACTTTAATAATCACGTAGAAAAAAAAAAGGGCTTACAATGCACAGATTTTCAAAAAAACGTGTAATGGATTATTTTCAATAAATTTCTATAAGTACAAAATTCTATCGTTTGTTTCATGCATTTATGTATTAATGAAACTCTTTTTTTTTCAGAATTTTTATTTTTCATGAACTTCAAATTCAAATGAATGCCTGCTACTTCATATTCATGTATGATTTTTTTAAAGCTTGATACAACCTGAGACTTCTTATTAAATGTCATTTTTTTAGTATGTATCCTTTGAAGAAAGGACACTTTTATTTAAGGAATATAATATTTGGCCTGGTGGCTGTCCTCCCTTATTAAGAGATTATACTATATATATATATATATATATATCCACGTATTTCAGATTTATTTAATTTTTAATTTAGTTTCCTAATTTATCCTTTACTTTAAATGTCACAGTGAGGAATTCATCTATCTTTATGTTTCCTGATACTAGCTCATTAAATCTCTTTTAATTTATTCAATCATACGATTTATAACTCTGCTCAGTCAATGGTTCTCACGCTTCAAAGCAGTAGAGATAATCCCTCTACTAGACTCTTTGTCTTCATATAAAAAACCTAAGGATCCCTGAATCTAGTTCAACGTGATCTAAATAATTCTTGTGTAGAAATTATCAAACATGAGAAGTTTTTTCCTCTTCTGATTTGGTCACGAAAGCGAAAAGACGTATGTGTAGTGTGCTGCAAATTTCATGATCTAATTATTCTCTTTCTCTTATTGAACGTAAAATAAACAGACTAAACTAAGGGAATTCTTGTTCCTTTTGGCATGATTGTTGTAAAAATTAGTACCATCGTCCTTTATATGTATATATGTGGGTGTGTATATAATCTCTCTTTCTCTCCTTATGCACGCACTCACACACACACACAGATTCATTTCCCTTATATCTTAAGAATATTTCGTTTTTCTTAATAGATTTATTAAAAGTACTGTGACACGCCATATTATTGACCAATATACGAAAGTATTTTGTATTTTTCGAATGTGCAATTATGCGAGGTACTTATCTACTTTGTTTTTAACACTGATTTCGAAACGTTTAATGCTTCCAGAATTTTATCTTCAAGTAATGTTTCAAGGAGATAAAATATAAAAACAAAGAAACAAAATTTTCTTTGAAAAATAGTTTTTTGAGTTTAAAATGTAGTCAGAAAAAAGAATTTTTACTTTGCTTATTTTCGAAAAACACTATTTAATAAAGTTTTTATATGTACAGTAATTAGTTGTATTAACAATTTTCTTTTTCAGATAATTTATACGTCATGAACTAAAAATAAATATGGCATTTATAAAACTTTTTATTTTATTTTAATGTGTTAAAATATGATTAAAAAACTTTAACTATTCGGAACGTTTGACGTTATTAAGGGAAATTAAAAAAAATGTTTTGTGCTGCACATCTTTTAGTTTATAAAACATAAAGCTGTTATCCTTAATATAGTTGCAAAATCTTATGGCTTAATGCTCAAAATTAATAATAGTGTCACTTTTTAGAAAAAAAAACTTCATTCAATTTCACAAATTTTCTTCCCTTGCTTCTTATCAAATTCTGATAAATTTTTAAAATTTTAAGTTAAAAGTGGTTTTAATAATTATCTTTGAAAAATATAAAAAGTAAAATTTTCCTGTGGGTTTTTTTTTTAAAATTACTTTCAAAAATTGCCAGATACAGTTTGATGAAAGGGCAAAATATTATTTAACTTTTACCAAAGACACTACTAGTAATGAAGAAATTAATTATGTTTTCAACAATGATATTTAAACAAACAATCGTATTTCCTTGCAAGAAATTTTACAACTTATGAAGACAAAGTACCGAAACTTATTTGAACAAAAAAGAAATATTTACTTTTTCAGACCAATAATTCAACATATTGTATAAAGTGTGAGTTAGTGTATTGAAAATCGAATTTTAAAATGAATCAAAAAAAAAAAATGATTTTGAAAAAAATTGCCAAGGACTTTTCAAATGAATTTAACAGACTTAACTATAGTGCAGGGTTGCATTTTTTGCAAAGTTAAGGTGACAGCTGCAGTTACGAGCACATGAAAGTTTGTTGGTCAATTTATTTGGATGGAGAAAATAGAGTTAATAGAAAAAGTGAAAGAATGAAAAAAAAAAAAAAATAAGGAAAAGAAGCAATTATATATATGTGGGTTTGTAGATGAAACACCCGATCATAGAGAGCGCTGCCTCAGCTACTGAAGGGAACCTGCTCTTGAAGGAGAGTCGACGGTAGTCATCGGAACGAGGAAGACGCCTTTGTTGATGATTCTAGACGATTTATGATTAAAGACGCTGAAGAGAATTGTTTTAATGTTTTTAAATGTTATTGTGAAATGTCTCGTCAAGTATGTGAAACGTCAATATTTAATGTCTGTGTGCTAATTTAAAGTTTGATTTTTACTTAGTAATATCGGCCATCCCACAAATCAGAAGTGGGATTGGGGCGCATAATTAGATGTAAACTGATAAGGAATAGAAATAGGGATTGAGACGCCTAATCAGGATATAAACTGATAGAGATGTAAATTGATAGGGATGTAGACGCATTATTGAATGTAATCACATTAGGACTCGATTAGGATATAAAAATCGTGAGAGTGTAGGACTCATGATTAAATTGTGAACATTGACTTAAAAAAAAGTGTGGATAACTGTGTGCTGACCAAAGATAAATTCAAGACTTTGAGGTGAGTCTGATTTATTCTTATTTATTAAATATGAAGATTGATGATATTAATGTAGTAAGCGTTGCACTGAAGAATCTCAAGAAAGAAAAAATTAAGACTTTACATAAGTTTATTTTTGATACAGATGGCGATGCTAAAAATACGGAAAGAATAAGAAATTTTATTGGTTTCGAATTCACAGTAAATGACTCTAATTTTAAGTCTAAATTAAAAACTATTAATGATACTTTTTCATTACATGAATTGATTAACATTTGTGATATTCTAAATATTGCATTCCAAGGAACAAAAACCGAAATAATCAAGAAAATATTAGTTCTATTAAATGATGTTAACTCGCCTTATCAATATATTCAAAATTCGAATCAATCAGAAAGCGAAACGGGCGTAGAAACAAAACAAAATCCACCAGTGCAGAACCAGAACATTAATGAGTCAGCAGCTTATTCTGAAGAGCGGTGTTATGAATATGGTGCCACTCGAAATCAAAACATCTCTGTAAGCTTTTCAGACATTGAAAGTGTTACTTACTCTTTTAATGGTGAATTGCATGAAAACATTTCAGTTTGGTTCGAGCAGTTTGAGAGCGCTGCGAATATTTTTAATTTATCTGACCTACAAAAGTTTATTTTCGCTAAGCGATCGCTTGATGGTAATGCCTTATTATTTGTGAGAAGCGAATTGAATATTACGTCATACCAGGAATTAAAACGAGTTTTGATAGATGAATTCGAGGTCACTACTAATTCAGCCCAATTGCATGAAATATTGAGTAAGCGTAAACTGAAAAAAATCTGAATCTATATAGGAATATTATTTTATAATGAAAGAGTTAGGTAATCGAGGGAGAATTGAAGATACCGCGTTAATGCAATATATTATTCGAGGAATTAACGATAGAAATGAAAATAAATTAGTTTTATATGGTTGCAAAGATTTACGTGAATTTTGCGAAAAACTAAAGATTTACGAGGTTATGAAAATGATTTTATGAGAGAAAAAAGTAAATATAATTTTAGCAAAGTAAAACATAAACCAGATAATTTTGTGAATCATAAACGATCAATTAATTATGATCAGAATACTAAATTTTGTTTTAATTGTGGTGGTAAAGGACATTTATCTAAATTTTGTTCATATAAGAATAAAGGTTTAAAATGTTTCAGATGTCAAAACTTTGGGCATAAGGCGTCTGAATGTTCGGAATTAAATTTGGAAACCAAATCCAATGATAACGTAGAATCTCTCAATATTGCGAAACAAACATATCTGTTCAAAATGGTACGTTTTGGTAATTTAAATATTAATTCAGTGATAGATACCGGAAGTCAAGCTACGTTAATTTCTAAGAATATATTTGAAAAGTTAAATATTTGTGAACTGAATCAGTGTAATTAAATTTTATCGGGATTAGGAGATTGTAAAATAAAGCCCATAGGTATATTTATGGGAGAGATAGGAATAGATAACTTTAAGTGTTTTACTGATATATGTGTCGTGGAGAATGGTGCTATACCGCATAATGCTATTATAGGACTTGATGTAATTTTGCAAGGTGAAGTTCTAATAAATGAAAATGGATTTTCAATAAAAAATAAGTATCTGTGTGAAGAAAACAATATTATATCGGTTTTGCCAGTTAATGTTAATTGTGATGAAATTGAAAAAAATATAGGTTATAATATTTCAAAATCCATTAGAAATGAAGTGCGTCAATCTATATTAAATTACCAAGCGAAGAAGATTAAATCAACTAACATAGAATTAAATATTTTGACTAAAAATAATGAACCAATATATCAACGACCGCGACATTTACTTTTTTCTGAAAATAAGATTGTTGATGCTCAAATAACTAAAGGGTTAAAACAGGGAATTATAGAAACTTGTTCTTCTATGAATACGAAGTTTACTGAAAAATCAAAAGAAATTATTGATGCCGAATTTCAAGCTAATTTTGGAAAACAGCGTAACGACCTAAGAAAAGATGCTAAAAAACAAAAGATTGAAAGACCAATAGCTAATTGTGTGCAATGTGTTCAAGTAAACGGAAGAAAAAGAAAGAAAGAAGAAGGAAGGAAAGAAAAAAAGGAAGCTTCATCCAATTCATAAAGATGATATACCTTTACATAAGTATCGCACAGATCACCTAGGACCATTAGAAAGTTCTACAAAAAATTTAAATCATCATCGGATTACAACTATTGCAGAATTCATAAGAAGATGGTGCGTAACTTAAACTATTTAATTATACTACATTTACTTGACTGTGAATCTACCAATTATGACTTTTTCCCGATTATGACTATTTTCCCCGAAACATGACTGGATTTATCTATGTTTTTTGAAGACGTTGAAAGAAAAAAAAAAGAGAGAGAGAAGAGAAAAGTGAAAGCAAGGCAATAATACTTCATAGACGATAGTGTTTTCAGAAGACGATGATGTTCCAAGATTGATAAATGCTGTTCGAATTATCTACTTGTTACTGCTTTTGAATATTCTCTTTTCAGTTTTATTTTTTAGGTTGAGACGATCTTTTGTTAGAATCAAGAAGCTGAGGTCATCTTCTTCCAGGAGGGCCGAGTGTGGGTTTGTAGATGAAACACCCGATCATAGAGGGCGCTGCCTCAGCTACTGAAGGGAACCCGCTCTTGAAGGAGAGTCGACGGTAGTCATCGGAACGAGGAAGACGCCTTTGATTCTAGACGATTTATGGTTAAAGACGCTGACGAGAATTGTTTTAATGTTTTTAAATGTTATTGTGAAATGTCTCGTCAAGTATGTGAAACTTTATGTTAATGTGAAACGTCAATATTAAATGTCTGTGTGCTAATTTAAAGTTTGATTTTTACTTAGTAATATCGGCCATCCCATATATATATATATATATATATATATATATATATATATATATGCGTCATCACACCCACCCACCAAGAAGGAATATCCGATAGGAATGAAATTGCGTATCCACATGCAATAAGCATATGTATTTATACAATGACTGGCCAGCTGGAGCTTCAACGCATTGCAATGGAGTATCCAGATGAAGTAAAAAACAGAGAACATTACAATGCTAAGGCATAATTTCCATACGATTGTGGTTCCGTCCATTCACCTGGAACACAAAGATAAAATCTAACTGACGATTCCTCGAACAGTGTGAACAAATGTTGCCATTTGAGAGAGGATATGCAATTGGACTAAAATTAACAGGTGGTCAAATCATTGGATTGTTGGACATTTGTGTTGGAGCGATAGTACCACTTGAATGATTGGGTGAATTATGGCCATCTATAGCGTCAAGAAGGTAGCGGTAGATCGATAACGAAGAATGAGTGATCGTCCGACCAGCGCTCACTGCCCTATCGGACGATCGTTCTAATCAACAATCCAATACGTAAGCAGGACAACTGCTACTACGATGACTATCGATAGTCGACTTTAGGGGCTGATCTCATGTAGGTCATTGTTGCACACCGATAAACGGGTTTGCACGAGTGTTATCGTTTATCGGTGTTCTACATTGAGGGGAGTATTCTACCTGAAATTTCACGGACGTGAGTAGAATAGTTTTCAATGCTGGGTCGGTCCCGCCTCAGATTGATCCCTAATGACCAGTGAAGACGGGTTTAGATACATGTAGTACAGTGGTGGTATACTCACCAGTGGTCTGCCACTCAACCCAACAATCAGAATTCTGGTATAGAACGGACTCATTTTATATCCGGATCTTTGGGTTATTATCCGTGAAATCCTTACATCATGGCAATACGTCGAAGAGATTCCACTATTCGAAGTATTTCTCTTCCCTTCCCCAACTGCCTGGGTTTCCATTTCAACAGGTTAATGTCCGTCGCCACACGGCACGTCTTTATACTGCTGCTTCTCTAATACTTCTCTGGTTGGCACGATCACCAAATCTCCCTTCAATAGAGAAAGTTTGGGCTTTAACTAGCAGGCGACCGTTCCTGGATCACGCCGATATAACTTTCCAACTGTACTGGAGGATATCCTCCAACTCTACGAGACAATGCCTACCCAGATAACAGCTTGCATCAGTGCCATTGATAGCCCAATGCATCATTGACTCTTTTTGCGTTTGTAGTTGTGTTTCCTGAATTAAATATTCAATTACTATGATATCGTTAGCGTTTCCTTTTCAATACATGTACCGATTTTCGTTTCGTTCGGTTAACTCCTTCTTAGTACGCTGTTTTATATGTTACACATACACTCACACTCCAAAATTATGATATGCGAGTATTGTGAAATCAGATGAATTAAAGCATTTAGGGATAAAACCTTGGATGGTAATGCAGTCATTTTAATATAATGCAAAAGTTCAATAACGAAAAATTAAAATATAAAATAAGCGTGAAAATTGCAGAGTATAAGATTATAGAATTCAAATGTTATGCTCCCGAGATAATTATATAATATTGTATAAAAATAAACGATAATTATTTGATATAGTTATTTACTACTGATATTGTAATTCGTAAGAATTACCGTAATAAGTGAAGGATAATTCTGATAAATAACAATATACTCTATTTTATTGAATAAATCAATATTTCAACAACATTCTAATAACTATAAATGTAAATTTTCATAGCTTACTAATTACTTTTATATCAGAATTAAAATTTTTTTGCTTATGTGTAGTAATAATCAGTAATTCTTGAGTGTGTCATATCTGTAAGGAATGCTTCATTTTTTTATAAGCAGAATATAACAAGTACATCATACAATATAAGAAAATTAAAAATTATCAGATTTATGTAAAATGAATTTTTTAAAAGTAAAATTATGCCCTTGGAAACAGAAACGCATAAATTAACAAAAAGTTATTAAGCGCCAATAACATAAGTAAAATTGTATTAGCACCAGGGTCCAATTTTTATACTGATGCTCGTGCCAACATAACGTGTATCAAAGTTATTACGCGCTTCATTGAATACCATCTCAGAGTACCAGATGGTCGCAACAATTTCTTAATATTAAAAGTCATAAACATCTGAGGATAAATTTAGAAAATGGTAAAATTACCTCAGATGATGGTATTCAATTTCACATCAAGAGGAGATAAAAAGCATATTTATGAACACCCACAACACCAGAATCTTCATTTTTCGTTACTTCTACCCGAGTTATTTTCTTTCATTAGTTGCTCGATATGTAGACATGAAGTAATATAAGTTCATCTTCGACTGGTTATTTGCGAGAGCTCTTTTTACGTTACTTCTAGCGATTAACGATGATGAAACACTAATTCGTGATCAATAGTTTGTTAATTAAAGATGGCATTAAATGCAGAATCCCAGTTTCATGAAGGAAAGAAAACAAGTTTTGTCACAAAATTATTTCGTTATTAAGTTGAGTATATGATCTGAAGTTTATGGATTTAAGAAAAAAAAATATTACAGAAAGAAAATCAGTGTGCTCGGGTAATGAATAATGTTCATCGCTGGGAATATCTGTTGCTGTTAAAATATTGTTTGAAATTAAAGAAGTTTGATTCTCCTTCTTTTATTCTTCATTAAACGTCATCTGGCTGTTCAAATAAGAAAAGTGATTCTTGCGGATCAGCCTTTTGACTTAAATTTTGTTTTTATTGTATTCAACATATTTTTTTTTTAAATTCTTCATTTTTAAAGATTCTATAACTGTGCTTTGCATACTCTTAGAGACGTGCGAGAGTTATAGAAAAAAATTATAAAAATATATATAAATTGAAAAATTTTCTTTAAAAGATGATTTCAGCCCATATAACGTTCCAGACCAATTTTTATAACATGCAAACTTATCGAAGGATGTGTGGTTAAATTATTACAGTACGTTCAAAATAATAAAGTTGAAAAAAAAATGTGTATGAACCTGGATTAAAGGAATGAAAGTTAAAAAAAAGAGATACGGGACAATTGCAGTAATAAAATCCTTAATTATTGAATTGATTTTTATAATCTTTTCAAGCATGAAATTTTTTAAAACAGTCCCCTAAGTGTCACGAAAGGCTCTCAGGGCATGTTGAACAATGTGTTGATGTTTGTGTTTGCGTCCTCCAACAATTTGTCTATCGGGAAACATACTCGATAATCTTTTTTTTTTTTTAATTTAAATTATTTACATAGCGCAAAATACTTGGTGTTCCATCTTGTTGTTTTATCTTTTCAAACGTGCCTGTTGGCTCAATGGTTTTCTTTTCTTTCAAAAATCTTCTCTCCATTGGATAACCAATCGCTTTACAAATCTGAAATGATTTAAAAGTGTTACATGTTTTATTTGCATTAACTGCACCAACCTCCAACTCTGAAAGGTCGTTTGGCGACAATTTACAGCTATTATAGGTGTTTTATTGTGGAGACAAATTTACGCACGTACCTACTTTACATCATCTTTATTTAAACATATAAGAATTAGCTGTTTTCCAATTCCCATAGCATTAACAAATGCCTCAGTAGAGCAGCATCTCGAACGTAGAGTTGGAATTCAAAAAGCAAAATAGATAATTTCAAAGGCTAATTTATGTACGCAAAAACAATAAATGGGAAAGCCATAAGCTTCCCAATAACAAAAATAGCTACTAACATCATACGGTAAATTCCCAGGAAGAATTATCGTATACATTAGCTATCTAATGATGAAATATATTTGCTACTAGGATCCTGACACTATAAAATATTAATTTTTAGAAGTATGAGAGTTGCGTAAGATGTACATTAATAATAAAGTATTTCAAAGACAGAACCTCTTAGTATAATTAATTTTTTAATATTAATTTAGCTATCCTTATTTCTATAATTTCGAATATAATCTTAAAAATTAACTTTCCTCTGAGCTAAAGGACGTAATTTATGAATGCATTTGCTTGAAAAATAATTAAGATTTTTACTGCTAGATGGCGTGCTCCTTAATTACGTAACTTAATTGTTGATATTTTTAGTCAGATGTAGTTTAGATTACGATCGATATAGATTGAAGATACATAATTAGCTATTAAATTAATGACTGATAGTATTTCGAAAGGACATACTTCCGTAACATGTATAAATTCTATAAATAAATTTAGTTATTATCTTGAAGATGTCTACTTCTTTTGAGATGATTGATTTACTGTGTGAGTAAGAACTCTGTTAAGCATAATAAATAATGTTTAAAATATTTAAGAATACGCCTAACATATCAACGCTTCTAGAAATAAAATACTGCAGATTGTTTGGGAATTATTTTTTGGTCATGGTGTACAGATCGATAAAAGGAGCTTGATAAATTGTTCGATCGTTATTTTTGTGATTATCAAGATATTCTAAAAGAGCAATCTTTGTGGCTTCAAAAGGGGAGATATCTAATGGATGATTCAGACTGCAGAAAATACTTTATCCTCCAGATGCCTTGTTTTACATGTTTTAACTCTTTTGAATCGAACATTTGACGGATTTTCATTTTAATGGATCAATTCTTCGGTATTTTATGGACCAATTATTCTAGAGAATCCGAACTAAACATATTAAATTCGTGTATTCTTTCGCGATTTTCTATTTCTGTGTTTAGAAAATTAATTAGTTCATCTATATTTCAATAATCATTATTAATTATTTTCCTTGTAAAATCTAAAACATCGTAAGAAATGATTCTCATTAATAATGGATGCAACAAATCATTATATGAATTGAGTTTATTTTTTAGAGGATTTACTGACTTCATTTGCAAGTTAAGTGTCGAACGATTTTCTTAAATTATACAAATCATCGAAATTTCTTACTGGTTTTAAATTTCGAAGTTCATTCATGTGAGTATTTACTAACAAATCTTTTCTGCAAAAACTCTCTTTCAATAATTTAATAGCTTCAACATAATTTTCAGATGGCAAAGCAAACCCTTTTAATAGTTTACAATGCAATGTCATCAAGTAAATTTTTTAAATAATTATGTTTACCGATTTTACACAAACTTTCATTTTTATTGACGGCAATATCAAATGAATTAGAGTTACTAAATTTCTTGGGGACTACCATAAAATTTATATATAAGGATTTGGGTCATTTTATACAACTACTTTTACAACTGTTTAATCTAATACTTGAATTATTTTGTACGTCAGAAGAATTGTTTGAAGCTTTCAAATCCACTTTTTATATTTCTTAGATATGTTTCGAACATCTAAATTTCCACCGGATTAATTTTTTTAATATTCTAATGAGTATTCGATTCAGATTCTACGTCAGTTTCTGATATAATTAATTCAATCTGTTTGTCTAAATCAGTAAGTTCATTAATCGATCGCTCGGACAACTGCTCAAAAACACAACTTCACAACTTATGACATTTTCAATAGAATATTGGTTATCCTGGTTACTTCTGAACTTGTAACAGTGCGCATGTCTTTAATTCTATTATATCGGACATTTTCTTTAATTTAATTATAATTAATCATAAAAAATTAGTCCTACCTCTTCTTCTAGTGTCGTGGCCACTGTAGCCTAGTGGTTAAGGCAGTAGACTCGAACCGGCGGTTTTCATTGAATCGTGGGTTTGAGCCTTGGTGCCTCATAAGACCCGCCATATAGCCGGGGCTGATCCACATTTTATCTGTCGGAGCCCAAAGTCCTCCCTGTAGGCGTGGTGTGGAAATTAGGAGAGGGGTGCCTGTTCAGATGTCTTCCTCGTCACTTGATCGAGGTTCAAAGCTACGAGGTCCGTCGCCAATAGCCCTCATATTTCAAGTGCAACGTTAATAAAATGAAACCAAACAAAATCTTCTAGTGTTGTTTCTTTCCTGCTTCGCTGAATCTATGATGACGTTCTGTCATCAGTTGTCAAAAATTTCGAAGATAAGTTGTATGTTAATCCAATAATTGTCTAACACACAGATTGTTATTTAATATAAATTTAATAATACTAGACCTAAAAGTTATTAAATAGAATGGCTATTGTCCTATAATAAGTTACACACATTTAGCGCAATTTTCGTAGCAGTTCTCTTAATAATAAATATTCACATGAACAGACTACTGAGCTTTGCACCAGTTCTTCGTCCACAAATGATATTTCGAAATTGAAAAAAAAAGTTGAAAACACACACACATACAGTTGAAAAAAGATACACGATAAAGTTGAAAAAAACAACACATTTTAGAAGTTTATCTGCGATAGGTTTAGAATCTAAAAACTACAGCTAAATGCTTATACCCGTGATTCTAAATATTTTACGCTGCAATTTATCTTTGGAATATAACAGAAGATATGTAAATGATTCATCGAATTCTGGCACATATAATTTATCGAAGTTTATGCAATCGGAGATAAAGATAAGAGAAAAAAAAAAGCATTTTTTTCTAAAATGAAAATATCCTAACTAATAAGTTTTTGAAAGTGAAAATATCACCCGTCCTTGAAATCACAACGATTCCAGAAAAATCAACTAACTGCATATTTTGCAAAAAAAAGAAAGAAAAGCTTTCTAGCATGTTATCCGCTTAGTGTAGAGAAAAAAAATATATTAAAAAAACAAAGCAAATGCCTTTTATGCTTCGGTGTTAGACCCAGTATTAAATAATGCATTTCATTAGCTATTTGCGTACGTTGTGGGAAGAAAAAAGTCTAACTACTTGTTTTAGGTAACTATTTGTTTCAATTCTAGAAAAGAAGATAAAAAAAACAAACTAAAAATAGAGCAGTGAACTACTACTAATAAAATTATTTCAGCGATTACTCATCAAGAAAAAAATTAAACTCTTCATTTTATTGGATTGCGGTTCGATGAAATCTTTTTGCATTTTAGAACAGCTGATAAACTAAAGCTCAGTGTAATACAAAAAGAGTCATTATCACCTTTTATTTCTGGAATATACCCCATAGTTAAGATTTATAAAATTGTTAGAATAATACTTAAAAACGTGAATTTTATTGATTTTAAATTCGAAGTAGAAGCATTAGTGACAGAGGAGAAATTCGGTTATAACATCCTTCTCCTGAATTGGAAGATAAAAAAAAATAGCATTAAACAGTTAAAATCTTTAACACTTGCTGATGTACCAGAATGCTCATATTCCATCATCATACTTATAGGGACAGATTATAATGTGGTAAACGGGAAGATTAAACATTTAAATGAACTGTTAATAGCCTTTGGAACTGTTTTGGAATGGTTCCTTCAGGGTCGAAATAATGAAAACAGTTCAACCGTAATTTTTAACTTAATAATTGAGGACAATGTGATTTCTGTACAAATAAAACAATTTGCGGATTTGGAGACTTACGGCTTTGTTTACGTAAATGTTCTTCAGGAAAAGAAATTATGAAGAGTTTTTAATCCGGTATCAAATATGAAAGTAAAAGATATTGTTGGATTTGCTATGGAAGGTTGAAGAACAAAGTTTAGATGATAATCGTAAGATCATCGAGGACATATATATTTTAGTTTTAGAAATATGTTCATTAAAACTACTGAATTATGTTCATTTGCTTGATTTCAAAAAGCCGCAGATTAAAGTGACCCGCAGTAATAGACGAATAATAGTTTTACAGTGTGATTAAAAGTTCCTTCATTTGAAAGGTTAGAGTGCCCAACAAGTAGAAATAATACTATATCCAATTGGATTTGTAGACTGTTAGACCAAAACGCAAACATCTAACTTATCACGAATGAGACTTATCTTAATTTCTGCAGTGCGTGGAAAACTATCCATGAAGAGTTGCACTTATCAAAGGTGTCACCATGCAGGGTTCCAAGAATACTAACTCCTTTTCAGAAACAGATACGGTGCGATCTGTAAAGGGAGATGCTAAATCTTTTGGAGCAAGACTTTGTATTTGACAGAGAAGATTCTTGGTCGCCTGTTAACTATGAATGAATATTGGATGTATCAATATAATCCAGGGACCAAACAGATGAACAAAGAGTGGAAGGACAACGACTCGCTTCCTCCCTATAAGGATAAAGTTCAGAAGTTTGCAAAAATGGTCATTTTGTCTGTGTTTTCTTGGGGGGTATCTTAGCAAACTTGAAAAAAAATCAGACCATCACCGGTGCACATTATTTCCCAATTGAAAGCGCATTGCGTGATACTCTTATCAAGATCTCGTCCCACGTCACTTTTCCTTTTTGGCAGAACTCAAAAACCCATTGCGGGGTCAAAATTTCGCAACAAATTATTGAAGAAGTGGTCATTCAAGAAATGGAATTATTAGTAAAATGTATAACTTTGTTTTGGTTCTTTCACTTAATTTCCAAATCTTATTTTTATAAGACTACTTGCTATTAGCAGGTAGTAAAGTTTCAGATGATTTACTTGGCTTCTCTGCTGGAAGATCTTTAACCTTTTTATGACACTTCCAGGGGAGAAATTCTCTATATCATCCTAAGAAGCTTATAGTTTTACTCGATCAAGACCAGTAGCTTTGTCTCTCTTTGATGGGATTTCTCTCGCCTTTCTTAGAGACCAAAATTCTTTTTAAGTTGTCGCATTCTACAAATATGGCATCGTTTGGCTTCACTGCAGAAAGCTCTTCATATATCACTTAATTGATTTGTTTTTCTAATTATTCCAATCGAGTTTTTTCCCCTTAGATTTTTATAACTTGATATTTATATTCTCTTCTTTAGAGTTTGTTTTCATTGATTCGGTCAATGTCTGGAACACTATTCTTGGTAAAAATAAAGTGGGTAATAGAACAAACTATTCCTTTTCTTCTAAGGACAATTGAGAGGCCGTTCATTAGCGAGTATTGTGTGGATTCATTTTTAATTCTTGACTCTGGTTTACTAGAATCAAGGTCTTGAAAATTAAAGGATTTCTTTTTCTTTAATTTAAAGAATATTCCAATCAGGAACCGTATCTTATATGTCATCCATGGCATCAAGATAATATTTTATGAGTCCATTAATCTCTTCAGAAAAAGAATTAACTTCCAAAGCAATTGGATCAAAAGGTATGTTTTTCTTATTGTTCAAAATTTTATTTTTCCGATCATCAAAATTAGATACATGTCCTGTATCTTCCTTTTGTCTAAGTCAACGGGATCCTTCCACCATCTAAATTCTAAATTTTCATGAATAGAGATAGGTGAATGTTTATCCTTCCCTTTTAAATATTTCTTTTTTCTTTTCGTGACAATTCTTGAAAGGTTTTTCCTGAATTCGCAGGTTAGTGATTCATATACTGGAGAAGGGGGGGGGAAGGTAACTTTCCGTTGGGATCGTTGATGTATAAGAAATAGCTAACATCTTCTTCTCGGTTGAGGGAGAATAGATCTTTGCACAACATAAATTAATATTTTTTTCAGCAGCATTTAAGTATTGATTAATATGAGCTAAAACTTTCCTTCGTCTCTTAGTTTCTGTTTCAAGTTATCTATTCTCTTTTGAGTTTTGAATTTCCTTCTTAGGGCTTTTACCTCACAGATTTCTTAATCAACATTTAAGTATTTACTACTATTAATACTTTTTTTTTGAGTTCTAAGTTCTATTCTTATGACTACTTCCCTATAGGGACTAACTCGAACAGAGTTTCGAATTATTTTCCATCTTTCACATTATTTAAATCATCATTATGGATAAATTTTACCTTTTGTTTAATTCAATGTGGACAAACTTTTATTTAAAAAAACATTTGATAGTATTTAAGGAGCTCTCTAATGCATTATATGCTTTTGTAAATGAAGCACATTTTCAATTAACTTTCTTTTGAACTGGTAGTTAAGATTTGAATTTCCTTAAGAATTAATAGTTGAAAAAATTGAGTTTTTGTTTGTTATAAAGAGGAATCGTTTCATTATTTATTGAGTAGTATTGTAATATTTATTTAGAATTTGCGATTCAGATTTATTTGATTTGAAAGAAATATTGAGATAACATTAATTTTTGTGAACTGAAAAGTGTTTTGTAAGATTTTCTTTCGATGTGAACAATTTATTTATAACCTTCATAATAAGAAAGTAATGATAAAAACCAAAAGTTGGAAAATATTTCTTTTCTTATTATTGTGTTCTTTAAGTATGATAAATATATCTATTATATGACTTGTGAAGAGGTTATTAAATCATTTAAATTATTGTTTGCATTTAGTTTCGTTTTGGATAGTACAGAAACATATTTGAATTTTGTTTATTTTGAACTTTTTATAGAATATCATACTTTGATAAAGCTCAGTGAATTTTGAAATGTTTATAATTTTCTAAAAATTTTAAATTAATGATTTATAAAGTGCTACATATGTCCGTGCTAATTTAAGAGTTTTATAAACTTAGGGATAACTTTTTCATTTTGAATTGAAAATTACATCTATATAAAATAAATTAATTTGAATTTTTTTTGAGTATTCAGATCTTTTTTTCCTAAATCATGGCGTATTTAGTCAAAGGTAATAAACCTGATTTATTGGAAATTTCTGAGAAAATAGGGGTTAAAATAGATCCTTCTAGTAAGGTTACCGAAATAAAGAAATTAATTCTGAATAGTCAGTTGCATGTAAAAGAAGAAGTTAAAATAATTCTTGACAGAGTTATTAGTGATAGAAAAGAACAGGAGCGAATCGCTAGGCAAGCCAAACAGCATGAATTAGAGGTGAAAAAATTAGAATTATCACAGATGAATCAGTCACTTAATAATGAGTCAGGAAGAAGAATAGATCTTGGTTCGAAAATACAGCTAACTCAAACTATCCCCAAGTTTGATGAAAGGAATGATGAGATGGATTTATATTTGATAAATTTTGAGAGAAAAACTGAACTTGCTCAAGTACCGAAGAAGTATTGGGTAGTATACTTTTTGGCGGGCTTACCAGCAGAGCTCTCTAATATGCTAGCCCGAGAACCAGTGGAAAATGCTAACGATTATGATTTTGTTAAAGATATTATATTGAAGAGGTACAAGTTAAACAGCGAAAAGCTAAAGCAATGTTTTTATCGGCGTAAAAAATCAGCAGATAAGTCATGGAGAAACTACACTCATGAACTAAATAGTTATTTTTCAGAATGGATCGCCGGTTTAAAAGTTACAACTTTCGAAGAACTAAAAGATCTGATGATCACCGAACAATTGAAGTATCGTGTATCAGCTGAAGTGAGAGAGCATTTTCTGGATGATTGGATAAAGATGAAAACTCCATATAATCTTGCAGAAAAATTGGACGAATATGAAAGTATTAGACAAAGTTTCAGAATTTCAGAAGAGAGTTCCCTAAGAAAATTGGTCACAAATTCCAAAGTAGTGGAATGGTGGATTTAAACCAAAAGAAAAGTTTAAAGATTTCAAGTCTAAACATCAAATTAAAAAGGAAACCTGTCCATGAAAAAAAATCACGAGAGAGATTTCGAGAAAAGAAAACAGCTTAGATGTTACGAGTGCGGGTCATATTCACACCTTCGACCACAATGTGATAAACTTAAGAAGAATTTTGAAATTGTTGCTTCGAATGAAACTTTCAGAAACGGTTGCAGTGATGTACTGACTCCATACACAACCTTGGGCAAAGTAAATGGAATTGAAATGCCAATACTTAGAGACACTGGTACAACTCTTGATTTAATTTGCAGGAAAAATGTCCGACCTTCAATGTTTATGAAAGAAACTGTGTGGCTTCGAACACCTCTTTATGAAAACGCAGTGTACTTGGCAATAGCTGAAAAAGAGTTGAATTGTGTATACGGTAGCATAGTAACAAAGTCTGCTGTTTTGCGAGACTTATTAGATCAAGGAAGATACCTTTTGGGAAAAAGAACTGCTGCACTATTTGAAGAAGCAAAGAAGAATAAAGAAATCCAGGCTTGTATGGTGAACGCTGTTCAAACTCGAGCTCAGAAGAGATTGAATGAAAATAATGATCAGATTCCCAAATCATTGAATGAAACTATTCCTGAAATCAACGATAATGATGAAGAGTCTTCAAATGATCAAGACAACATCTTACCTTTATTGGAGCCTGAAACTTCCGGATTTAATCTTGCTAAAGTATCCCGTGAAGAATTTAGAAAAGAACAACAGGAAAATGCTAAATTAATAAAATTATTTGAAGTTTGAATAGTCCATGCCTAACAAATGGTATGTTCGATGGATTGTCCAGGAGAAATAGTTCAACAACTTTCTGAAACAAATTGTGTTGTTAAATTTCCAGAAAAGGATAAAACGCATGTGTATCATGTCAACATTTTAAAACCCTATCATCAAAGAGCGGAAAATGTAAAATTATTGTGTTTAGAAGAAAACTTGAAAGTTGAAGACGAAGAGATACCAAGTTTGGACCTTCAAAAAGATGTTTCTGAATCATCAACATTCATAAACGATATTCAGAGGAATTCCAAGTTATCACCAAATCAGGGAAAACAACTTGAAGAAGTTTTATGTAAATATAGAGACATATTTTCAAATCAACCTGGATGTACCGATTTGGCTGAACATGACATTGAATTTGAATCCGAAAGACTAATTTCGGCGAAGCCTTATCGTATGTCACCTCGACAAAACGATATTTTAAAAGCAGAGGTTGAGAAAATGATAGAACTGAATATAATCGAACCTGGAGAACCTGATTTTACGTCTCCATTAATACTTGTGGAAGTTCCAGGAAAAAGATACGAGAAAGATCTTGCATAGATTATAGAAGACTGAACAAAGTGACCAGAACGCAATTGTTTCCTTTACCAAACATCGAAGAAATGATAGAAAAAGTATCAGCGGCTAAATATATATCAGTTTTAGATCTCAATGGAGGATACTGGCAAATACCATTAAGCAAGCGAGCGCAAAGATATTCTGCTTTTCTAACAAACTTTGGTACACTCAGATCCTTAAGGTTGCCTTTCGGGCTGAAGAATGCGCCATACTATTTTAGTAGACTTATGGCAAATTTATTGAAAAACTGTGAAGAATATGCAGTTCCTTACTTAGATGACGTCGCTATCTTTTCAAAAACCTGGAAGATCCTTTAAGACACTTAACGGAGATTTTTGATCGACTAAATTCTGCTAAGTTACACATTAAACTATTTAGCTGTATGAGAAATGCAATTTGATTCATAAATTTGTTGATTAGTAATTCTAAGAATGCACTAAAAAATTCCACAAAAAATGTTCGAAATAGTTCATAATATCGAAAGCATAATATCGAAATACAAACAAACTACAAATTCCAATACAAGTTTATTTATTACAGATTATTTAGCGATGTAAAGTGTATTTCTTGAAGTGGGCCTGTCATTAAGGTTAAAATGTGCTGATGTTGAACAGTGTTTTCAAGAGATAACTTCATACGATAACCTGCGAACATTCATCGTTATTCGGTCCTCTAGTCAACCAAAGTTGCAACTATTCCTCGATAAACTACGCTCTTCAAATAGCTCCGAACAAAAAATCAAAAAATCACTCAAAGCGAGATCGGGAGAACAGGCCAGCCACAAGGAATGAGTAGTGAACATCCTGTCATTGGTAAAATGTTGCTGTAAAAACCTTTCAACCGGCTGTATAAAACGCGCATCTTCTTTTGACATGGAAATGGACGAAGAGCTATAACATCATTTCCCTAGATTTCGTAAAACAGTTTCACGATTAATGCATGTTCTGGTGAATAATTAGACACCGTAACTGAAGGTATGTTACTCATTCGATCACCTTCTTTTTATAACCAGAACTCGTGCTCAATCCATCTGCTTATGCAAATCAAACACAGATGGTTTTCTTCGTCACTAACAATGCCAAAATTATCATTCGTGGAACTGTCATAACGCTTCAAAATTTGAAAATAATAGTTTTAATCCTCCATCTTGAAAATGTTAAAATAGCTCACAGTTATGTACTTCAGGTCTTTTCAAGCATTAGCAAGTAAGCATTAGCAAGTAAGCAATTAGTAAGTAATTGGTAAGTAATTAGTAAGTAATTAGTAAGCAATTAGTAAGCATTTAGCAAGCAATCATCAAGTAAAGTATCCCACTCCCACGAAAAAAAAAAGATTTTTGAACTATTTTGCGGAATCTTGTAGAGCACCTTTTGAGCTGATTATCTACAAATTTACTAATCAATCCGAGAATTTTAGTTATAGCTACAATGTGCTCTGAATAGGTCAAGTGTAATTACAATCACCTTGTATATCACTCCCAAAATTTGCACGAATAATTGTCAATATTTTCTGAATGTGAAATTAAATAACAGGTCGCTTAGGCTTATTTAACGCAATAGATGCACTTGTAAAAAAATACGAGGACTGGATTTTGGATTGTTGTTATTAAGCATTTTGTTTTTCATCCTTATTATTTTGGAAAAGCAACTCGGGCTCTATTACTTTCGTATTCTTTGGGTTTTCAAACTCTGGATCAGATAAAGTGGAACATTTGGGAATACTTAATTTCATTGCATCAACAGTCGAAGAAGACACAAAATCAGCGAATTTTGGAATGGCAACAGAGTTAATCGCAGCTGTGAAGGATGACTCAGCATTACAATTGAATGTATCTTCACTTTTCATTTAATATATGAAGGAGTTTCACTAAGGCCTCAGATAGTATTGTTTATTTTTTGTTTCGATGAATCAAACTCCAAAGCAAATTGAGCAGACATAAAATTCGATTGGTTGTGTTGTCAGTTAGACCATTCTTACTGTCATAAGAGTTTTCAGCATGAGATCTAACCCAAATAATCGCCGTGGAAAGACCTGTCTATTTTACTTATTCATTCGCAGCAGAAAAGGAATAAAAACCTTCGGTTTCACTGGAATTGTTCTTTATAATGGGATTCGCCAAGGTAAACTCTGACGCCAGGGTATATTTGAAGTTTTTAAGCAGCAAATTTGGGGAGGAATTCCGATTTGGCTCACTTTCTGCATTTAAGAAATTATTTTGCGTACGATATCACAAGTAACTGTACTTCCCTTGGAACGAACAGTATTTAGAGATATTGAAAGTTTCTAAGAATCACTTAAATGGTTAACCTTTTTTTACGAGTAACACCTTATCGAATCGTTGCACAGCAATTCAAATTCAAAAATGAAGGATAACTATAAATGAAATTGATTTTTTACATAGGAAGCAGAAATCACTCTTCACTTTCAACATGATATTTGTTTTTTTTTCTGTTGTTTAAAATTTTAATTGTTCTGACTGAGCCCCGTGCAAATGTACTAAAATTTGTGATCTTTTGATTAAGAATTTATTCCGATCAATAATTCATTAAACAGTAATTCCGTTTGATTTTGCTTACACTTTTTTTTATATTTAGTTTCCAAAATATAATACAGATAAAAATTAATGAGTTAATTCGTTTAGTTCCAATTTCAGTAACTTTAAGCCATCAATTCATCAATTAAATTTCTAAGACTCTAAGAAGATTCAACATTAACTTTACAAACATTTAATGTATTCAAAATATGATAGCTAAGAATTAAGCCTCTAATTTTCACACTAAAACAGCCATTCAAAAACAAAATGTATCTTTTGCAGTTTCTACAGCTCTTGCTTCTCTCCTCAAAATAGATCGCAAATAGTTTTTTGAATGTATATCGCTTGAAAAAGATGATGAGACGCTGGCTAAAGTGGCCTATCGGTATCTTCCATCGTATTATTAAAGAAGAATTACTAGTCATGTTCAAAAAAAAAAAAAAGAGCTTCATTCGAACTTCTGCAAGGCACCGTGGTATGCCGCCGAAGATCATACTCTGTCTCGCCGCTCCTCCATCTCTCCCTCCACACAACACATCATGAATTACGCCTTGTGGCGATTGGCTGACATCGCACGGAAGTGAATTCCATGATCGCATCTCGAGCCAATTGAATGATTGCGGGCCGAATATGCGTCATTGCATCTGGAGAGAAACTGGATTGCTATACACTTGAAAGTTATTTATAAAAACATTTTTATGTATTTCACTTGGTGTGTGTGTGTATCAGTGTGTCAGTGTGTTATCAAATTTTTGACCGTTAATTTAATTAACTTCTCATCAAACTAGAGCTCTGAAACTTTGGGAATCGTTCTTACTCGCCTAGCAATGCAAATTTAGACATTTGTGACAAGTTTTAACTAATATTTCAATATATTATTTGTTTTAATAATGCAGTTTAGCCCAACCACTTGGAGCGATTTCAAAAATTGCCAAACTTGCGATTTTTTTTGGCTGAACAATATTTAGACATTTGCCAATGCAATATTTAAACATTTGCGACAAGTCTTAACTAATATTTTCATAAAAAGTTTTTTAATAAACTTTGCCACCATATAAAAACTTTGTTTTTAAAAACGTTGGTTTTTATCTCGAATTATTATCAAATGGTTTTCAAATCACTACAGTCTTCTTTGCAATCATGAAAATCTGGAAAACTTATAACTGGTAGCTTTATATATATATATATATAGCATCATACTGTTTTTTCAAATTAATTTGGAAAAAATTTGGTAAAACGTAGTAACTTTATTGAACTCGGTACAGTTCTTTCGAAAGCTCTTTCCTTTAATTCTTCTAGATGTACTTCCATTTTTAAAACTGAACCTTAAAGTACGAAAACTGATCGTAGTAAACAACTTGATATTATTCCAGTTATAATTTCTCTATCTTTGACGTTATATTCAAAACAGTTTCTAATTTTTTGAAATTAGAAGTTCAACTTCACTAGTTACTTTATTTTCCAAGAAAGTCCTAATCTTGTAATTGTAGCTTGTCCATTTCTTTTTCAACGATTATGGACCTTTAAATTTATTTGTCTCAGTTATTTTTTTTTTTTTTGGAATTCTACATATTGACAAAGGAAAACGAATGTTCAATTTAAATTACAGAGGCCGAAATTTCTCCGGGTATATAGGATCAAACTGGGTAATTCTGGACTGCATAACATGTGAATGAATGTTACGTGAATGACTGTATAACACGTGAATGAATTTTTTAAAAAAAAATTATATATTTTTGTTTTAAAAATTCACTTTGATTATATGAAATTAAACAAGCTAAACTCTTCAGAAAATTTAAAAACAGAATAATTTACAAAACTAAAATCGGATCACTTATTACTTCCAAATCAAACTATTTTACAGTTCTCTATTTATATCTCTTTCAGATATCCAGTATCTAGATGTATATAAACTGATTATTTAAACCTCCAATAAAGTGCCTGCCAAAATTCCTGCTGATCTCCATTCCGTAAACATTTATTATCTCTAAATACAAAATTTTCAAATAAACGAATTCGGCAGAGAAAATCTGTAATAACTTAGAACTAGTGAAATTTAATTGAATTATTCTAGTGTAATTGTTGATATTTACCAAGCTTTATTGCTTTGGAAAGCTCATTCTGTAAATATTCTAAATTCCAAAAGAGCTAAGTTGCAACAGTATAAAGAATGATATTTGATTCCCAAACGAACTAGAGTAATCTGAGCGGCACAAATTAGCGTTAAAACGAGAACTGCAGATAACTCTAGTAATTAGTCTAATTAGAAGATAAGATTAGCGAGTTTTCATCAACCAAAAATGGTGAATATGTTTGCCTTTTAAAATAGAAGTTTGTTAGGTTTCGAGAAATTGTCAAATGGCTGAGTTAATTAGTAACTCCAAAAAACTGCAAATTAGGATATTCTTTCAGTGCCATAATTTATCTCTACGGACGTAAAAGATTAAGCACAATAATAATTAAATGACACAGTCATCTACGAAAAATGTAAAACTTTAGTATGTTAATATATTTATGCATCGTGATTTGGGAATGGAACTTAAAAAAAAATGTTTCCCAGGATTTAAAAAACTCATCAGAATTTCAAATAAATATATTCTGTACAAATTTCTTTCCAAATTGTCAAATAATTTTTAGGAAAATATCATTCGAAAAATTTCATACAGTGACAAAATATAACATTGATGTTTATCATTTCATCGTGCATAATAAATCTTTGATAGCAATATATAATATTTATGAAATCTATAAATCACTGTTGTAACTAATAAATCTACTTCTTTATACATATTTAGTTTCAAAACCACATGTTTTTCCTTTATAACTAATCTGATGGTCTCTGAATTAGCAACTGTTTCTCCTTACAAATTAAAAAAATAATGTAAGAGTTCAAATGTGAAGTAAATTATATATGACATATATATTTGTTTTGAACAAAGATTATTTATTAGCTAATTTAAATGATTTCATCCTTTAATCACAAAGCTTAATGTATCATACTTCACGTGTAATCATCTGTCATATGAAACAATTATCATCGTTAAGCACAACACAAAAGAAAGAAGAAACAGTGAAACATGAACAATTCGAAACTAACTGATATTTTTCGGAAGTAAAATATTAGACAAATGTAATTTCTTGTTTGTAACATATATAGTAAGGTTTTACGTACTTTCTAAAAACACGTAACTCAAACTGTAAATTTTTGATTTAACACAGAAATGAATATATAACATAATATAAATATAAATTACTAATATACATCAAATAAAAATAATATTATTAACTTTCTTTAAATGAGGCAAAATCAGAGTACAGAAAATTACTTACCTGTTAAATATTCTAACAAATACAAAAAAAAAAAAAAAAAAAAAAAAAAAAAAAAAAAAAAAAAAAAAAAACCTGGAACCTTAACCCCTGGAATATTATCGGGGAACATATGACCTCTTGGACTACAAAACCCGACCTTCATAAAAATGTTAATCATAGAACTATTCTTAATTTTACAGAATAAAAACAATTAGAATTAGTTTTTTTGAGAAATGTTTTTCCTTTTCCCAAGCATATTTGTAATCACATTTAATTCCATATTGAAAATAGTTTTATACGAGTTTCCTATCTGCAATTAAAACCTGAATTAACTATAAGAATCCTTTTTTAATGTGTGTTGACCACTTTGAAACATATCATGTTCATGACATCAGTCTGACGTGTTAAAACAGAGCAGTAAATTCCTTGACCGATTAACTTCGCTACTAACAAAGTTAATTAGAGATTTAAAAAATGATGTAATATACGTAGTAAAAAGATTTTTTTTGAAATTAGATTAATCATTTAATGTCTGAGTTAGATACAGAAAATATATTTGAAAGAAATGTACAATGAGAAATTACATTTCAAAAATAGGAATAAGCTAAATAAAATTTCATGCGAACACAACAAAAAATATAACTTTCGAAGCCATATATCTACATGTTAAAGAGGTTCTTAACCGAATGTTCTACGAGCTTGGATGCAATTATGTTTAATTTGTTCTCGTTTTCCTTCTTTTACGAGTGTGTGAAAGGAATTACGCGAGAGTTAATTGCATGCATCATCTGGTATACTATGATGCAATGTAATCTTGTTCGCGAAAAATAATTCCAATCTTTTCACTCTGACTTTTACCATCAGTAAACATAATTTCAAACTCCCTTAGAATGGAATATATTATTTTAAATGTTCTAAAATGAAGTACATATTGAAGTCTCATGTTAATGCTTTTCTACATAATTAATTTAATTCATTTTTAGTTTCATTTTGTACGCGCGCACACTCACCCACACACCCAAAGTGAGCTATACGCATGTGAAAAATTTAATTCGAGTTAGACGTTGTTAAGTCTAAGTTTCAGGCTTTTCCCGATTCCGGTCACTGCTTGAGCATACTATAGTTTGTCATTGGAGTTATACGTGAAGGAACATTTCAGCATAACGATAAGAGAAGGGTTAAAATTCGAGTACAAGTAAGAGAGAGACAAAGAAGTCACGGACTCAAGGGAGGTCTAGAGGTCCGGGAAAGGCCCTTGCGTAAGGCCTAAGTCTCCTACCCCTAAGCCTCTCATAAGTCAATAAATGCACGATCATACAATAGATTGTTTTTGGAGTTATACGGGAATTTAGTTCAGTTTTTTTTATTAACGTCGCACTAGAAGCAACACGAGGGAGATTGGAAAAAGAACCTCGTAATTTTGAACATCGGTCAAGTGACGAGGACGACACTTGAGTTGGCACTTCCTCTCCAAAATTCCACCCCAACGGGTTTGGTGCAGTCAGTAAGTTATACGTGAAGGTAAAATTTCATCATGATAGGATGACAGGATGTGAGTCGAAATTCGGGTACGCATTTTGAACTGGAAAGATATACATATGAATATAGCAAGTTAAATATAAATGGTATTAATAAAAAGTAAGAAATAACGCGGAAAAGTGTGGAATTATAAAAATACACTCTATAACAAAAAAAATAAAAAAAAAAAAAAATAAAGAACGATGCACCAAGAACGAGTCTTCCGAGATAGGAAAATTATGTACAGAATTGAAAATGATTAAAATTTCAGAAAAATTTAATGATTTATTTCAGAGTTGCATAGTTAGAAAGTAACGAGGTCAATAAGGTGTTGACCCACTTCTAGCCTGGATGCAAGCTGAAACACGAGGTGGCATAGAGTGATAAAGCTCCCTGATGGTCTCCTGCGATATTTCACGCCAAATTTGCTCCAATTGTGGGGCTAGGTCATAAACATTCCCTGATAGATGCAGTCGGCTTCCCATCATATCCCAGATATGCTCGATTGGAGAGAGATCTGGATGGTCAAAGAAGTGTTTGGCAAGCTGAAAGACAGCCCATAGCAACAAGTGTCTTATGTGGTGTGGCATTATCTTTCTGAAAAATAAGGCCAGAGTACTGAAAAAGGAACGGTAGCAAAACAGGTCTCAGGATGTCGTCGCCGTACCTCTGTGCTGGAAGTGTGCCTCTAATTTCGACCAAAGGGTTCCGGCTATCAAGGGAAAAGACACCCCTGTCCATAACTCCTGGTTGAAGGCCTGTGTGGCGTGCAATAGTGAAGGCAGGATCGGCACTCTGCTCTGGGTGTCTCCTGACACGTCTTCGATGATCGTCAAGACACAGTTGGAAGCCGGATTCGTCGCTAAACGCTATACGTCCCCTGTCAGCATCATTCCAATCTGATGGAGCCATGCACCACTGTAATCTGGCTCGACAGTGTGCAGGCGTGTGTGGCAGGTGGTAGTGGTCAGTACGAGCGTAGATTTCGCTTTATTAGCCATCTGTGAATGATCATGGTGGACATTCAAGTGCGAGTCGCACGTCTAATGATTGATAACGATGAATCAGAGGCTGTGACAGCTGATCTGACAATCCCTCTGTCCTCCCGATCTGCTGTGGCCCAAGGTCGACCGCTACCATCAAGATGCTGAAATCTGCCATTGTCCACCCGTTCTTGTCAGCCTCTTCTAATCTCCGCATCGCTTCGACCCATATGACGAGCATTTCTCCGATTTGCCCCAACCTACCTCTTTCAATCCAATAATACGAGCTCTTTCAAACTCTGGCAGTTGCTCGTAATGAACTCAAATCCCGCGGTGAAGCATTTTTGTTCTGTCTTTGAAAAGTATCCTAAATCGTAATGCAACAGAAAATTTGACCATCAGATTGACTTCTTATTTACAATTGCTGAGAGCGCAGTTCCGATGCGCTAAAACTCCCGCTATTCATTCATTGGGCTCCAAATTTTAATCATTTACATGTTCGGTCCAAATGTCTTTGCATACGAAATTTCATTACAATCGGGAAACTCCTTCTTGGTGCGTCGTTTTTTTTTGGTTATGGATTGTGTATGGGGTGTGGATATTATATAACGAGACTGACGCTGCTACAGAAGAAGTACGCATGTGCCAAACTTCAGCGACATTTTTTTTGTTTCGCCGACAAAATGTAGTGCAACAATAGAGCAAGGAATTATTGTGAAATTTCCCACAAAACTTAAAAAAACTGCTACTGAAACTTATAATTCATTGAAAGAAGTGTATGGCAATGAAAGTTTATCTGGTGCACGTGTTTTCGAGTGATTTAAGCGTTTTTTCAAGATGGAAGATAATTCTCGCCTGGGTCGCCCTTCCACGTAAAAAAAAAAAGAAAAGAAAAAAAATATCGAAAAAATCGGTAATCTGGTTCGATATGTTTGTCGGTTAAGTATTCGTACGATTGCTGAGGCTGTAGGAATTGACAAAGAATCTATACAGCAGATTTTACATAACGACTTCGATACGTAAAAATTGTTTGCTAAATTGGTGCTTGAAATTTTCAACTCCTTTCCTAACAGAGATTTTGAAAAAAATTCCACCCTTTTTAAGAACTTTCCTTTTGCAATCAAATTTATCACTAAGTCACCAAAAGGATCACCAAAGTCGGACAGTGATTGGTTTACTCTTCTTTATCCTGAATACAAATGTTTCTTTTCATTTAAAAGAAAAGCATTACTAGAAAGTGTCATTGCAGGTACGTAATATTGTTCCCCTCTTCGAAGCCTGACGTACAATCAGTCTTATGTACAACTAATATTAGTTTCATGTATAGAGTTAACCATTTTATGTGAATGACTTTTGACTTGGAATTGGACGATCCTCTGAAATTTGCAGACAACATCATTTATAGTGTTTCCCGATAGCAGTATAAACTTCCTCCCAATTCCGTTGTTACCAAAACTTATCTACTTTCAGTCGTTTCCAGTTCATTCGTTTGCTGTCCAATTTAATTTGCTCGCTGGTAAACGCATGTAAGCTTTCTAAACCTGCCTCTAAATAACTCACGTATTCATTTTTTGTATGAGTTTCACAATACAGTAAGAATTTTAAGATAAATTATCATTGTTGTAATATGTTTTTTCAAAAGTAAAGTTCATTGCTGGACAATAAGGACAGAATCAAATCGCACTTGTCCTGAGTCACAAATTTTCTACTAAACATATAAGAAAATTACATCGAAATATCTGAGCTTGTTTATAATCCTCGATAAATTTAATTCCAGAAGCTTGGTATTTTTTCTCCCATTCCCTTAAAAATTAGTTGTGCAACTGTTTTCACAAATTCGAATGATGGGAATAAAATATTCTTTAATACACAAACTAAAGAATCCTAAACTCAGTAATAAATCATAAATAAAAAAGAGAGTACTTTTATTAGCAAACCACAACGAAATATTGGTGCCGAATCTTATAATTTCAAGCCACCGTAAAATGACGAGGTACTTCAATCACTAGTTTCCACGCTACTCCAAGTGAGGATTTTGAGACTCAGTTTAATCTAAGAAGCAGCAACCTCCAATTATTCTGCACGACGGTGGTCGGTAAAATTGGGACTTGAATTCAATTTGTGTAGCTAAAGCCATAAAACTTACGATATCAACCAATAAGCTAACGCAATCCGGGGAATAAAAATAAACTTTTATATTTCTTTTTCGAAGGAAAGCTTTAATCTCTAGCAAGTTTTTAAAGGGAGGAAAAAAAAGAACAGGCGATAAAACATTCATTAGACCGCTTGTGAAGCTTATCGTCCGTCACTTAAATGATATATTTGAGAGCTAGACTTTTCCAAGAACGCCTTTAAAAGGTGCTAAAACTTTTCTTTAAAATAAAATCGTTTTCAAGTCGTACATAAAAGAAACATTTGTGCTAAAAAGTAAAATTCACACTGCAGGTGAAAAGAATTTATTACTTCCCTTTTTTTTCTTTTAAATATTACAGTGGTTGCGTTTATTGTATTTCTGCAACAAATACGTAATAAAAGTGTAAACTTTCACAACGTTAAAATGAAAATATAATAATTATTATAAGAGAAAACGATCGAAAAAATGTCAGAAATGTTTAACAAACTATTTTTCTTAATATCATTTCATAAAAAAATTCAACGATTAGTTTTTGTTGATATTTTCCAAAATGATAAGAGAGGGAAAATTATTTACCTTCCGGAATTTTATGAGAGCTTAAACAAGACACCTTTAAAATGGTCGACAGATTTTGCTTTTTATTTTAATACTTCACGCCTACAATCTTTTCTGGAATGACATAGAGTTTTGAAATTCAAATTGCTTAAATTATCAGTAGTTGATAATAAGAATTATTAAAAATTTTCGCATAATAATATTGATCATTAGTGGTTCAAATCTATTTCGTAAATGAATATCGAAATTCTTTTGTAAAATTGAGCAAAAAAAAAAAAAAAAAAAAAAAAAAAAAAATCAAGTAACATTCAACTTTTTAATTATTAAATCATTAATTAATTTTTGAATGAAAATTAATTTAACAAATATTGGTTTATTTATGAATTATAGCACACAAAACTGGCTGATATTTTGAAGTTGAATTGATTGGTTCGATAGTCTTTGCAATAAAAGTTGTTCAATAGGTTAAAAGTCTATATAACCTAAATTATGAAATATGGCATCTGAACTGGTGTATAGAATGACTAAGTACTAAGACATAAAGGGTTAAAAAGCTGATAATAAAAACCAAAACTGCTCTTTAAATGAAACTAAGAAGAGAAAAATTCAAACTTTTTTAAATTTCCAAACCAAACGTTTCGTTTGGAAATTTTAATTAGTTGCATAAATTAGAATCTGCATTTATCAAACCATATATGAATTACCTAAAAGTATAAAAATCAGAATTTTATACAAATTTCATCAAAATTCATTTAAATTACAATGTAAGAAATTTATGATTTATGCGTATTAAATAACAATTAGAGGCAAAAGTTAAACATACATCAGTTTAATAATACATCATTTAGCAAGATAATATGATTACTACACCACTAAGAAAAGGTAGTTCTTTCATAAAATATATCAATTTTAAATGCAATAACCTTTCAAACCATTTCAATACAGAGAAATCTTAAATATTGAATAACTACAGAAAGTTTTCAAAAGAAAAATTTGAAAATATCTATAGAATTGTATTTCAAACCAATCTCAAATGTTGGTTGGTTATCTTATTCAGATCTATACCAGAGATTGCACAATTAGTTATCAAAATAACACGCAAAATGTATGAAGAAGATTTGGTTAAAAATAGATCGGAAGTTGAAGAAATAACTGTTAAAACCCACATCTTGAAAGTATTAAAAATGAATCGTATTATCTTAAAATGATACTAATATTTATAGCTTTGAGCTGTTTATGCATTAGATTTAACTGATACTAATGATACTAATTTATTTGTTGTTCTAATTTACTGATTATACTAATTTATTTGTTATATTAATATTGTATTATCCACTTTTTTATATCAGATGTCTCAGTTAACTATGGTCAATTGAAATGGGTACCAAAAAGTCAGCAAAACTGAACTAGGAGGACCAACACTAATCAACAACGAGGGTCCATATGATGGTTAGTAGTGAAATCAAACCTCATACAAGAAACACTGAACAAACAGGCTGATACTTTATTAACAGGATTATATGAACTGTAATTATTACTGTAGACAATTATTTTCCAGACACTATTTAATATACTACATGTTACTCACTGGGACACATTAAAAATATAATTATAATTCAGAAGGGTCTATGGCCCTTTTTAGTAAGAGAGACATGTCGGGAACAATCATTCTTTATACATATGTGAACAAATACCTTATATAAATTATTTTAAAATTTTGGAGCTTGCTGGAAGATATAAGGTGCATTCAAAAAAGTAATTTGAATGGGTTTTAATTTTAAATAATAGTAATAATATCTATAATAATACAAATTACATTTATTTAACTATCGACTATTTATATTACTTTAACTTATGCTAATTAATCAATTATATAAAAATGAGCTACACAAATTTCCGATTAATTTTGCAGGGATCACATATGGTTTGATTAAGCATGCTATTTATAAAAACCTTAACTTATTAACAAAGTTCATTACTGATTGTTCATTATGTAATATAATTTCTATTCAAAAAAGGAAACTATAAAAAAGTTCGTTTTATTAAAAAATATTTCATAGTTTCTAAGCCGAATAACACTTCTCTAAGATGCATCAATACTTCTGACATTTATTAAATAATATTTGTTACGCACTCAAAATTTATTATGCATAATTTCAATATTTACCCGAGAGAAGAAATTAAAGTCAAAAGTAACCTGGTATCAATTTGGTGCACCATGACCAATCATCGCTTCTGCCTATCTTTTATGAGACATCCTGAAAATTCTAAACAATGCTTCGATCGCTTTGGCAGTCTCTCCGCCTCCAGCTACGCCACTGAGATGACAGTAAGACTCCATTGGGGGAATCAACAACCACATTCACTATGTTATGTTCCTCGATAATGAAATGTACACATAATTTTGGTGATTCCTCATCTGTGATCATTTATAGATGTTCACACTATAGATACGAAAAGCTTGGAGAATCATGCTCGTTATATTATCAGAGCCAGCAGAATAGATTTGGGAATTTATCCGATTTCAATTGTATACGATATAAATGTCTTGCCTCTGATAAGGATCACGATTAGTTTATGTGGTAAATGCTCTGCTCTAAATGATGAATATGCAGGCAAATAAGGATGATAGCTTGGGCTTTGTTTGCGGTACCTTTTACTTGTGTGAACACTAAGTGACAATTAGATAAAATTTATACCTACAGTCGGTAGCGTTTCTAAATGTATAATTTGCATATGTTTAATTATGATACCGTGTTATTTACAAGTTTTGAGTTTAAATGTATATCTATTTATTGAAATGAGTGAGAAATTCTTCGCCTGCAAATTCTATTACAGTCACACGTTTATTGTTAAGGCTGAATATAATTACAGTAGTTAATCATTTTCTATGTTTCCAAATAGGAATGTATGGATATCTCTTTTGCAGGATGAATGTATAATGAAGAGGATATTATGTATTTTAATTCATTTTCCTTGCTCCATTTTAAACTCTTAACCTAAGAAAATTATGCTTTGCGACATAAATTTATTATTTAGTAGAAATTATACATCTATTATGACTTTTCATTTCATTCAGTCGAGTATAAATATGAGTAAGAAATTCTGATATTTATGTTTTTGCAGTTATTTAAAATAGGAATGTTACATAATTTATACCAGACCCCTGAAATTAGAATAATATAAATAAATTTTTATAAATAGTATAACTTTAATTTTGGAATATGGTTGAATATGCCCATTTTAAAAGGAACTATATTTGATATCTTCCATATTTTACTCAAGCTGAAATTTTTGTGAAGTATATTTCAATATGCATAAGACGCTGTCTATAGTAATTGAAATGTTTACTCTTTGAGGAGATTAAATGTTGCTTAGTTTTCTCCAACACTTCTGTTTTAAATGTTTATTTACACTCGTAATTTCTTTTTTTCGAAATTTTTTCTTTGTGTTGCTTGAATGAGATTGGTAAGATGGATCACTAATATGTATAAAAATCAAATCTGATCGAGTCTACTCGATTATAAACTATAAATGCGAAGGATTATTAAATTTAAACTTATTTTTGAATCAAAATGATGTGGAATTTTAAAACTATACTTTTAAATTTTTTGAATATTCACTTTTAAAATGAATGTAGTTTGGGATGATAATGTTGACTTTATTACAATACTAATATGTAAAACATTGAATAAATGATTGATTTATAATTCATTCGGTAAAGCCTTATTGTAAAAACTCGCTATCCAATTTGGCAAATGTATATTATTAAAAACATTCGTTTTAATGGGTATTAGTTTTATTATTATACTATTTTAATTCATTTACAAAGACGCTATTAAAATATGAAATTACATAATATGACTGTTTTGTTTTTATGTAATATATACATAGTTTTTATTGTTAGGTGTGCTGAATTGTTGTCCTGCTTGTTACTATATATAAATAGAAGGCTTGCTTTAGAAATGTAATATTTTTTTCTGATTTCAAATACAAACATAATAGGTATAACTCCTCATCATTTTTGAAGATCTGATAGCTTAACTGTTTTGTACTAGCAAGTATCGAAACGTATTGAAACAGGAAAAATATACGATCGTCTATATGGGTTTCTCGCATGAGGGAAGGTAATCTATAAAACAAAGAAAATGGTATTTTCACGGGTGACAGGCGAAATCGATGCATTGCAATTCCTTCTCCGAAATAAAAGTCCTGGATTGATACGGGCTTCGATATTCATTTCTGGTATAAATCAACAACGAGTTTATTTTTGAACAAACATTTAGAATGCGTGATAAAGTTTATGTATAACTTTCAAGTTCCAAAACTAATTCGAATGATCTAAAGAGTTATTATTAGCAAACCATTAAATAAGTTCATATCTTTTCTACATTAGCAATGTTTTTAATAAAATATTTGATTGTTTACATATTTTCATTTTAATCAGAAGAAGTCTTTAAATAAGAAAATTTGTGCTTTAGATAAAATATATAAAATGTCTAAATAACTACACATTTGGGTAAATTTTATTCATTCTTTTCTAAATTTTCGTTTAAAAATTGATCCTTGTGATAAAAATATGTTATACGAAAGAATAATGCAACAATGTGGATTTTAAATTTATAAATATCATTAAATATACGTTCATGAAGTGTATAAATCTAAATAAGAAGTACTTCGAAGAAGTACGTATAAGGTTATATTCATTTTTAATTCCAAAATATAAAGAAAATAGAATCCATTTTGTTCACCAAGTTAAAAAATGCTTGGAAAATAACATTTAAAAACAAATTTTCAGAATAGTTTATGATATAATGCTGCTTTATTTTATAAATGCAAATAACTGTGATCTTTTACAATTTACATGTTGTTTTCTTACTCATTGCTTACCAAATTGCTTTTTCAGAACAGAGAAAATATCAAAGTCAATTGTGAAAATGTTAAAATTAAAAAAAGATTTTTTTTGACAATAAGTTGTCAGAATATAAGTTAGCATGCCCCCCTTCCCTGTCCAAAAAATATGTTCTATCTAAGCATCTGAAAAATCTCACCATATAACACATCTCAGTTTAAAAAACTCGAAAAATTTAAACAATTTCATTCAGATAATTTATTAATACTTCTGATAATTTATTAGATCTTTTGTTGACATTCTTAATTGATTAATTTTTAAACCAGCCACATTAGTTTGTCTTAAGGCAATGTGTACAAAAGAAACATTTAAATTAAATATTTAATTTACTGCATTAATTATTAACTGAGAGGAAAAAAAACTGATAGTGTTAATAAAATGTTTTTAAGGTAAGGAGAATAAATTATTTTGTGATTGTGCGTGTTTATCTATTTGATTTTAAAGAATTTCAATTGATCAAAATTGAGTAATTAATATTTATATATTCTCCCCCCCAACCCCCCTAGTATATGCGATTTCAGTTTAAAAAAATGGGAAATTACCAATATGACAATTACTTACGAAATTACAAGTATACCATTTTCGTGAATACATAACTCTTTAATCATCATAAAAGTTCATCTTGAAACTTTTTCTGCTGAAACCTTCTGGATCACATAAGAACTTAACATTATAAGCAAGATAGAAATATTAGTAAACTCAAAATGATAGCTATATAATTAAATAAATTCATACACAGAAGTTTTAAACTATGTTTGTCTTTGAATTTGCCTTAAAAATCGACACCAATGTTTGAGGGAACCCAGGAAATGTATCAGAAAATGAGACTTCCTTCTTGGAGATGGTTTATTGATACAATGATCAATCAATGAAGGCGATACAATGATCAATGGCTGCATACCTTTGCATGTGCTCCAGAGAAATACTTTGGCTTTCGTACGCTATAAGGACGAAATTCAGTATCGCTATATCCGGTTTTCCCGGAGAATTGTTGCTCCTAATTTTCTGTTAATGGACGATAATGCTCATCCTTAAAGGACTGCCACTTGAATTTGATAGAATATGCGTGGCACTACATTGGTAATTAACACTTACAATACTGAACGAGTTACGAAGGGCATTTCTCGAAGAGTGGAATGATTTGAACCAAGATATTCTCAACGACCCGATTATGAGAATATCGCAATGCTGCCCCTCGATTGTATCACTGCGCTCTCATCATGCTCCATCATGAATGTATTGGTGATTTTAAGAGGAATTTTTCTGTGCTTCTTACTTTTCCTACTTTTTTACGATATCTGGAATTGTGTGCCCTGTCTATATATTTGTGTTTATTGTCATTAGGTGATTAATACACATTGCTTTTAGCATTGGGCGTTGTTACAAGATTAGATTTCAAACCATTCTGTCGATGATTTCTTTCGTTTATTGAAACTGTCTATCAGACTATATTTTTAGAACTGTATGTACATACATAAACATACTCTTTCTCTAGCAAAAGGAAAACAGACATTTACAGAGATTTCGTCGGAAGTTCACAAGAAAACTAAAGCAATGGTCCCGAACTTGACGACAAATTTTATGACCATCTTAGTGTCTTGGAGGCAACCCACGTGACTTTGATGACAAAATGAAAGTTCTCGAAAATGTTGGAATTTTGTAGATATCTCTATTTTTATAAAAGTTACGGGTTTCTACAAAATTTTCTTTGAGACGTTACACCTGATCGCAACATCTATAAATATGGAGAGATGTGAAGTTTGAATGAATCTGTCACGAAGCTGCCTGTATCTCCTGGAGTTACCTGAAGCTGTCAGAATCTGCCTTTGGAAGTGCAAATTATTACTTTGGAGATTTGGTCGGGGTGGGATCTGGTAATCTGGGGAGCTGAACGCTGTTGAAAATGACATTATTGTTTTTAGCTTTTTTGTGCCTATTTGTTTTGCTGATATGTATAAATGTTATATTTGTTCCTGTTGTGTCACTAATCTGTACAAGTCTTGTTAACTGTGTTTCATCATTTCCTGAATAAAGTGAATTAAGCTTCATTTGTAATTACACCATCCTTCAAATCCGACTCTTTTACCATACATCCACACGAGGAATTTCACCAGTTGTTGAATTCAGCTAAAAAATTTGCAAAACTGAGCATTCAGCACAATCACAGAAACCATGAGTGGTTGTATGAGAAAGCAATTCTGTCGCTGAAAAACGACATTGCCATTTACGTAACCTGTTCACGTGTTTTTAATCAAAAAGCTATGCACACAACGAATGAAAATAATATTTGTGTATTTACAAGTGATTACCTTAAATTTTAAACAGAAATTTATGTTTTTAACATGATGCTGAAGTATTCTATGCTTACTAAATATATAAAACAAATCTAATTGGATTTGGGATTCTCTAATTATTTAATTTTGTTGTCTCTTTTATATCTCTATTTGATCACTTATTTTTTAAATGAATCCGAGAAATACCGGGGAATTCAGCCATATTTATATATTTGACTTTGCAATTTATTTACTTAATCATCCTTTCCTTAGAATCTAATTAGAGTTAATTTTTTTTTTTAAAATCCTTCTCTTTCAATTCTCCCGTGGAACCGATATACTAGCTAGTATTTTTTTTAAAAGAAAAACTTGGTTTCTAGTTATGTCTGCGTCTTAACAATCCTTAATTCCTATAATTTTCCCCGAGCGCAAAGGGTACACTTTTATGTTCCTTTATTTTGTTGTGTGATGGCATTATATTAAATTTATAGAATTCTTATCTATAGTAGTTTTATTTTTCTACATTGCTGCAGGTATTGATTTGCGAATCAAGCCTTGTTTATTGTTACAAAATTTAGTTGATTCCTATTGAAGAAACGTTTTCATAAAACATAAATTCTTTGTTAATCAACCATAGCATGAATATATCTGTATGAATTACTGAATTTATTAATAATTTCAATTTTTTTTTAATTCGCAAAAAAACTGAAGAACTATATTTAAAGAAAGGATTACATTTATAAAATAACTGGATACAAAGTTAAACAGAGATTTCATATCTAAATTTAAAGAGGTTTAATGAGGAATTTCCCCCTTAAAATTTGCATCCGTTCTTATTCCCTTAACGTCTCTTCATTATAGAACCACTATCAGTGAGTAGGGCTATTTCCTGAACACGTTCAACTATATGGTAGCAGTCAGTTACGGTTTTATAGCCTCTATCCAGTAGCGACAGCGTTCTTCGGAGAAAGTCAATATTTATTTCAACGGAATGGTAGAATTGGGAATGCCAGATGTTAACTGATTTCGATTCTTTTCTTCTTGGTAACAATAGATACTGGCAACAACCCACTGAAGCCAGATAAAAGGTATTAGAAACGAAGAAAGTAGTGTTCTCTTTTTTTCTCTGTGTAGGTCACCGATGAAGCTACAGTCTAATAAATGTTTGACTTTAATCAATTAAATAGCAATCTAACGGTTTCGAATAAATTTTTAAGAAGTATATTTAAAAATATAATAAACTGAAAGTCTCTATAAAATGTATGAAAAATATTTGATTTTTTTACAAGCCACTGACTGGTGATAGTCCAAATGGGAAAATATCAGTTTGGCTAAATGTTCATTTCAGTCAGAACGAATAATGGGCTTAGGGCTGAAATGTATTAAAAACTAATGGGGTTCTTAAGTTATCTGGTGGTTATACGTAGAAATTGGCAAATGATACTCTTAATTTTATTTTAGCAACATTTATTTGTTATTTGATTGTAAGAGTCATTGAATAATAGTAAAGAAGCACGAATAATTAAGTTTGAATTTGTGTTATGACGAACAACATAAAGAGCTATTGACTACAGACTTAATAATTTCAAATAACGATCAAATAATGAAGACGACATCAGAACTTATACCTTATTTACGAAATGTCCACACCATGCATTTTGATCTTTGTAGAATTTTCATAAATATTTTTGAAGCACAATTCTAATTAATAGTTCTCATGATTCCATTTCACGATTCTTTGATGAATCTAAGTTCAAATCCACGACATTTCTAGATCTTGCTACCGTACTTGAATTTGTGCCTACTATTGATATAGGATTATGGATAATAGATCCTGAATTCCAGACTCATTTCTTTTGAAGACGTATTTGTAGATAATGGTACATCTAAACTATAAATACAATTGTTTTAAAGTCCTCCTAAGTTGTAGTTTCGAAGTTAAGAGAATGAGCGGTTCAAGTGTCATCTTCATGATTTGGCATTCAATCCGATTTATGTCAACAAGCCCACAGCATTGGGAAATTAATACCTTAACATGAGATAAGAATTATGGGTCATAGGGTTATTTCATTAAATATGTAACAGAAAATATTCATTTAAATTAATAAATATAAAATTAGCTGCTGAGAAAATTATTTTTAACATATTTGAATATATATATTACATTTTGTTTCAGAATGTTTAGTTTTACTTAATTTTTTTTAGTATAATTAAATTTTAGCATATCGAATTTTGTTTAATTTAACTAAACTTATTCTTTTCACCTAAATTTTTAATTGGTTTTACAATATTTAAAATAATTAGTTAAGTGTGATTTGGTTTTTATGCAGTGAAATTGAAGATGTTTACTATACTTATCTTCTTTTCCTGTGGTTGATTTTTGGTTTGTTACCATATTTTATAAAAATGTAATTCACTGAAGTGTCATGGTTTGAACAGAAATAACCGTATAAACATACATTATGCTTTTCCAAAGTACGGGACAGTATTAATTACATTATTGCTATTATTCTAAATTTTGCTTTTCTATCACTTTACCTTTTAAATTATATGGATCTTTACTATCTTGTTTTGAATTTTTGATATTAAAATTTTAGATTGTTTGATTATTTAAGTAAATTTTTAATTCATTTATATAAATATTAGATAGATTTTTAATTATTTACTTAAATATTTAGATTTTTCTATTAATGGTATTGTGATTTAGTAATGGATAATCTTAGATTGTTATCTATTGTGATTTATATGCATATAATAAGACCCAATTTTTTTGAGAAATACATTGGTTATCATAAATTAAGGAAAAACTCAAAAAGTTGTGTGTAGAATGTAACGAAACTTATACACATTATACAACACATAGGAAAGTATAAAATAACATAAAAAATTCATCAGACAATTATGGTGTTATAGAAATTAGCATATGTATACAATGAACACATCGGATGTGTCAGTTTGGTATACTTTAATATAGGGTATAATACCCCCGAGAAGCAATATATCACATGTAGAGATGTGTGATGTTCTCAATTATGCGGTCTATTAATTTTGTAGGAAGTGCGAGTCATTGCTCTTCCAAGGTAGTTGAAAACGTGGCTGGGGTCCCAGGAGAGGGATTGAGAATAGAATGTTTCTAGAGTGTTCCAAACATGCTCAATAGAGTTAAGGTCCGGTGATCGAGTTGGCCACTGCATGCGTTGAATTATTTCCTACTCAAGATAAGCATCGACAATGCGATACCTGTGTGGTCTCGCATTATCATCCTGTAGCACGAAAGCATCACCTATTACCCCTGCATAAGGGCACACATAAGCATCCAGGATATCATCTCTATGGGTGGGAGCATGAACATTTCCACGTGAAAAGACATAACGATCTGTGCGTCCACCCAAAGAGATATCACCCCAAATACAGACACTGCCTGATTCGTATGCATCTCTTTCATGGATGTGTGATTGATGGAAACGAGTTCCATGTTCTCTTCTAATAAAAATACGCCTACTATCATTTTGGAGACTAAACCTGGTCTCATTCGTAAAGAGAACAGACGTCCATTGACCACGTGTCTATGGACATGTTTAAATGTCTACTGCGAACGTTCTCGCCTATGACGTGACGTGAGCGGGATGCAAATGGCTGGTCGCCTCGCATAAAGACCACGTTCGGAAAGACTTCGACGCACGATACCAACCTTCCGGAGCTTGCAGCAAGGGAGGCTGGAGCTCAGCCGGAGAAGTGGTTAGATTCCTTCGTGCACATAATGAAAAATATCGGTCACGGCATTCGTGATAGCGAGTGGCCGTCCTTGGCTGAACCGCCTGAATGCCGAATCCGTGATAAGAATTCGTTGCCAAAGTCTATGAATCATAGACGGACAAGCATTCAGCCACCTAGCCATTTCTATCTGACTTTGTCCTGCCTCTAGTCTCCCAATAGTTCACCATCGCATTTCTTTGGTCAAATGATGCCTAGAGGTCATTGTTACAATTTCGCTATACCAGATTTCTAATCTCAGACACGCAGCAACAATTGCCGCCTTGCTCTGAGACATGCATTTTTATGCTCCTTGCAAATGACGTATTCCGACTGCAGCGCCACTATTTTGCATAATGCAGTATCGTTCAGCTTCTTTTACTTACCAACATATTCAGATTTCATTGAGATTGGCTTATTTTTGGGCGAGTTATCGCTATTTTTGTGATTTTTCTTAATTTATGATAACCAATGTAAATTATCAACTAATTACACTTGTATGTGCATATATATATGTGTGTATGCGTATGTGTGTAAGTGTGTGAGTTTGTATGTAATAGTAGTAATTAAACAAAAATATAAAGAAATTATTTAAATGAATTAACTAAAACTAGTAAAGAAACAAATATATAAACAGAAGAACAAATGTATTATTTACAAAATTGAATCATACTAATTAATTTTTTGTTGATTACAGAATAAAATAGAATGGAAAAATTAAAAATATTTTCGTATTCCGAAATACATCAGACAAAAGAAATAGTAATACATTACAAAACTATCATATAATGGAAATCTATTATCATGAAAAGTATAAACCCATGCTTGAAAGAACAATGTTATGTATGCAAACAAAAGCAGTAAAGAAAATGAAATATATCATTTTTAAATTCTGAGTTTAGCTTTAAACAGATTTACGTTGGTTAAATAAGGTTTTACTGGTACCAACCCTTTCCAATCAGAAAATGTAATAAGCCGAAATGGTAAAACCTTAAATTTAATAATCAAAGATACAAATAGAAAAATTAGGGTAAAATACGTATGTAGACAAAGAAACATATATAATATACATCTCATCAAAACAGAAAAAGAAAATCTTAATTATAAAGCAACATATTAAAGAAGATAAATACTTATATGAGATGAAATATAGAGCAAGAAAATTAACAAAATGCACCAGACAAATAGAAACGGAAATTATACCGGAAGTAGAAAGCAGTGCCTTCTATCAGAGCGAAAGAGTACTAATGAAAGAAAAACAGTAATATTTAATGTAAAAAAAGAACAAAATGTGGGGAAAAAGTTGAACAATTGCTATCAAAAATTTAATATCAGAAAGAAAAAATACTAATTTTTTAAAATTATTATGTTTTAAATTACTTTAAAAGTATTCCAAGAATAATGTGCTTGCAGGCACAAAATTTTTTAAAAAAATTATCAAACTTAATACAAATATTTTGTATTTCAGTCAAAAGCCTAAAAGGTCAAAATCTTTTTTTGGAAAAATATTTCTCTTTTCGTATATATCACTACAAATTCTATTATATATTTAAATAAAAATCTTAATATTCTTATTCATTCATATTAACGTTAGTTCGAAAAAATTTAAGTTCTCTCGATAAAAAGAGTTTTTTTAAAAAAAAAGCTTAACATCTATATTATTATTATATTGAAATAATATAACGTTATCTACATATCTAATCATCTTAACATGTCATAAACAGTTAAATTATATTCACAAAAATGTAAGAAAATATTGTCTAAAATAATCACTTGCAGACCTAACTTGTGGTATAGATTTAATTTGTTTACATATTTTATAATTAAGAAATATATAGTTTTTTAACATCAACCTAGATAAGTATTTAAATTTTTCATTTGCGATAACCTTATTAATATTAAATTTCTAATAAATTTATTTTAAAACTTTACTTATGCCATCTATATCTTTAGAATTAAAAAAGATCGTCAAAACCTTAGCTATGAATAGCATAAATCGGTTTATTTTTAATGTACACTAAGCAACACTGAACATGCAACACCAAAAAGAAGGACAAAAAATTATGCCAATTTTAGGGTAGACACACGTCACTGAGTTATGTGAATGATGTGAAAAGCGGAGCTCTTCAGCGCACGTTGAAGAAGATATAAGGGAAGGAACCTGCAGAATGTTCCATTTTCATTTTTCTATTTCTGCTAGAGAAATCATCGTAGAAAATTTGTTCATGTTTCAGAAGACGCTTGTGATAGCAAAGAATGCTAGGCTGTTGTCAGTTGAGGTAGTTCTGGAAGACAGACGATTTTACGAGGGGCATGGTGATCGGACTGAGAAGAATATGTTAGTCCATATAGAAAATCTTATCTGACTCACAACCGGTGCACTGTGGACACGTCCACAGTGCACCGGCTGTGGCGAAGATGGTTGGCACAAGGAAATGTGGCTCAAGTTTGATGGGCCCCGGTGCAGCCAGAGTGACGTCAAAGCGCGTGAACAAGCGGCGGAGGACCTGGAAGCCACTTCTACCTAGATTCTGCAGCATGTTCATGACAGCTTGGATATTTCCATATCGACCAGAAAAATTTACCGTCGAATGGTCGACAGTGGTCTGCACTTATAGTGTCGTTAAGAAGACTGTCATTGTAGATGCCAACGTCTGCATTGGAACCAGGCTCGAGCAATGTGGACGACGGAATGGTAAAGGGTCTTGTCCTCAAATAAGTCACGCTTCTGTTTTTCCAATTATAGTCGCATGTTCGAGTGTCTCGTCGACGTGGAGACATGTTCAATCCGGCAGCTATTGCGGAAAGCCCGACAGATGGACAAGGCAGCATCATGATTTGAGACGCAATTGCGTACGTTTCCACGTCACTTCTAGTTCGTATTCAGAGCACTATGATGGCCCAAAGATGCATAGATGATATACTGTGGCCGGTGATATTCCGTAAACTTCAGGGGGTGTCCAATGCCCTACATCAACACAATAATGTCCTACCGCACACTGATCGCGTCAGTCAATGGGCTCAGCAAGGTATACAGATGCTTCCCTGGCCACCTTTCTCTCCAAATCTTTCAGCAATTTAACACATTTGCGGTGTGACTTGACGCCAATTGCAGACCCTACCGCTACCAAGGTCAAAAGACGAACTGTGGCAAATGGTTGACAGGGAAGGGAGAGTCATTCCTCTGGACGCCATCCATACTCTCAATTGACTCTGTGCCTAGACGTGTTGCTTCTAGAATCGCCTCGTACAACCTACTGAGCCTACGCTGTTCTCGACCTGTATTATGCATATAATTTCGAAATAAAGATAACTTATTGATCATTGCTATCTCTCTCTGTTTGAAGAGTTTCATCACTCTCTGGCCACTCTTTCTTGATGGTGCATTTTCAATGTCGTGCAGTATATTTTAATATATTAGTACTATTTTTTAATAACAGCAATATTATACAAATTATCTACAATATTTTATATACTTTTTGTTACTTTTTACTAGCAAGTATTCTAAACTTTAGTTACTGCTCTAAATTTAATAGGTGCAATATATATATATATATATATATATATATGTATCAAAATTATTATTTCTTATTATTTATATTTCTTTCAATAATAAGTACAATTTTATCATTATTAAGGAAAATATAACAATAACAAAGATAATTTTTTTATAAAATTAGCTATTAAATATAATTTATTTATTGAAGCTTATACATAATATAAAAATTTTCTGTCAATGAAGAATTAAAGCTTTGCTTAAGAAAATTGGTTATACTGGTGAGATTTCCTTATATATTTTTAATCCCTAAATTTCACAAAGTTCCTATTAAATTTACATCTGTGACTGATGGTTTCAATACTTACATTACTAAACCTTGAGAACTCTTACAAAATATTGTTGATAGTTTTGATAAGACTTTCTATTGTTAAAATTTTTATGAAATTATTAATTTTATAAGCGATAAATATATTTACTATCGTGAGGCACTGGCGCCCTCTAGTTGTGTAGAGTTCTTCAGCGCCTGTGGCAGAAATGACGTAACCCTAGAAGGCGAAACACGTTTTGATGAGCGTTAAGCTCGCTGAAGGACTAAAGTCCATTCTATGTTGAATTTCTGTGTTTTGTATATGTTTCATGTTTGTAAAGTTTGGTCCGGTAATAAAAGTGATTAGAAATGAATGCTCGTAATTAAATGACACCATAAAAGAGCGCGTTTATTAAAACTATATTGAATATTAATTTAATTCTATAGATTAAAAGACTTAATTAATGTTAATTAGCTTAATTTTAAAGAATTAAAAAATAACATTTCTATATTTTATGAGAAATTAATATTTTTCATTGATTTTGTTTTAAAAGAAATTAAAAAATTGTTTTAGTTATTATTAAAAAGCTATTACCATGTTAAAGGTATACCACACAAGAGTGGGGTCCTGCTAGTTATTATCTAGCTAATATTTATTTACATTCCTTTAAACATAATCTTTTACAGACAGTAATAATTTCACGTTTTTTTTTAAGTATATAAATGCCCAACTGAGATTTTTTATAAATATATATAGTTACACAGTTAGAAGTTTATTCTTGTGTTCTGATACAATACCAAATTATCTCTTAACTAAAACATCTCTTCTCTCTCTCTCTGTATATATATATATATATATATATATATATATATATTCCCACGTAAAAACTAATACTACTTCAAGTCTTGTGCAGATAATTCTAAAAAATTCTATCCATAATTCAATCGATTACTTGTATAAAGCTTCACGTTTGCTGGCCACACCCCTCTTTTGCTTCTTTCGCCCCTGCTGTTGCACACTCAATTATATAATGTTGCCTTGTTGCCTCTTCCGTGTTTGGTATAGTAATGTGTCCCGCTTATGTATAAATTAACCATACCTGAACGAATAAAGAAATTGAAGTATAAGAATGCTACATATGTTCCAAAATACTTTAGTTATTGGCAGGTTGGTAACTGCTGTTTTTACTACTCGCCCACGTCGACTAGTCAATAACATTGAAATCTAGTGAAAGTTTTGTAATCAAATGGTAAAAGATTCTAAAATTTAAATTAAAAAGAAAATCATTAAAATTTGAATGTGCGTGTTTCTAGATTAAACAAAATTACCGAAAGCAAATTGCTCTCTAAACATTAATTGTGTGATTATGTTGCTTTTGATATTTTAAAGAAGTTTCTTTAGATTGGTATTGTAATGAATTTTTAAGCTGTGAAGTATTTAAAAATTGATTACGAAGGAGTTTTGTTATATTTGGGGTTTGATAAGCGGTTAAATATTAAGTTCCTGCTATGATACTCATAAATAATATTTCATATTCTTTTTTTGTATATAATTATTTGATAGAAGTGAAATCTCACTGTTGTTTGAATAAATTAAAATTTTCACATTAGATACTGATTTCTATTATATTTGATTTTCAATGGAAGTATATGTCTTACATATGTTTAGTTAATGAATGAATAAATGAAAATAAATGTCAAAATCGTTCACAGATCTTAGAGGTAGAAATTGTCAACCTCAAACTGACCATAAGGAATGAATGTGAATAAGAAAAACAAAATGAAACTCAAAACCTTACAAATGTTTAATGTAAAAGAAAAATTATTTTTTACAAATATTTTTATTTTAAAAGAAAATTTGTTTTTAAAATAATCAAAAGTGTAACTGTGATTTCCATTTCCTTGTCGATAATTCTGACTCATAACTGATGTACATTAAATTTCAATTTATCCATGTTTATTCTTTCATTTTTGGTATGCAAGAAAATAATTTGAAACTATTGCTTCAGAGGCTGTGTCGAAATTTTGTCATTAATGGGAATCATACTTTAATTTTCAAATGTATTTGGTTAACGTGATATTCTTCATTTAATGCGGTAACATCAGTCATTTGAATGTGATTCACCTGATATTATAATCTCAAATCCTGAATTCCGCCTCAATTATTCGGTTTTGCATGGCTCGCACGCCATTGTAATTCAAAATTTATGAGTGTGGTTCACGTGCCAATACATTATTATTATTTTTCACTTTTATATTGATCACGGCTCTATCATAAACTAACAATATGTCAAATGAATCTTAATTATTATTGTAACTATAATCTTAATAAACTGCATTTTGTTTGTAAAATGAATGTTAATTTAATATGCGAAATTCTCATTAAGAAAATACCTGAGGATAAATATGTTAAAATGATGTTAATATGTTACACTCCGTGTTAAACACGAATCAACCAATGTCAAAGTTATTAAGAACACAATACCACACTCAGCATGTAATGTTAAAATTATAAAACAGAATTACATCATGACGAGTTTTAATTCTGAAATTATGCTCGTATTATTAAAGTGAATACCTTTGTTTACTTTAGGCATGCAACTCGAAATAACCTTTTCGCATCGCTTCTGTTTATTTATAAATAACATCGAATTCTTTTTAATCAATGCACACTGAAAAAATAATTTTGCTTACATTATGTTTGTACCCATAACAATATTGCTTTTGCTTATGTTGTATGAATGATTATAAACATTGTCAAACTTTTAACACTTTTACTGAGTTTTTGTAACATTGAATTTGTCGTAGCACTGAAATTACAGCAATATCTTAAACAATTTATTTTCAGTAAAGGAACAAATGGACATGGAAGTAAAGCATTGGAAGCATTTTAGTCAAATTAAAATTATTGCTTACCAAAATAATTTCTAATCTAGAGTCTGTATTCTCAAACTAACATTAAGATATATTTTAAATAATAGTAATTAATTTTTGGGTTTTAAATTTTAATTTTCTTCGCCGAACTGTACAACCGGAAACGACCCTCCGGAAGTGCATTCTTGTAGAAGGGGAAACTGGGCGGATTCAAGTTATCATCGTCTTCTTAATTTTAAATAATTCTAAGGTCAATCCAAATTAATACCAATCAACTTTCTCGAGTAAAAACTACTACTATTTTAAATCTTGAGTTAAGAATTCTAGAAGATTCTATTTATAAACTAAAATACTGCTAGTATGAAACTTTGCATTTTACTGGCCTCTTTCATCTTTTGCGCTTCTTTCGCCTCTATTATTGCGTGTGCTCTTTTCTTTTTCTTTTTTTAAAAATAAAACTGTAATATATATATATATATATATATATATATATATGTGTGTGTGTGTAACTAATATAAAAACTGGTTCTATACTAAGCATACTTTAGCACTTTTATTGATTTTAATTTTTTGTTATATATATATATATATATATATATGTGTGTGTGTGTGTGTGTGTGAGTGAGTGAGAGAGAGAGAGAGAGAGAGAGTTTGAAAATGTATTATTTCATTGGTTTTTTGGCTCTGTATTGGTTTTAAAATTCTAATATTACAATATTATATTTGCGAACCCCTTTCTTTTTCACGAAAACTCGGGGGTTCGTGTATCACCGGTTAGAACACATTGTATTAAATGATAGGCAGTAAATATATGGGTGATGTTTTATTGTGCTAAGAGTTATTTTCATTGGATTGAGCGACGTTCGTAATAGCATCTACATATTATATGTGGACCCAGCATGCATTGAAATATAAATGAGATGAATCTGTTAATTATAATCACCACATCTCTATCACAGGAATCAGATTTCACTAAAATTATAATAATTGTGCGTGTACGAGTCAAGTAATGAGCTCTATGGTGACCATAAGTGAGTGACTGAATTGGTAGTCGTCATGGAATCTGAATCGAGAATTTGAGAAACCAAACATTAATTTAAGTTAATATTAAGTTGAAGACACGCGCTTAGTGGAAATGTTCATGGACTATTTCTCATGTATCTAACTACCAGTGCTTTAACAATGGCTGGTAAAAAAAATCATTGACAATTCCTTTGCATTGTTAAATGCTACTGTACTAACGAAGCTAAACATTTCTCAAATTGTTCGCTACTTGACACAAACTGTCGTTGCCACGTAGATTCTGTTATTCAAAGTATCCGTCATATTTGTAGAATTCAATGAATTCGATCTATCAGTGGATAATATCGAAGCAATTGTGTGGCGGCTTCCTACGTCATTGTTTGACGTCATTTTTGACTGCGGACTTGTAAGCCGATTTAAAGAAAAGGAGGGAACGATCTTTTTTTGGCACACTTGCTTCGCAGATTCCAGACCTGTGAAGGACACGTTTTAAAGTTGTTCTTGTTAAGTTAGAAATAAATGATTAGTTCTTTGTATCTCGTGTCTTTTAATTTTTCACAATTGTTTATTTAGCCTACACCTTCCGAAAGTATTTAATGGAGAACTCGAAGATTTTATCAACTTCCATCCCCATAATTGTTGTTCAAATGGGTCAGGCGTTATGATTGGCTTTATAAGCTATACTACTGTCAGCTTCGTAATTAATACAGGAAATACAGAACGAACTTGCCTGCATAATAAAGAGAGATATGTACGAGGCATTGACGCAAGTCAAGAACTACATTACGATCAGTTTAAGAATCAAAAATGTACAGAAAAACTTGAAATATATAAACCGAGTTATTGATAGATTTGTAGAAGCAAAATTTGTAGACCAGATGTTCCCAAACATTGTTGTCTCGTAGACCACTTGGAGATTGTTTTAGTTGATCGTAGACCTCTTCTTAGGGATCGTTCCAAAACTAATCGGGCAGTCTAATATAGTTCATTAGAAATTGTGAGGCCATTTTAATTTTGAAAATTATGAAACAACCACCCACACACAGATTACAAATATATGAAACATATTACAACACATTTATTATAATTAGGTTTCAGTAATTTTGAATAATACAATAAATGATTAAATTAACAAAAATATTAGAAATAAATGAAAAATGAGTGTTAACAAATTATAAGAATACTTGTATAAAATAAAAAAAAAAATTATAATGATATTGATCCGCTATTTTTCCTGATATCCTTAAGAACTCTGTTTTCCATTGAAATGACCAGGTAGACAAATTAAATTTTAGAAATATTGTGTCTTTTTTTATTATGGCTACTTCCAATTTATGAGATAATTAAAACTGTTTATAAGAATAAATTTTGTAACATAATATACCCCATAGATTTTCCACGGGGTTCAAGTATGGATTAATACTTAGGAATAGCAAAACATTAGCACTCATACAGTTTTCTTTTTAAGACATTCCTGAATGGATTTAGACGTATCGTAAGAAGCATTATCCTATTGAAATATTCAGTAAGCAGCATGTAATGAAAGCCCAAACGGTAAAGATGATTATATAGCACAGCTGGATATTGTGCGGTGTTCATATGTTCTGAAAATCGCAGTAAATTACACAATCCATCATAGCAATAAAGGCTAACTCAAACTATTACTGATTCCCTCTCTCCCCCCTTTGTCCACTGAAATATTCTTTCAGTTCTTTCCTCAAGACAGGTCACTAGTGTTTGCAGCCATTGGAACCGTGAACACTATAAATTTCTTTTCATCAGAAATTATAACTTGTTTCCACTGATTGCTTCATGACATAACATTTTTTAGTCAATTTCAATCTTTCCTCTCAGTATCGTTTCAATAACTTCGGTGTTTTCTTCATTTTCCTAACTTTTGTGTTAGTATTTGATGTAAGACTTCCAAACTAGGAAATGAGAAGTTTTTGGCTGAAACGTTTTGAAATTAAATGCATAGAAAGACCTTTTTAGTTGATAGTCGAAAAATTTGTCGATCGTCCCGTGCTGTCAAAATCCATCTTCTTCTAAATTTTTTATTTTGTTTGAATAATCTTCCCTAATTATGGCATTGTTAATGATAGTCTTAGAACGCATCATTTACCTAGCAATTTCTCTTTCAGATTATCAAAATCTTATAAAATAAATTTTTTCTCACTTCGGTCTGAGATCATTCTTTTCCCAGTGTTATCTTCGAATAAATCGTAGATAACACAATTATAACCTGCTCCTTTGCCTCTCAGGTAATGCTGTCATTAAATACTAACGTATGCGTTTTATGATTCTGATGTGATGTATAAAAACGCTAATTTTTTTCAGATGGTTTTATAATTTTTTAACAGACACCTTATTCGATTATTAGAAAAATGAGATCTTAGTAAAATTTAGATTAATTTTGAAAGTTTTAATTAGTACAGAAAGTGTTTTGCGATCCGATTTAAATGCCTACGCTTCAAATTTGTATATCATGTCTTCTTCAGAAATGTAGAAATTCATTAGGGTCTTAAATTTTATTAACGCACTTTACTTATACTCTAGCGTTCAAATACAGAGTGAAAACGAGGGTAAAGTTTCATCCAAGGTGCTCCCAAACTCTCACGTGAAAGCAAAATGTTTGGAAATGTCTCTTTCAAGTGCGAAATTTACCTCACAAGAGCAATCAACAGGTGAATTTCGCACTGGCTCAGTGGTTTTTGAATGCTATCCTAGATTTGAATTTTTAAAAATTCATTAACTTAATTGTGTTTTTGACATTCGAGACAGAGTTACTCATTTTGAAAGGGTTTGTTGTAGAGGGAAGAATTTTAAAATAAAAATAAATTTAAAGTTTTTGCTCATGTACCTTCATTAATAAAATGTAAATATAGTAACATTCTTACATAAAATAAGTACTCAAAAATTGATGCTTTTAATGGGAGGGGTGAAATTGTTGCCTTAATAGCAAATTTTTAATATTTGACATCAAATTGGTTAGAATTGACCTTAAATCTCCTCGTCCAGTGATTTTAAATCTGTTTTGTTTTGTAAGAAGGTTCGCTACCGTTCTGAAATCCCTTTCCACGAGGTATGAAGGTGGAAAAGAAATAAAAAAACTTTCTTGCGTTAGTGTATGATAGAGGATAAACCATTCATGATATTCTTTTCAAAACATCACCTTAAACACTAGTAGATTATAAGTTAACATTAAAATTAGTAAGCAAATATTTTAAATATGCAATGTATGGTTCCGTTTAATTAAACTTTGTTTTAAAATGGCATCTTTAGCATTCAAAACTTCTAAAACAGCCCTAGAAATAATTTTTTTCTCTCTTTTCAAACATAAACTATTTGACAGTTAAAGTTCTTCAACGCGAAGGAGTAATTGATAAAAATTCTCGTCATGTTCTTCTCATAATTGCGCAAATAACCTAGAATTCAACGCATTGCATTGAATTTTATTCACTGCTCTTAGGAGAATTGAAGAGATTAATGCAACTCTCTGCCACTCAGAGTCTTAGCAACTAAATGTTGTTGATGAATGACGCAGTGAACTGCGATAACTCTCAAACTTGGCAGGTACTCCATCTGCTGTTGCTGATATTATATTTGATTAAGGAATTGCGTTTTCCATGAAATAATCTTTCAAAACATTGAATATTGCTTCGTCTTTAGTACTGGTTGTTAAAGTTCTAGCGAAGAGCAGTTCTTCAAGGATTTCTTGGTTATTTACATAACGATAATATGTCAATAATAGTGCTTCATTACCTGGTAAAATTGACTCGTCCATTTGTTTGGAGAAATCGGTGTTTGTAGATAATTTTTAAAGAACCTTCAAATTCATCACTTATTTCATCAATAAGTCTTTGAACTGTGTTGCAGCAGAAATGAATCCTCTCCCTCATGTATCATATGCAGGCTTGCGCAGAGTATTTTTTAAACATTTTCAATGGCTAGAAAATTTAGTTGCTTTCCGATAGTATGCGGTTTTCATAATTTTGCTATAAGTATTGAGATATTTTAAGACGCCAACAAATCATTACATTGCCTTTCTTACATCAAAGAAATCATACTGTTCAATGTGGGTTCTTTCTCAAGTTTTTTTTTTCTGAGTTTGAAAGTATTTCCCATCTTTATCTGTTTTTATTACGGTTATACCTTCTCAGATGATACTGTAATTTGGATGTTTTCCTATTGTCATCACTTAAAAATTTTGTTGTATATAGGAAACATGGGAAGGCATTTGCCCGACAAGGACAGAACGAAGTCGAACTTCAAATAATCAACTACGCACTGACTAAAGACAATTTTAGATTCGACCATGTTTAGTAGCAGTTATCTGTGGACAAAAGTCAAGCTATTTAACACTGGGTTATTTTAAGTTGGAGCATTTTTACCTAATTGTTGTGCTGAATAAAGTTACTCTGCAAAATTTACCATATACAAAATTGTTAAAAAAATCAAAAACTTCACCTTATGTCCTCCACAAAATTTCTTAAGCCGTTCATAAGCAAAACTTAATTACTATTTGAATCTGAAACTTGGTTATACTCGTATTAATGCTAAATATTGTATCTGTTTTTTCAAAGAGGGGTGCTTCGTGTGCTACAAAACAAGAATAATTCGCAGTTTTACTTTTGTCATTGTTTTTCTACGGGTCTGTTTTAAAACTTAGAAATTACGTAGGATAGAACACACGATCAGAATATGTTCGTAATCGATGGAAGAACAAATTTTTTTAAATAAACGAAATAATTTTCTCAAAGTACGTCTTACATGAACATTCTTCGTCTTGTATCTAACTAACAATTGATATTTTTGAAAATATTTGCTAATAAATTTTCATCAAAAAATTCAGAAAATAAAAGCAGTGTTTTTCTGTGACTCCTAAATAATTGAATAATTAAATAAGTTAACGAAAGCACAAATGATATGTACTCCTTGAAAAGCTCTAGTACAAGTCGGAACAAGCGTTGTTTCTGCGCGTATGCGCAAAATGAGTTAATCAAATGTGCAATTTTTACAAGTTGCAAGTACTTAGAATGCAAAGCTAATAGACACCTTACATAAGTTAATGTGGACCTTTTGTAGGTCGGAGTACAACCTTGTGGTTACACTTTGGGAACCTAGGCTCTAAATCATGGGTGCCTAAACTATGACAGTTTGAGGTCCACATTACAAAAAAAAAAAAAAAAAAAAAAAAAAAAATACACAGCACCTACTTTGCAGCATTTTACCTTTTTGCAAAGCCTTACTGTTTGCCGTAGCTGCACCCTTTTGGCTTGCAAACGCACCGCCCATTTTAGGCTGCAAGTACTTGAAGGCCATTTTTTTTTTTTTTACCATTTGCTGGCTGCACGCTTGGCGCCTTCATAAAAGCATGCCACTTGCGAAGCGCCGCGTATACACCCGCCATACGCTGCGGTAAAGCCGCCACTTTGCAGCTGCTTGCCGCTGTAGCAGCGCCTGCCACTGCTGCGTACTTAAAACATACGCCTTTTGCTACGTACTTACTTTTCTTGCAGCACTTGCCATACTTTTTATTTGATTGAGCCATTTTTCCCTTCAAACGCTGTAATTGTTTGAACATATTATTAATTCAATTTTTTCTTCCTTGAAGTCTCAACATTTAAATCATTCAAATCTTCTGTTAAGTCTACTAAAATGCTTTAAATCTGAAATCCAATCTTTTCGTCCTCAAATTATCACAGGTTTCCTTTTTGTTCCATAAATATTTTTATTTCAGCTCTCAAATCGTAAAATCTTGAGCATTTCCCTTACTGAACCATCTTACTTGAATAATGAATACATCTAAGGCAAACGTGTCATTACCTTAAGAAACTCTTCGAATTGTCTATGATTAAGTTCTTTGCTCTTATAAAGCTAATGGTTTTTATAACAACGCTTAACTACACTTTATATTTTTTAACTTCCATAAATTTCCTGATGTATATTACAATTATATGCAATCAAGATCGCATTTGTCGCAACGGCGACGGCTTTCATTATTAACCGTTTTAATGAGTCCCCATTCATAATACGGTCAGGTCTCCATCGGATTATGATGCTGATAAATTTTTCATGATAATGAAAACCTTTTCATCGAATAAATCTACAGACTTGGTTGTCGTCTTTTAACGGTAAAGCAACTACATCTCTTCCGATTGATATTATACTGTTCATAATTCTCTACATAAATTCTGACCAAGTGCTGCATCAGGAGCGTCAGTGCTTGTCCATAACGAAAAAAATTTAAATTAGTACAATTACTTTTTAAAAGACTTTTCAACTGAATGGGAAATTTGGAAATTTTCATAATTTACGTTTGGGCCCTCATTTAAGGCTTTAGGCGCGCAGCGAAATTATTACACTTGTAAAGTAGCTCTAAGAATGAATAAATAAAAAATGCGCCTGAGTTAAAAGGCATAAGATGAATGTTATTACAAATGGCAATGAAACTTAACTGTTATATATTTTAGTTTCGAGGAAGCGCGATGCAGTGAAATCAACTATGGAATGAAATAGGGAAATATCGGATATCACAATCGAATATTTGTTCTAGATAAAATATTTGGACAAAAATAAAACTATTGATCTACAGAATGTTTATAATAATTATCAGAGATTATTAAGTAGAAGCGCATCAGTAATTTGTGAGAAAAAAACTTCGACGAGGGTATAACATGCAAATTGCCACACTATACTAGATGGATCGCGGTCAGACTCAGAATTCTGTAAAATGTTTGGTTCATCAATATATTTTATATTCATTGTTACTCTTGTGTGCAAATTTCATTTTCAAGTATTAACACAGATAATTTTTTAGCAGTTTATTATTAAATATAATTATTCAAGGCATTGTGTCTTCGTTATTACATTTTATTTATGATATTTTTTTTTCAGTTCTTGTATATCTCATTATTTATTTCGTTTTCCCGGACAAGCTGTATTAATTTCTTTTCTTTTTCCAATCTTTACTTTTTGCAAAATAACAAATATGCTAAGAATATGAACCTCAAATTTTATCAGATGGAATCTCTACGAACAGCTTGTTGTTTTTTAAAAACATTTTCATTGGCAATAGCAATTAGATCAGATTCTGCATTTCATTTTTTAATAATTTTATAATTATTTGTATTTGTGTAACTTCAAATTTTTTTAATACTCAAATGTTGTTATAAGAGTATTATAAATCATATTGTCATTACAATTATTTTAACTAAATGTTTTTATTATAAACTGATGTGTCCATGATTTTTTTATTGCGTAATTATAAATACTTTCAAATGTATATAAATAGATATATTGTTTATCACATAAATAAAATAAATATTGTTTTGAGTGGAAAAATTTAAATGGTACATAATTTTAAAACGCAAATTGTACAAACCGATTATAAAAAGTATTTTTTTCAAACTACTGAATCATCTATTTTATTTTTCGTTAAGGATTTAAAATAATTACTTTTTTCATTTAAAACTGTGGGATTAATGGATTCGGACTGAGAGATTTTATTTCATTATTATTTATTTTGCTTATACTTTTTTGAAG